>CM037584.1:196655133-197080133 GCA_021018995.1 Chloranthus sessilifolius
TAACTCTACTTTGTTTTTTTATTTACTTTAATAAGAGTTTGATTGTTTTAAGAGTCCTAAAAACGAAGGAGTCTCGGTGATTTATTTGTGAGGTTTTGAGGCTTCTTACTTACTTTCATACTAATCTTTGGATCAACCAATAGAGCTCTCTGGTGATAAGTACATAACTACTGTTTAAAGGATAAGGTGGAATCTACTAAAGGAACTTCGTTATCTGAGGCATTATTTGGTTATGCTTTGCAATTCAGTATTAATGCATTGAAGTGATTGAATTTTTTCCCCAAATGAAAGGGCTTATATTAGTAGGGAAGAGAAATTACGAAGATTACAAACCAAATCAAGTTTGACCTGAAATTGATAGAGTTAGCATTCAGTTTCGTTTTGTGCACGTTTATTATATGTTCTTTGGGAGATTTTATTTTAAATACAGAATTCTGGACATCTTTTGCAATTTCTGATATTTTAATTGCTCTAGAGTTCGTGCAATTTGGTATTTTCTTTAAGACAAACCTTTCTTCTGGAGTTTGCATGCAGTACTAAATGACTCAACTTAGTTGAACTTTTTTCAAATTTTCTTGGGTCTGTGTTCAGTCGCCATCCAGAAGTTCTTTGGGCTCAGCGTTCTGATAAGATTTACTTGACCATTGCTTTACCTGATGCAAAAAATGTCTCTGTGAAAACTGAGCCTCAAGGGTTATTTAGCTTCTCAGCTGCTGGGGCGCAAGGTGAATCATTTGACTTCAATCTGGAGCTTTATGGAACGATTGTTCCTGAGGTGAGCTTTTCCAACCTTCATGTTCGGAATATTTTACAGTGTCTTCTATTGTCCACATGAAGTGTTAAAAGATGACAGTATTTTTGGTAGTTTTTTGTTTTAGATGTTATTTAGATTTGAGATTATGAAAATTTTCCTCATTTCTCTAGTTCAGGAGATAATTTCATCTAATTCCATCTATACTTGGGTGGAACCTTAGTGTAAGAAATTGAGGTCTGCTGTATCTTTGGAAGAATCATAACTTATAGTCTGTATACAAATGCAATTTTATAAACACAACTGTGTAAGATTTCCATTTAATTTCAATTTAATTTCAATTCTTGAGGGATAAAATCCATCAAGAACGCCTAAGTATTTCAATTTAATTTCAAACTACGTTGATAGATCCCTTACTTAGGCTATGTACTAAGTTATTAACTATTCCATTTAATCCCTCGGCAGCTCTTAGACTACCCACATGGAGCTCCATTAATGAGGGGAGAAAACATACAAGAGCAGATATACCCATGGATAAGCTTGATGAATGGGAAGAAAATTCAAAAGGAAAGAGAACTTTAAACAAAATACTCCAAGATTGAACAAAAACCCCTTATTAACTCCATGTTTGACTCCCTTGAGAATGTGAATTACTGGACTTACCTTGTAAAATTTTCAGTGAATAGATTGGTATGTATACACTGGGTAGAGCTTGTTGGGTGCATTTAGGAGAGACTAAAGGTTATAAGCTTTGGTGTGGTTTTTGTAGCTTCTTGTAATCACACCATGCAGTCCATATGTTTTTACTGGCCGGCCATTTGGCCTTCATGTTGCTGCATGCTAAGCACACGTCCACTTAATTTCTCTCTCTAAGTTAACCGGGTTTTGATCCTACACAAACCTCTTTCCTATTCCTTTAGACAAGAAATGGGTGCAAACAGGTTTTGAACTTGGGTCTGTTTATTTCAACTATAGACATTACTAACTTTGCTAGCATGAGTTTCACGACACCTTTAACAATTGACAATGATCCAAGGGCATGCAAAAATATTGGGTTGTTCCTGTCCTTGTATGTCGAATTCTCAATTGACTAGAGAAATGAGTCAATTTACATTATTGCTTGAACAACCAAAGATTTTGTAGAACATTTTCTTGGGTTATCTGTAAGTGGTTTATTTGAGGTGGTGATTGAACAAAACACTACTCACTGCTCTTTTCAAGTACCCACCCTCTAGAATGTTCCTATTCTCAGAAGCCGTAAAAAAGGACTTCTTAATGTGAAATTCAAAATAGTTATTCCTCTTTGGCAACTACTTAGCCAATCAGAATTCTTAAATTTTAGAGTACTTTTTTTTGGGGGGAGCGGTAACGTAAATTTTAGAATACTACGTAGCGTTTAGCTCCACATGGATATGAAAATGCCCCCGCATTATTATTATGGAGCAAAAACTGCACACTTTATGAATTTAGTCCGAAACTACACATTTCTGTAACAAACATGCACGCACATATATCACCTTTCATGCCAAAAAAAAGAGGATATATTTTGCCACATGTAGAGGACTCCATTAATTAATCCATGGTCGGCACTCTTGGAAAAATATATTCTTGGTTACAAAAATAGGTGTTTGTGAGCATCATTCTGGTGTAGAAAGTGTTTTTTTAATATCGGGAACAAAGAAATGTATTTAAAAATGAGAAAGAAACAGATTACCTACCTGGGCGGGTAGTGAAACACTACCCGAGAGCAAAAATACCCGAGAAAACCCTACCCGCTTATCTCCCGGTTGCCACGACAGTGTATACCCAGGACCCCCATCCTTGTAGCTAGAGGAGAGCTAAGGTGGAGAAAGCAAGTTGTCCCATTCACCAAGGAAACCCAGATCCCTCATGTGAGCTTCCAAGTGCCCCATATTAATCCAACTGATGAGCCAGTCTCTGGCTGAATTGATGACGTACTTATATGGCTTACCGACTTTCCTGAAGACCATACTGTTTCTCTCCAGCCAAATAGCCCAGAGCATTGCATAGACCGTGATCTGTCACAGGTCCCGCTTCGCTCCAGCCAAATAGCACAGAGCATTGCATAGACCGTGAACTGTCACAGGTCCCGTTTCGCATCAGGGAACTGCCCCCCCCCCCCCCCAAACCCCACCCACCCACCCACTGCTCGAGATAGTTGTGGACCTTTCCCGGGAGATCCAATAAGCGTTAAAAATCCTTAGTATTGTACCCCAAATCAGAGTACATAAAGGGCAGTCTAAGAGAGTATGCTCAAGTGGTGTAGAAAGTTAAAGGCTTCTAAGATTAATTTGCAACTTGATGATAGCATTCCATAAGTCGCCAACCTTGTAAATACAGCCTTTTTTTCATTTAAAATTTCAATTGTTGATGGTATAATAATTATCTTTTTGAAACTGTCAACTGCGCTTTGGAAGTTTGCTGCATCATAATATTTCCATGATCGTTTAATTGCGCTTTTCTTGGAGTACGTTTGGTCATGCTTCTCATGCATGGAACTTTTTTTCCCGTTATGCAGAGCAGCAAAATAAATATTGGGTTAAGAAACATACTTTGCTCAATTCAGAAAGATCAAAAGGGCTGGTGGAAGAGACTGCTGAAGTCAGATGAAAAACCTGCTCCTTACATCAAGGTTGATTGGAATAAGTGGTGTGACGAGGATGAGGAAGAATCTATCACCTGTAAGTATATTCTGTACAAAATAGAAATCATGGGAATACTTCGCAGCACAAGGGAATAGAGTATGGGTATGTTTGGCATTGCTCTTTGGGAGAGTAGAAAAGAGCAACAGCTGCTCTTTGTCATTGCAAAGAAATGTGGGGAGAGAGAAAGATTGGGAGAAGATAAAAGGGAGGCTGCTCTTTGAAATAGGAAAAACTGCCCTCTTTAAAAGAGCATGTTTTTTCCCGCTCTTTTAAAGAGGGGTGTTTTTCATGTTTCAAAGAGCAGCCTCCCTTTTTTCTTCCTCCAATCCTTCTCTCTCCCCATATTCCTTTGCAACAACAAAGAGCAGCAGCTGCTCTTTTCTACTCTTCCAAAGAGAAATGCCAAACACAGCCTATAATGGTGGTAACACTCCAGGAAATGCATTGGAGGGATACTATTGCCTAGGGCTGTCATCGGGCCGAGTCGACCCGATACCCAACCGACCCAATATTTTTACTGGGTCAGGTACAAAAGTTGACTTGTTGGGTCGGGCATGAGACATCTGACCCGACGTTCGGGTTGATCAGGTGATTTTGTTGGGTCGGATCGACCCGACTAGGGCTGCAACCAAGCTGAGCTAGAGCTTGACTCTAGGTCCTTTGAGCCTTTTAAAAGTCTTAAGATCTAGCTCGGCTCTATCGAGCTCGAGCCGGATCGAGTTGAGGTTTGAGCTAAATAAGTTCTATTAGTTTTTTTTTTTCATAATGTTGTTTTAAACATTATATTCTTGTTTTAATAGATCAAAGCTTTAATAAAATTTAATAAATGAGTGCTCTAGTATCTTTTGGTCCTTTAGTACTTTTGGATTTGATGAATCGATTGGACAAAAAGCTGTTAAATTTAATGTTCTAAATATTGACCAAGAGCTCTAATCTCGTATTATAGTTACTTGAGTATCTGAAATCTAGTGCTTACTGCCCTTGGCGCTGAATAGTGTATGGAGATGATGGTGACTTGTGTTCAGCTGTGCAGCAGTGTAGGTATAGTCAATGTCGTGTAGCAACATAGGTGCTGGTTGTAGGTGTTGACTGGTTGGTCAATTGTCGTGCTAGTGATTGTTCACTGAGATGAGCGAGAATGAACGTTAGTGGTTGTGGGGAGAGAATGGGAGGGAGGGAGAGCGAGAGAGAGAGAGAGGATCATAAGGATTATATATTTGTTATATATTTATCCATTATAAAGTAACCATTAAATGAATCTAATTATAAAGGGAAAAAATAAATAAGTATATATATATATATATATATATATATATATATAAAATATTTTATTATATACTATTAATCAAGCCGAGCCGGGATTTACAAGCTCAGCTCTAGCTCGGCTCTACTTCAACCGAGCTCTAAATAAAAAGCTCGGCTCTGGCTCTCGAGCCGAGCTTAGAAGAGCTAAAGCTCTCATTTTTGTGCCAACCTGAGCTGTCGACCTGACCCTATCCGGTATATTATACCGAAAAAATGTAAAAATAGGGGTTCTTTACAGGATGGGGTCTGGTTTTCAGGTTCGGGTTGGTTCAATATCAGGTCGGGCATTTGCAGATTTTTTCTGGCAGCCAAGATTTTGACCTGACCCGACCCAACTCGTTGACAGCCCTACTAATGCCCTGTTTGCAATGCTTTTTAGGGACCAGGAATCACTTCTGGGCCCTGAAAATTGAAAATTGATCTATAATATAACATGTGTTTGGTAACAAACTGCTTCTTGCCTAACTGATTCACTTAAAAGTTAAAAAAAAAATACTTAATTTGGGCAAGAATCCGGAAGCTGCTCTGATCTGTTTCCAGATTCTCGCTTTTGAGGGAATCAGGAGGCGGAAGGGACGCTGCTCCAAACAGGGCTTAGGAGTTAAGACATTTACTGATGACAGGAACAGGATTCGCGTGAACAAGTAATGCCTCTTCCTGAAAAAGGAAGAGGTATCGTAAATAATTTTCTTAATTTATTGGTTATGCATGAACTTTATTATAGACATCAAGAGTGTAAAAGCCTGTGAATCTGAATTGATCACCAATATTATCCTTTGTGCTCTGTTTTGTTTTGTTTTGTTTTTTCCTAATTATTTATTGGGAGCTACGACTTGCACATGAGATTTGTACCGTAGCACATGGTTAAAAAAGCGACTTAAATTTTTGGGATCTGTGTCACGTGTAACACCTTCTAAGGCGTCTGATTTGAAGACTATGATGTAAAGATCTTTGAGGCAAAAAATTGGCACAAAACATGTTCTCTATCATCTGATTTATCAGAGTCAACCATTGAACTATACGATGGTCTTTGATTGCATTGAATCAGATGATAGAGATCGCATTTCATGCCAATCTTTGGCCTCAAAGGTCTTTTCACCATGGTCTTCAAATTAGACGGCTTAGATGATGTTACACGTGGCACAAATCCCAAAAATAACAGTCTCTTTTTAACCATGTTCCACGGTACAAATCTCGTGTGCAAGCTGTAGCTCCCATTTATTTATTTTCCTTTTTCTAAATGTAAATCTGTCTTCTTTTGCAGCACTTGCCTCAGATGATGATGGTGATTTTCCGGTGCTCACTCTTCACAATTTGATAACAGCCTGATGCTTTTCTTACTTCATGCTAATTGCAGACTAATCCTGTATGTTGTGATTGTTTTTTTTTTTCGTTTAGGAAAATGGCGAAGCTGAGGAAAGTAGCGATGACGAAGGAATGCTATGTAAGTAGCAACCATATTACCTATCTTAAAGTGTATCAGTATCGGGCCAATACTGGTCAGTATTGCCTGATATTGACTGATACAACCAATTATTTATTTATTTGTTTCCTTTAAAATAAAATAAAAAAGATATTGATCGTTACGGTATCGATGATATCCTATCCACATAGGCCGATACGTATCGGTTCAAGATTCCGATACTGATATTGACACTGACACTGACACCTTGGTGCAAAGAGGCTCGCTCCAGTTGTACCGAAGCCTTGAAGTTTTAAAACTTCAAGCTGGAGTTTCATCCAGCTCGATTCATGGATGTTTCTATTGATTGTACTTCTTGCTAACAGATCTTCCAGACTTGGAGAAGGCTAGAGGGATCAATTGAACTATGACCGGAGAGGCCGAGACATCGAAATCTAAGCTTGTTTTTTACATCACCCTATCTCAGTGCTATAGTTGTCGAAAATTAATTATACCATGCCTCAAGAATATTTTTCTCTGTTGATTGTGTGGAAGCATGTGCATCTTTCTCAATTGTACCCAAGACCAGGTGACTGTTACTCCATCATAACGCATCTCCACTGACATCTGTGCTGATGATGACTTGGTATTAGGTATCCTACGCGACTACCAGCATTAGCGCCTTGGTCAATCTTCTAGTCAAATGTTCAAGGCTCTGGGAATTTCCCGGTTATTTATGAGCACGCAAATTAGCGGAAGTACAATTGGCCTTTCACTGATCTGGTGCTTAACAATATATATACATTCCCCAAGGTTGTCAAAGGGATCTAAACCTGACTGTTTAGCGAACACAGTAGTTGTGCATATAAATTGGTTGCAGGTCGATTGATGGAGTGCTAGAACGTTGACCGATAGAGTGAATTGGTAATGGCCGAGTGAAATTGACTTTTTTATTATATATATATTAAATGCAATTCGGATGCACTCAAATTTTCAAATGGAATAACTTTATATTACTGGATGATTCAGATCTCGTAAAACAAAAATAATTCTAACTCAATTTCATTTTCACCTGTGTTTTGGCATTTCCGACTTACCCAACAAGTCCTAAGATAGGTTCATATGCTGTAGCAAGCATGGTTCAAAATTTTGGCCGAAATGTTTCGATTTCGGTCCCTACTGAAATGGAAAATTTGAACTGAAATTTCTGTTAAAATATGTTTGGAGGGGAAATTTTCGGCCGAAACAAAACCATTATTTTGATCCTTGGTGCCAAGTGCACAAGGCTCCCACTATCATCGAGTCTGGGAGAGGTAGATGGTAGGCAGGCTTACCGTCATTTTGATAGGCTGATTTCAAATTCAAACCGGAACCTATCACTTTGGCAGACAAGGTCACAACCCCGATCACCCAGACCCAAACACCATGATATTGTCCGATTTTGGGCTTATGTTTCGTCCGGGCATGGGTTGAAGTCCCCACCCAAGCCCAAGACTGAACATTTTCCCATCCAATGTGGGTCTACTATAAATTACAGACTACACTTGCCATCACACAAAGGTCCCTAAACTCTTGTTTTGTCTGTGTTTGGTGGCCTTAGCCTGTAGGATTTCATGGAAAGAACGTTTAACGGATCACAAGGTTGACTTTTTTTCTGGTTGATTACGTTAATCATCTATTGAAAAAAATAAAATGGAAAGGACCTGAGGGTTGGACGATAGACGCTTTTTCAGACATCTAAATGGATCCACCCACGCTAGACAATACTCAGTGGCTGTTTCAGATCTTATAAAAGGACCCTACCGGCTGATATCTAAGGACCCTCTATTATTATCAAAATATTAAAAAAGGTAAAAAGGTGTATGGGTATAGCGACAAATTTTACCGAAATTTCAGTGAAATTCTCATAAAGGGAACCAAAATTTTGGTAATTTTCTTTTTTTTATTAAAATTTTTAATTTTATTTTAAATATGTTAGTAATTTTTTTTTGATAAAAAATATGTTAGTAATTTAGTATATGTTGTAGTATTTTTTTTTTAATATTAAGTAAATATTTTTAATCCTGGGAATTAACCCAAATTTTTTCGAAAAGTTCTTGAAATTAATCCGAAATGTATTGAAAGGACTCCTCACCGAAAAATTGTTGAAAAAGTAATTTGTCAACTATTTGTATGGGATTGAATGCATGAATGAACTCATGCACTCAAATCCTAGATCCCATGCCAAGTAGCACGCGATTTTAAAATGACACTTTGGTTGGGTTGGAGTGCATGAATGAACTCATGCACTCAAATCCTAGATCCCATGCGATTCTAAAATAACACTCATCTTAGGATCATGTGTTACATGATATGTGATTTATTAAAATAAAATTAAAAATAATATTATTTTTTTTATAGTCAAAGTTTATGTACTACCTCAAATATTTTGGTGCATTGAATTTTTTCTCCCTTCACATTTTGGATAGAAGATGAATTTTGGGTGGCTTCTGATTTTCTCTTAGCAAATTGCCCTAATACCTGATCCCTTGTATGGGTGCCACATGGACCCCACTTGATTCAAATGCATAGATCCACCATGCAATTAGTAATTTTTGTCCCTATATTTGATCACATGTCAAATCTTGAGACGAAAATCGGAATCCATCGATAATTTATCATACTTTGTGAGAATTCTACTACGTATGTGTCAAAAAATGAAAGAATTGGACTTACTGAGGTGAAGCCTACATTATTGTAGTTTCTTTTTAATGACCATTAGGAGCATGGTATCAAAAATCGGCCGATACGTATCACTATCCTAACTTGGGTATCGGATACCGTATCGGCCGATATGTCTCAATTTAGGCTGAGATGTGGATTTTTTTTTTTTTAAAAAGCAAAAAAAAGACCGATATGTATCAATATCGGCCGAGTCTAATCGATCCTCCGCAAACAAATATCAGAGACTGATACTGATTTTGTTACCTTGATTAGGAGTCCAAATGAATCCGAGTTGAAACGGGTAGGGTGCACTGATCAAAATTCTCTTTAATAGGGTGAGAGACCGTGGATGCCATACTTTTTATTGGCCGCCAAATTGGCTGTTAAGGCTGTCTTTTGGAGAAAAGAGGCCTTAGCGTATGCATTTGGATGCAACTCTGAGGGCTTATCGGTAAAGCGCCATGTGACACTCATCCCGAGGATCAAATGTCGCGATACTTTGAATGAGATCGATCAACTCATATAAAAAAATCTGGAGTACGATCCGATATATAATTGAAAATGTGATCAAAAGTAAATCATCTGTTATCCAATCTTTGACCCATTAACTCATGACTAAAAAATTCACATGCCGTGTGGCGGGAGAACCCAAAACGAAAGTCGTGATCCGGCATTTGATGCATCCTTCCAGTGCTACATCTGGACGCATGTCATGCGCTGAAAGAAAAAAATAGTTTTTGACAGAAAATTTGTATTTAATGAGTACGAGCATTGTGACAAATTTAATTTTGGGTAATTTTTTATTGGAGTCCTTGCGGTACATTTTGGATTAATTTCAATATCTTTCGAAAAAAATTCGAGAAAGTTTAGAGGATTAAAAATAATATATATATATATATATATATATATATATAATATTTTTTTTAAAAATTACTATAATATATACTAAATTACTAACATATTAAAATATGAAAAAAAAACAGGAAAAAAAATGCCAAAATTTTCGTTTGATCCCATTTTCAGCAAATTTTGCCAAATTTTGCCCAATTCCCACCAAAACTCTAAAAGCACCCATTGTTGCACCTGTAAAATCATCTATTGGAAGGGCTACGTGGGTGCTTTTAGAATTAGTTGGTGCAAATAGAGGTACCCATAATCCTTTCTTAGTCGATATAATTAAAAAACGGGCAGGTCTGCAAAATGTGATTAAGGCTAAAAAATTTTGGGTTATTATACCCATTAGAAAAGTTTTAGGTCATCAGAACTGCACGATTTTCTGGGCTTCGGTATCATGTGTTTTGAATGAAAATCTGGCATGTGTGGCCAATCTCATATGTGTCAATTGTTCTAAATGCCCTTTCATCTAAGAGGCACAATCATCGTCTTCTCCGAAGCCATCGTTATTCGTCGGAAAAGAAGCCGACGAATAATGCCGGAGAAGAAGACCTGCGAATAACGCTGTCGGTGAGTTCGGCCAGAGAAGAAACCGGCGAATAACGCCGTCAGTGAGTTCGGTCGAAGAAGAAGCCGATGAATAACGCTGGAGAAGAAGACGTACAGATAACTCCTGTTACGGTCGTTGTTGAGTTCGGCTGGAAAAGAAGCCGACGAATAACGCGGGAAATGAAGAAGCCGGCGAAAAAGAAACGCCCAAATCAACCGTCAGCTTTAAAGAAATCATATAAAAATAAGAGGAAGAAGAACCCCTCTCGCCCCTTGCAGGTGGAAGCACGGGTAACGCCCCAAAATAAATTGCCTTCAGCCAATTTTGATATTACACACTAATAGAAAATATGCATGTCACATATTTCGATAGCCTTGAAAATCGTGCAACTTTAATTACATAAAAATTTTCAAACCATTATAGTAGTCTGAAACTTTATGGTGCTAATCCTTCCACCGCAATTATCTATTAAAAAAGATCCCTTTTCAAAAGGTGATTATGTTCACACCATGGTTTAAAATTTTGGCCAAAATATGTTACGATCTCGGTGGGGACCGAAACCGAAACCGAAACAAAATTCAATTTTTTGATCCATGGTTCATTTTGGTGGATTGTCAATGTCCATAAATCTCATTTTTGGTGGATTGTCAATGTCTCATATCATTGGTTTTATTCCAAAGGATTATACCAAGGTTCAATCGTTGGTTTCAAATCTGACCAAATCTGACCAAAACACTCACTTCTAGTCGCAGAGTTTGCTTGAAACCCTCAACTCGTCGAAACGCTCTTGAAACCAACCTATAGTAGTTAACTAAACTTGAATTTCAAAAGAAACCCACCCAAAATTAACCTGAAAGCCAACAGAACCCATGAAACCCACAGGTAGATTTAATCATTGGAGATGATATCATTGTTCTTGTCATGACCATGGTATAAAAAATCGGTTGATAGTATCGGCTATACGTATTGGTATCTCGGCAAACTGATACTTATCGATTTAAGCTGAGACTCTGAGTTTCTTTTCTTTTAAAAGGGACGGATAGGTATCGTTTCTCCATGGACAGATACTCGATACCGAGTCCGAGTTTGACACTTTGGTTACGACTCAATATAACTAATTTGTCCACGCTTCGGAAGAAGAAGAAGGAAGACCGAGACGAGGTTGCATATAACTTCTCAAGTACTAAGCTCGTGTCACTGGTAAGTTGGTACTTTTAGAGATTCAATTGTTTATAAATAAAAGTACTCGTAAAAAAAAATAGTGGCTCTATTTGCACCAACTAAAATTTTAGACCGCCCCTATAAAAACACAGTACTAAATTATCGGGTCAACTTTTGAGATGTGCGGCACTTGAAATTAACATTTGAGCTATTGATTCATATCCCACGATCGCAAGGTCTATTGGGAAGAAGATTTTGGGAGAAGGAAATTATCTACATCGCCTTATTCACAAGCACTCAAAGGCCATATACATGCACTTTGTTCTCGGGAGAATTTTTTGCAATTTATGCCACATGGGATCAACATCTGACTAGTATGATTGTAGGCCCATGATCTAAGATCTTATGTGTGGAAAGACGATGATTGGTCCTCGTGGCCGTAAGTAGGGGTGTTGTTGGTTAGGTTTAATCCCAATCGTAAATTGAGACACTTTGAAGAGTGGTCTCGGGTCGAAATCGATTGATTGATGTTGGACGCGATTGATTGATTGGAAAATAATTAATTGTATGCTCTGCGGTTGAAATCGATCGATCGAGTTGTGAAATCAATCGATCGATCCTGGGTCGACAAGTTTCGTTGCATTGGGCGCTTTGGCTATTTTTAGAGACGTTTTTTGTCAAAATTTCCTATTGCAAGTTAGAACCTATCAATAGAAGGTTTTTCTAGGGGTCCAAATGAGAGTTTTATAGAGAGTGAAAATTAGTGAATACTTAATTTGAGAGGCAAGGTATTGAAGAAAAGCTTGGGATTGAAGTATTCGATTGAAGTCGTTCTTGTCTTGGAATCGTTATTATATTTCAGTAGATCTCTTCTATGTATCGAAGGACTACGCCCTTGTTTATTCAATGTATTGGTTGTTGAAGGTCGTGCGAGATCTTAATTGAGAGTGCACTAGAGAGAAGAGAGTGTGTGCGTTATAAACGTTTATAAATATAATACATATACTCTGTAGATATAACCCTAGATTAGGTGAATCACGTAAATTCCTTTGTATTGTGTGTGATTGCTTTTGCATCTTCTTAATTTGCCATATTCATTGCGATAGAGAGTTCAGAGTCTTGAATTCCTAATAGGTGCAAGTTCTGGTACTCGAACTAATTAAAACCTTAAGTTTGGATTTTCGATTTGGTTCAGCCAGAATAGCAATTCAAAACTGAAACGAATCGGTTTGGTTTCAATTTGTTTGTCTTTTAAATTTTTTTGAAACTGAGGCTGATATGAACCGAAAAATTCAACTTTTTTGGATCGTTTTTAGTTCGGTATCGAATTGTTATTATTATTTTCGTATGTTTGAGCTTTTTTTTTTCCAATTTGTTTTAGTTTTCTAATCCCATCTGATCACTTTTCGGTTAAACAGAACCCGAACTGATCCAAAATTCAATTTGGCTCGGGTCATAACTTGCATCCCTTAGTTAAATTTTGTAACAAAATATTTAAAAAGTTATGCAAAAGTGTATTTTTTGATTTCATGAAAACTTAAAACATCTTAGAATGCAGACACAATGGTCAAGTCACCAATGGTCAAAGATGTAAAATCTCACTAATGAACAGTCAGGACTGTCACTAATGGATGGTCAAGATGCACACAATCTCATTAATCGAACGGCTAACAAGGAAACCCTGGACGCGATGGTTTTATTTTCTTAAAGACAAAATCTACAAAGAGATACGCATATACAAGAATCAAGAGAGGAGTAACCTGCTATTTTGGTAAAAAAATCGTGTCACCTGCTCTTCCGGTAAACAAATTGTGAAAGCGATATAAGCTTCCTTCTCTCTGAGTTCATATTTGTAACAGACGAACCTCATAAGGTCCTCTGTCTCTCTCTTATTTTAGGGCTTAAATATTTCTTATTTTAGGGCTTAAATATTACTCCATACCACACTCTTCTTTCTTCGCTTGGTACTATTTAATTTTTTTCGCTCTCTCTCTCTTTCTTTTCTGCTGTTGATTCTGAGATCTCACAGCACTTTAGTCTTTATCATGTTGTTCCTTAAAGTCATTCAAAGTTTCCTGTGTCAACGACAACGGCCAAGGGAAAACGAGGATAAAGTTGAAGAAGGTTTTGTAAACTTTTATGTTGGTAGAAAAGGCGAACAAATAAAAAAGTTCAAAGTTCCCTCAAATTACCTTTCTACGGCAACATTTAGAGGGTTTCTGGAGCGATCAAGAAAGGAATTGGGGGAACAGGACCTTAGTGGACCCATCAGGATACCTTGTAAGATTAAACTGTTCGAAAGGGGACTGAAGCGTGTCGTGACTAAGGAAAAAGAGGAAAAATGCAGGGAACTAAGCTACGACGAGCGTCTATGGCCAGCCTCGAGATTCGAGGAAGCCTCCACTGCTCATTATTCGGCTCTGTTGTCGACGATGAGTCTATAGGAGAGGAGAGATATGGATATGGCTGCCTACGTGAATTTTTTTTAGACGGGAGCAATCGTTTCTCGATAACATGTCATCTCTTTAATTTAGTTCATAGTTTTGAATTGATTTTTTTTTTTTTTATTAATTTAAACTCTGGATTTGGGAACATAAATTGACTGATTGTATTCCTTTAAGCTCTAATTTTTAATACAAATTATGATAAGTGTGAATGAAATTACTGGGTGGAGGTTAGTTTGAATGGAATTATTGGGTTTTATATTTTTATCACGTAGATATGTGTGTTTTGAAAATCTAAGTCATTAATAAGAAAAATTAGTAAAAATTTGAGGAGTGAGATCCTAAGAGACAAGAACTTAATATATATATATATATATATATATATATATATATATATATATATATATATATATATATAAAGGGGTTTGCACCCTAATGGTGTACTGTAAGCGCTCCGGTAGTCTATGTGGAGCCTCGCTCCGGTAGTCTATGTGGAGCCTCACCTCAAAAAAAACATGATGGTGATAAGACTTTGACATAATTTTTTGAAAGATTGATCAAAACAAATTAACCTTGCTTAAATAATATTTTATCTATCACATGGAGCTCCACATTGACCATTAGGATATGCTTATCGTGCCAACATAATTATAGCTAGGACCATAGTTCGGCATCTTGTTTTTGGGCCCAACAGAAAAAAAGTATGAGAGCTGCAAGTCGGGGTTGGATAATAATTCGGCAAGGTTAAATATTGGAAAAATCCGGCAAAATTCACAATGTTCGGGAAATATTCTGAGAAAAATTGGAGAGAAAAAATAAAAAGATTAAAAAGTAAAAAAATATTTAAAATTAAAAAATTACGATTTTTTTGACAAATTTTGGGAATTATTCGCAAGGATTTGTGAATTTTTTAACATTTGCCAAATTTTTGAAAAATTCGAGAATAATCCAAGATTAGTTCGCCTGATCCCAAATTCGTGAATTTTTTGGTGACTCGGCCGACAAGTTGTTTAGATTAATTTTTAAAAAGGAATGTTTGAAATTGATATTTTAAATAACAGTCATCAGTCTAAATTTCAAGCATAAAAAAAATACTTGGAGGAATATGAGTTAGAATTTTATTTTAATCAAGATGATTTAAACAACACCATTTTTTTTCACTTGGCCGGTGCCGCATAAAGCTCCACATTGACCTTGGTGTACCTTATTAGTGTCCATAAAAATTTTATAGGCTTGGTGTTACTGTGTTACTTAATTTTCCAGCCACCTCACTTAAACGAACGATGGAAAAAAAAAATTTGTCCCAATCTTCCACACAAAGGATCTTGAGATCATTGACTTACTATCAGATGACAAATGTTGATATATATCCCAAAAGTGATCATAAATTACGTTTGATGTTATGCTATAATCGCGTTCACCTTTTGGGATGCTGGCATGTGGAATCAACATTTGAACGTATGCTGGAGATCGTGTTTCACATAGATCTTCCACACAAGGGATCTTAGGATCATTTCTCACCTATCAGCCAATCAATTTTGTATTTCACGTGTCACAAATCCCCAAACAATTCTCCTTGTGTGTAATGGTACACATCATGCTCAAACGTGATTTTAAGGCCGTATTTTGAGGATATGTAACATATGGAGTAAAAATTTTGTGTGAGTGAAACATGATGTTCATCATCTCATCCGACCTAATTAATGAATTTTAAAGGGTCTTCTGCTCCCAGAGAATGCGTGGGCGCATTTAGAGCTACCGATTCATTAAGGTACTTAAAGATGGTACTCGTTTTAATGAATGGCGTATCATCATTGTTCCAATAGGATTAGTACCACATAAACCATTAAAACTTGAGGAAAAAGTTATTTAGTGCCTTATTTCATAACTAACTATAACTAACGCCCACAAATCCTACTTAGCTTCCAATTCTCCCTCTATACCTCTATATAAACGCTAAACTCACTATTCCCTACCTCACTCTTCTTTCTTCGCATCTTACTATTTAATATTTTTCGTTCTCTCTCTTTCTTTTTTTGCTGTTGATTCTGAGATCTCACACCACTTTAGTCTCAAATCATGTTCTTCCTTAAAGCCATTCAAAGTTTGCTGCATCAACGACAAGGGCTGAGGGAAAACGAGGATAAATTTGAAGAAGGCTTCGTAAACGTTTACGTTGGTAAAGAAGGCCAAAAAATTAAGAAGTTCAAAGTTCCCTTGGAATGCCTTTCGACTCCAACTTTCCGAGTGTTTCTCGAGCGATCAATGGAAGAATTCGGGGAACAGATTAGCGGACCCATCAAGATACCTTGCGAGATCGAACTTTTCGAAAGGGGATTAAAGCGTGTCAAGGATAAAGAAAAGGAGGAAAAATGTAAGGAACTAAGTTACGACGACCGTCTGTGGCTGGCCTCGAGATTCGTGGAAGCCAACAATTGTACTTCGCCTTCATCGTTGAAGATGAGTTTGTTGGGAGGGAGGATGAGGTACAGCGCTTTCTAGTTGCTGTTCCGGTGCAGTGATCGGTTTAGTTAACATGTCAATGGTTTTGCGATTAGATTAATCTTTTTTATTTTTTACACCTCTTTGGGTTTGGGAACATACTGATTAATTGTATTCATTTGTTGGTTTATGTAAAATATTTATGGCATTAGTGTTAACTGGATTTTATACTATTTTGTGAATTTCCCAGCTTCTCTGGAAATTTTGACATAAGATGTTGAGTATGATTTGTTCTTGTGATTTTAGGGCCACCTTTTGGAATATATGTCACATAGAATAAAAAACTTGACGGTCTGATTGAATGCCCACCATCTTAAGGCCCAACTTTATTTTAACCTAATAATGACGATGGATAAAATTTCTAATACTGACTTAAAGTTTCAAGAAAGATGATTTTTACCTATATTTGCACCTAACAAATCATTTAAAGCACCTACACTAAGACCATTAGTTACTTCAGATGAGAAAATGAAGATCACGTTATTGGTTGGCGCCTATGCTAAAACCAATTAATCACCTTAAATTTTCATTCTGAGATCTTGAATGTGATGTGTACATGCGATTTTTAAAGCCACTTTTGGGTATGTGCTGATTGGAATTGGAAACTTTCACCGTTTAAAGGCGTGCACGTAATCTCAAGATCCAACTTCAATTTTACTTAATAATGAAAGTTGATTAAGTATCTAATAATGACTCAAAGTCTTAAGATAAAAGATTTTACCTTTATTTACACTTACCAAATCATTGAAAGCACCTACATCATTGCTTTAGATGAGAAAATGAAGATCTTATTTTGCTCCCGGCTTCCTCACAATTGATCATGACATCATGAGCATACCATCAATTTTTGTTTCATATGAGTATATGACACACATCTCAAAACGTGACCTAAAAATTATGGTTTGGCGTGTTGATTGCTACATGATTTTTGGTCACATTTCTAGAATGTGCATTGTATAAAATAGAAATTGACCATTTGATGGTAAATCTATGATCTCAAGAAAGGTTATATAGAATATTGAGGCCGCAAAAAATAATCTATATCATCTTATTCAAAATCGTCAATAGTTTTTAGTATAGGAGCCCTTAAAGATTTAAGGGATAGAAATCCTATTTTGTGCCACTCTTTGGTACCAAAGATATTTACATCATGCTCTTGAAACCTTACATCACGATCTTTAAACCAGATGGCTCAGATGTTGTTCCACATGGTATAAATATAGTCTTTTAAAGAAAAAAAAGTGTCACGCTACTATATTTTAGGGTCACTTTTGTGGGATGTATTCTTTTTTGAATAGAAAACTAACTTGCATGATAGAACCCTCATGATCTAAAGATCTTTTAATTGGAAGATTGAGATGGAAAAACGACTCTATCGTCTCATTCAAAGCAATCAATGCATGCCGCCTTGGAGGAGATGGTGAAAATACATTTACTCACAAAATTTTGAAAATGTCAAATGTAAATTATATAAAAGGTACCTCTGTTTATGCCCACCTGTTTACTGAAAGCGCCCACGTCCTAGACCACTTGAATACCATTGATTCCTTCGAATTGGATGATGGAGATCGTGTTTGAGGGTTATTTTTTAGGATTTGTAACACGTGAAATCACAAACTAATCCCGCTTCAATGGTATGAGATAAAAAGTGACATTTTAATGGTGTAAGATCATTTAAACACCATCTGATGTTTAAATGTAATTCAGGAACCATTATCCCTTTTTATTTGTCATGGTCATGTCCCTGTTTTGAATGCCCTAGTCAATTCGATGGATGGGTGTTGATTCCATGTGAAACGCATTCTCCAAAGCAACCTAAGATCATATTATTTAAGGATATGGGCTATTTAATTTAGTCAAATTGTGTATCCATATCTCTAAAGGTAACTACGAAAACTATTTATTTACCAATAATGGAGATATATTTTCTTTGCAATCTTTCACACAGTAAATTTTGAGATCAATGTATACTATCAAATACTAAAGTTCTAGTTCAACGTGGTACGCATCACCAAAAATTGAATGAAAACTGTGTGAGCACATCAGACTCATACATGATTATTTCACACTTTTGGGATGTATTATTTGTACTATCATATGTTCAGATTTATATTCTATATGACACAGACTATGGTGCTCATAAAAATTGCATTTTAGATCACTTTTGGAGATGTGTATCATGCGAAACATGATTTTTAATTACTCTTTGGATGTATTATTTGTACTGCGAGATGTTCATATTTATATTCCACATGCTGCACATACCAAACGTAAACATGATCATGATGCACATGAAAGTTTTTAGATCACTTTTCTGAATATGATCATGATGCATATGAAAGTTTTTAGACCACTTTTCGAGATGTGTGATGAGTACTGAAAAATGAGGATATTTCGCCCCTAAATATCTATATTTAGCTGTCCGATAAAGGCTATCTGATAAGATTGATTAGATTTGAAGTGTTTCAGGTATATACAAGCCAAGTATAGAAAACAGTACAAGAATTCTGAATATAATGCCAAAACACTGCAACTTCGGGTAATCAAGAACTTGGTGTGACTTGCGGCTAAATTTGGACCTTCAAGACGGTCGAATTACGAAATTGTCAAAGCATGAAAGTTGTAGATCTTTTCGTCAGATTTCCAACGGCGCAAGAATCGTCTCAATCCGAGTTCGGGATAGAAAGTTATGGCCGAAATACCGAAGCAGTGTCTGAACCACAAGAAAGTGCTGAATTTCACGGATTTCTGGGGTCGATGCATCGACCCTACAGGTCGATTAATCGAGCCAAAGTTTAAGTCTGACACGAATCTGACACTGTGAACCTGTTTTTTGGGACTCTCTGTCGGCTCGATGCATCGACATCCATTGGTCGATTAATCGACCCTAAAAAAGTGGCTTAGGAAACCTCCGCGCGACGGGTTCTATTTAAAGACTCAAACACTTCAGAAAAGAGAGATATTTTTCAGCATTAGAACAACGTAGGAGATTAGAATTAGAGTTTTTTTAGAGAGTTTTAGTTTTTAGTTTTCTTAGTTTTTAGCCATTATTTTTCATAGTTAGACATAGAAATAGAAAGTTTTATTATTTCTTTTTGAGAGCTTTGTTCCCTTTAATTTTTCAGTACTCATTCCTTCATTTCCTAAATTTTGTTCAAAGTTTATTCCTGCATTTATTTCGTTTCTGAAGAGTATCATCCGTGTGGATCAACGTAATTTATTTTTAAGTTTGAGGTAATTTTAATTAATGTTATTTTCCCGTCTTTATTTATTTATGTCATTTACTTACAATATGTGTGGCTAAATTTATAGGGATGGGGATCTAATGATTCCCATCCGAGGGATGTACTTTTAATAATATAAATTAAGGATTAAAATATGAGATTTTATTTTATGGTTGTTGTGCTATCATGAATGGATGAAATTCCCGCCACTAACCGGGATCGCCTGTGCCGAGTCATGCCCGGGATCTCAGATCTGTGACGGTAACTTTACCCTATCATTGTTATGGTCTTTTTGCTTTTATCGTGTGAATTTAATTACGATTATGTTCTGGGATCGAGTGTGCCAAGCTATGCCCTGGATCTTGGTTCTATAATGGTAATTTTATCTTAAATAATCCCTAATCTGAATAAAGTGTGCCGAATCATGCCCTTGATTTCAGATTTGTAAGTGGTATTCTTGTTGGAATTTTTACCCACCTTGGGGATGATTTTTATTTGAACCTGAGATCATGCGTGCCTAGCCGTGCCCTTGATCCCAGATCTATATATATGAAAATCATCTAAGTCCTGGTTGCAGGGATGCAACGTGGAACCTATTAGGGTGTTGACCATTGATCTTCCATAAAAGATGTTTGTTACCAATGAAATATCTCATAATTTAATCCTTAGATTTATATTATAGGAAGAACGGACCAAAGATGGGAGGATTTAGTATCTTCATCTTTATCATCATCTTCACTTTTATTTGCGAATTATCAATTGAATTTTAGTTTGTAGTCATTAATTACCATCTCACCAATCGCTTAAATCATAAAACTGGTAGAATACTGTTAGATCTTCATAGATTTCTAGAATTGCTTGTCTCTTTTAGATATTTCAAAATTAGTCATCGTGGGAACGATCTCGTACTCCGCACCCACTATATACAAACCGATTCGTGCACTTGCGAGTAAAATATTACATTAAAAAAATCACATCAATGTGTTCTGTGTGGAATCATAATTTGATAGTTTGATGGTAATCATATGATAATTTTAAGTTAGAAGAGATAATTAATACAAGTGATCCATGGAGAGGTTATATAAGGAGGAGATATATACGGAGAAAAGTTTTAGTTAAAATCTAAAAAAAGAGTTTTTTAGGGACAATTTAATCTTTTTTTTTTTTTTGATACAAGGGACAATTTAATCCTAATACAGGTAAAAACAAAATTTGACAGAAAGATAAGAATTTATATATATATATATAGGAAAAGGTGTTCATCCTCTATGGGAGGACGGTCACCGTCCTCTAAGGTTGCAGGTAGAGGTCCATGTGGCATCAAAAATATTGTTTCGATGCTACATGGACCTCGGGTGCATTACTTAGATTATATTTAAAAAATATATAATTTTGAAAACTCGTCTCCATCATGTATTTTTTGAGTCGTGAAATGTAGACCATTGAAATTAGTCAAGCATTGACTTTTGCTTTTAAAAAGTTTTTTTCGGAATTTCTTTTTTTAAATTAATCTAAACCATCCATCCATGCTCCACGTGGCAACCAAAGAGTGTTTTGAGTTTCATGTATACCTCCACATGGACCTTGAAGGACAGAACAAGTATATATATATATATATATATATATATATATATTGAGGGTTTTGTGGTGTATTTTAAGGTTTTGTGGGTTCATTTAATGGTTTGTGGGAATTTTTTTAAAAGAATTTTGTGGGTTTTACTAATTGTTTTCTTATTTTTCATCAAGGGCATATCTCGCCCCTTCTCTTTCTCTCTTATGATAAAACATTTTGATCATTTTTTTTTTGTTTTATGTATGTTCTTTCATCTCTTAGAACTAGAACTGTCAATTTTTTTTTAAGGGTTTTTTGGGTTTTTGCATTAGGGTTCTAGAATTTAGATCAATCCTTTCCTAACACAAGGTTTTTGCATTAAGGTTTTTTGGATGTTATTTTTTTTTTGCACCATAGGCTTTTGAAAATTTTAGCTTTTCTTTTATGCAAAAATTGAAGAAACTCAAAAAACTTTGTTCTGGAAAATCATTTCATCAAAAATCTTTGATTTTGCATGATTTTAGGGTACGACAGTGGATGATAGGCTATTTAAAGTGGTCTCTAGAAAGGATGGCTTCAGCTATTAGGGCCGGGTTTCTGTATGAAGTTATTTCTCAAGTGTGCCCCTGAGAATTTGCATTATTCGAGGGTCTCCCTCCTGTCAAATATTTTGATTTGTTTTGCAAATTCAAAATATTTGTTCCTTGAATCATTTTCTTAAAGGAAATTTACCTGATCGACCCTGTCAGATACACTTTTTCCGTCAGAGATCCTATATTTTCACCTTTACTCAAACCGACCAGCTTTAGGTTTAGCCATTTTCAGCTAGCACAAAAAGTCAGAAATACCCATTCTTACACTTGTTTTCGTTCTACATAGTTTAAAATTTTAAATATTTATATTTTTCTATATGTACGCGATGTGAAACAGGATCTATGCCGTCTGATTTGAAGGCCACAATATAAAATCGATGGTGCCAAAGATACACACAAAAAAGAAGACAATATCGCCTCTTAAAAAAAATAAAAAAAATAAATTTAAACAGTCGATGGCGACTCTTTAAACAGTCGGTACCAACTGCTTAAAGAGGCAACATCGATTGTTTACATAGTCTTCATCGACTGCTTAGACAGTCAGTACCGACTGTGTAAATAGTCAACATTGACTGTGAAACAAAAAAATAAAAGTTATATATATATATATATATATATATATATATATATATATATATATATATATATTATTTATTTATTTATTATTTTTAATTTTTTTTATACAGTCGATGGTGCATGACTTTCTAAACAGTCGGTATCGACTGTCTAAGCAGTCGATGGCGATTGTCTAAACAGTCGATGTCGCCCATTTAAGCAGTTGGTACCGATTGTTTTAAGAGTCGTCATTGACTGTTTAATTTTTATTTTTATTTTTTTAAGAGGCAATATCGCTTTATTTTCGTGTCTATCTTTGGCACCATTGATTTTATATTATGGCCTTTAAATCAGACGGCATAGATCCTGTTTCACATCGCGTAAATATAAAAATATACAAATATTTAAAATTTTAAACTATATAGAACAAAAAAAAGTGTAAGAAAGGGTATTTCTGACTTTTTGTGCTAGCTGGAACTGGCTCGACTTCAAGCGGGTAAGTTTGGTTAAAGGTGAAAATAGAGGGTCTCTAACCAGAAAAGGTGTATCTGACAGGATCTATCCGATAAATTTCCCTTTTTTTAAAGGTTTACCCACTTTACTAGAAACTGTGGTCTTTTCACTTGACATGGGAACATAATCATGAGTTCTATCTATATTCTTACAAATTACAAGGAATCCATAAGCTTCACCAATTCCTCTCATTTAGCATACACTGATGGATAACTTCACTTTCGGATACATATTAGCTAATAGTGTAATAGTCCCACATCAAATAGGGAAAAGTCTCGATCTTAGGCTATATATGATTACGGACGCTACATGTCATGATGTATTTTGGGCATGGACTTAAGCCCATGCCAAAAACAAAATTAGGGTGGGGACCTAAGCCCAGAACTGGACAATATTGTGTCATATGGATCTGATCTTTACAGATAAGGTATCGAGGTTAGACCCCATCCGATACCAATATACACCCCGATTTTTTAGGAAGCCAAATATCAGGTGAAATAGATCAAATATCGGACATATCGGGTCTCTATGTATCAGATAAAATGCCTTTTGTATATTGTTTATTTGTTATTTAGAAAAATAAAACAAAGGTTTTTGAATATTGGCTGGTTTGGCCGGTACATATCTGATGTCTTTGATACGTATCCAGCTGATATGTCGATATAAATCGGATTTTAAATCCCTGCCTCTTTATGATCTTCATGGGTAAAAAAAATGTTTTTCTACTTGATCTTGATCGATGATACCATGATCGAATCGACGAGTAGCAAAGATGTTTTTATCTGCAAGGTAGCAAAAACAGTATCAGTATTGGGTATCTGTCCTTGGAGGGCCGATGCGAATCGGCCGATATGATACAGATACATATCGGCCAATAGCAAAGATGTTTTTATCTGCAAGGTAACAAAAACGGAATCGGTATTGGGTACAAGGACCGATACGAATCAGCCAATACGATACTGATACATATCGGCCAATACCGATACGTATCGGTTTGCCGAAAAACCGATACCAATTGATATCGGCCAATATTTGATACCTTGTTTATCTGCCTGCTTCTTGAGATCAAACTTCTTAACCATACCAATGCAATTTCTTTGTCAATTTTTTTTTTTTCTGATTACTTGCTTTGATATATTACTTTCTTGATTCGTTTATTTATTTCGAGCTTTGCTGTTATTATTTATTAGGCTAGTTTCTAATAACGGTCATGGAGCTGCAATATAGTTTAGAATTTTGAAATTTTGTTTTGTATATCTTAGTTATCTGCATAATCTGTATCGAGTCTATTACTTTGTAGTTTAGTATTTTAGAAGATTTGATTTATACTTTGTAATTGTTTGGACGACAAAGGATCTCCATCGTCAGATTCAAGGTAGTCCATATTTTTTCCCGTGTGTAAAAGAACGTGCACTTCATAAGAAAAACATAACGACACCCATCTCAAAAGTGGCATATTGTAGCAAGGATCAAAATTTCGATTTTCGGAAAAATACAAAAATACTGAAATTTGGGACATTAAAGCAAGGATCCCTCTAATACAAAAATTCCGAAATTTGGGACATTTTTAGGACATTTTGGCCGAAATTTTGAACGTATTGTAGTGTCCCCAATGACTGTTAAAGTGGCAGTAGTAGCTCGAAAAAATTGGTATTAGGTGATCGGCATGCACACAATGGGCTGCACAGACTCTTTGACGGATCACCATGCTCTTAAAGTACGTCATAGCATGCCATACCGATCACACGGTGACCAGCTCACCAGCTGTGCATCATATAGCTTGCATCAGATGATTAAAGTCCATACCAGCTTTTTTCTACGCAGTATCAGAAAACTAAGATCGTAGACCCTGATAAGTTAATAACACTCTGGAACCAAAGCCCAAAAATATATTCTCCGCATTTACAATATATAAAAAGTGTATTTAAGATCAAGAGGTATATATATATGTCATCTAAGAAATTAGAATATAAAGTAATAAAAGATCAAGGTGTGTTATTTACTATGCGAACAGGTACTACTGGAATTGAATCCCACGACTCCCTAAGTCGTCGATTGCTTTGATCCACCCCCCATCCATCAAATTCATCATGAAACAATACAACGATGTAGCCATGATGATGAACTTCAATGGAACCGCAAGGAGCAGCGCCGCAACTCCAGCCAACACACACATCACTTGATTCGTATGCTGCAACAGGAACAAAAAAAAAATCAGGACCACCCATTTTCCAAGCTATCATGATCATATTCATGGACTATAGTTTTAAATTTTTAATAAGTATCAAATAAAATAAAAAGCTAGAGGCACATAATCTGAACCATTGGATTATGGTGGAAACTAATGGATCATCAGTTAAAATACACTAGGTTGGTCACTCTCCATTCAACCAAGGTTTAAAACCTCCTTAATTATATGCCAGTACATTAAATTTTTTACTTAAAAAATAATAATACTATATAGGTAGGAATTATAAAAATATAGAACCTCCTGAACACCGAAACCGAACCGAAAACTGAGGGAACCGAACCGGACTGAATCACACAGAAACCCGACACAAACCAAACCGAACCCCAAGTCGGTTCGGTTTTGGTTTGGATGGCTTGACACCGAAAAACGAGGGAGTACGTTCAGTAAACCGAAAAATCGGGAAAAATCGGAAAAACAGAAAAAAAAAAAAAAAAAAAAAAAAACCCTAAAAATAGGTATCTAACCTAAACTGAACCGAATTGGTTTCGGTTTCGGTTTCAATTTTTTTTTTTGAACTGAATAGAACCGAACCGGTTTCGGTTTCAAAAAAATAAATTGAACCGAACCGAATGGGTTTTTGCTCGGTTTCGGTTTGGGGTGTACCGAACTGAACATCGAAAAAATCGGGTTCGGTTCGATTCGGTACACCAAACCTGCATCTCTACTCCCGACCATCATTTAAACACCACAATGGTGTTTAAATGATCTTACATCATCAATGGTTTAGGATACGTGTGATCGTACCATCAGGGTGATAGATCATAAATCAAAGTGCAATAGGCCTAAACATAGTGTCTTAGGGAGATGTAAACCATTTGATATGTGGACTATAATGTCAACCGTTGTTTCTAGTTTTAATGGCTGAAATTAAAGTTCATCAATCGGATGGTTTTTATCCAGAGGAATGATGTTTTGTGCTGAGACATGTTCCAATGGTAGAATGATAGCTTGCTGCTTGGAAAATGTAGATTGCTCACTAATGTGTGCCACATGATATAATGATAAATCACGCCTCAATGGTATGAAATAAAAAGTATAATTTGAAGGGACCGTCTCTCCTGACCATCATTTAAACACCAAAATAGTGTGTAAATGATCTTACACCATCAATGATTTAAGATGTTAGCGATCCGTACCGTCACAGTTTCTTTACTTCTAGTTTTAATAGAACTAGAAGGACAATTTATTATATACATACAAAATTAAATTAAGTGGTGTGCCGAGAGCAAGAGTTAAGTGCTTTAGGAAAATTTGTTATACCACCATGTTTGACCATCATTAAACACCAAAGTGATGTTTAAATGATCTTATATCACCAATAGTTTAAGGTGTGGGTGATCTGTATTGTCAGAGTAACCTCTAGATTGATGTGAGCAAGAAATTGAACAACAATATTTTGATTCAATTAATACTAAGTAACCTCTAGATAAAAAAATTGGACGACTTGCTTTAAACAAATGTCAAACAAATTCAAATCTAAAAACACTCATACCTTAATATCAAAATGCATAAAAACTACTCAATCTCAATAAACCCAAAATCCGATAACCTAAAAACATCAAACCCCTAACATAAAAAATCTAAAAAAGAAAAAGAGAAGGCCTAGATATATGAGAGAGGACAAGGAGGAGGCTGAGGTCTGTGCTTGGTGGGCCAGACAGAGAGAGAATAAGAAGAAGAAAAGAAGAAGAGACGATTGAGAGAGATCTTATCAGTGAGCGGCAGGAGGAGGGAGTTTGGTTGAAGTGGGCGACGGGTGGAGAATTAGTTTTTAGAGAGACAGAAATGAGAGAGATATAGAGGGCTTTAAATTGTTTAACCAATGTATCAAAAATAGGCCGCTACTGATCCGTATCGGCAATACGTATCGATTTTTTGGCAAACTGATATGCATCAGTCCTCCAACTCGGTATCGGTTCAGTCAAGGGTTGGGCCAACCTTGATTTTAGCCTGGCCCAGCCCGGCCTGTTGACAACAACCTCATAGTGCTATTTTAATCCTTCAGCCACATAATGCATAATATGAAACAAACAAGCTAAGCATATAATAGATGAAATCAAAATAGGTACAATTAAAATTAAAATTATATGAAAAATGTCAAATAAAATATATACACCACAATCTATGATGTGACGAACACTATCATATATAATTTTCCTATTAAAGCAAATGCAAACATTAAATACACACATTAGCCTTTGAAGGAGTTTCAACAAATTTGTTTCAAAGCTTAGTTCACTGAAACGTTGTCCAACGTTAGGCTTGGCAAAAATGGCTGCAAAAATAAAAAGCTACATCAGATTACGTCAGGGTGATAAAACATGTAAAGAAAGTGAAGTTTTAATTAAACGTGTAACCCTTTCAAAAAAAAATTAAGCGTGTAAGTAGATTGTATCATCTTATCCAATATTGGGCAGTGGTCAGGTCCTATCCCATTCTCTGCCGTTGGAAATAGGAGAATCTTGGCTTCTTTGGTTTTCATTTTTATAACATGACGTGTAGTCAATATTCTCCTATTTTTCAAGGGCAACGGATGGGATGGATTAGGACCGAAAATCCAATTCTACCTGATAAGTCCTGACTAGTGCCTATCCAATAACTAATAGATGTAGAGTTTAGAAGCACTTTTTGGTTCAGAATTGACTATCACGTGTAGAAAGCATGGCTTGCATTAGGGCCGGAGCGGGTTAGGTTGGGCTAAAATTTTGGCTGCTGATGAGAGAATGGCATATGCCCAACCCGAACTGTTACTGAACTCTCCAAACCGACCATTTAGCCGACCAGACCTAACTCGAAGGTCGGTCAGGTGCCTCATGCCTGACCAACCCGACGAATCAAGTTTATGTGCATGACCTGATAAAAAATCCGAGTCGGGCAAGAGGCATCCGACTGGACCTTTTATTCGATTCTCGAACAAATATCAGGTAAGTCCGTGTTTGATATATCCGACATGTTATTTTTTATTATATAATCAAGTAAAATAGTTGCATTGTCAGCGGGTCGAGTCGACTCGATCCTTGACCCGCCCGACCCGAGTGTTTTAATCAAGGTGTCAAACTCGATATCTTTATCAGGTATTGGTCCATTTAGTTCCGATACGACTCGGCCGATACTGATATAACTCGGTAACTTAAAAAAAAAAAAACATTTCTTGGGCTCAAACCAATACCGATACTGAGTTGGGGGACCGATACGTATCGGTATCGGCCGATTTTTTATACCTTGGTTTTAATGGGGGCACATTAACTATAGTTGTTTGTTCTGGGCGAGCCTGAGGCATCCAACCCCACCTTCGGGCCGTGGGCCGGGTTGAGTTGACCACCCGGCTGATATTTTATTTAAAATCAAGGAAACATAAGGGGTTTTAACCTGATGAAGTCGAGTTTTTGTGTCGGTCAGGGACACCATCGGGTCGAGTGAGTCTGGCTTATACCCTTGACCGTTCGAGATGGGATCGGATCCACCATCGACTTGAATCGGGTCGGCTTCTCATTGGGCACCAAAAATTTTGATCGACTTGGCCCATTGATAGTCCTAGAAAACATGACTACTTTTTTTTATCAGATTGCGATATACCCTTAACACGTTAGATCGGGTCCGGTGGTTGTCATCGTATCAAGTCGAGCATATAGCCATTTCTAAAGAGCAGTTAGAATTATGGCCCAAATCGACCTGACCGGAGCCGTTGATCTTCCAAACACTACTATCCATTGAAGAGGATTTGAATTTGGTAAGGTCAAACCAGTTGAACCCTGAATGGGGTTCAAATGAATTTGTCACCGTTGGATATGAAAGATCCAAACACGGATGTCAACTTACCTACGTTAAAATCAAGATTGGGTGTCGTTATTTGCACCCACTTTTCCAGAACTGTTGACTTCCTTGGATCGGACAATGGAGATTTTCATCTCAATCTTCCATACGTAGATCTAGAGATCATGGTTCACCTATCAGAGAGCCTCATGGTACGCTCATGATCATCTATTTTGTGGTGGGACTATAAACAATCCCCATCGTCCTAAACAATTCAGTAAATGATTTTTTGTTTTTTGTGGTGTAAAGGATTTTTTATGGTGAAAAATGTATCTTCTTCCCAAAGAAAAACTGGGAACAAATAGGGCCACCCTTCATGATTCAGGGTAAAATTCCAATTCTTAATTAAAGTTATTTTCTCCTATTCTATTCAAAAGAAAATTAAATAACGTACCACTATTTTCTTCTGAACATCGCTTGGCCTCTTCTTAGGTCTACTTTGAAGTTTTCATACCTACGAAATCCTTTACGACCTCCCGTCGAGACAGAGAGATGTAAAATTTTGTTGCCTTCTGATATTCCAACTCCTTTGCCAAAAGAAGCTCTCTGCTATTTCTTGTTACTTGTTCCCCACTCTTTCTTGCTTCTCCTGTGTAGCTTTTCTTGACTTCTATAGTTTTCATATCGGATTCTCCAACCCTAATCTCCCTCTTTGATTCTACTTCTGTTTCGTCGTTCGACTTCTGTCGCTTGGCTTCAGCTTCTTCCCATCGAAGATACCTAGTTTCATAAGAACAATCTGATGCTTCAGAGTCTTCAGTTGGATCATCAAAATGAGGAAGAGGGTTGAGGATGGATTCGAGGCTCGGGAACTTTAGCGTGGTTTTTTGTTTTTTGGTAAGTTGGGTGGATTTTCGAGCTCTGGATTTCTTTGGTATGTTCATCTTCATGGAGTAATTTTCACTTTGAAATGACTGAGAACTTGAAGTTTTTTTCTTTTTTTTTTGAAGACTGCAATGTGCATAATTCAGTCCGATAGATGCGCTGTACCCTTTATAAAGAGGTTGTTACTTCTTTTTTTTATTTTTTGGGAGAAGGGTGGTTACTTCTAGTGATGCTACAACTAGGGTTCTCAATGGGCCGGGCCGGATCAGATTTGGGCCTGCACCAGGCCCAAAAAATGTGGTACTTTTCTATCAAGCAAACCTGGCCCGATATCCGGACCGGGCTAAATATGTTGCAACCCAGATCAATTCGGGCCGGGCTTGGGTTGAGTATTTCAACACCCGGCCCGAATATATATATATATACACTAACCCTTTTAAAGTTATAAAAAAAAATATTTGAATAAAAGTATGTAATTGAGCCTCTATAAATATAATGCTAATATAATTATTTAATTAAATTTTTAATCTTTTTCAAACTTTTACAAGAGAAAAAATAACCAAAATCCAACCAAATTTTTTTAGAAAAAATAGCCTAACAAAATTTGATTAGAAAAAAACAGTTAAAAAAATACTCAAGCCCGACAGAGGCCGAACTTTGGCTGAGTACATCGCAGCCCGGGATAGGGCTGGGCTGAAATTTTTGGGAACTTGGCCCGGATAGGTTAGGGCCGGGTTGAACCCCAGCCCGGCCCTATTCCTGCTTATTGAGAGCCCAAACTACAACTACGAGTCTAAGACACCCTAATTTAGATGCACACGAAATTAAGTGGTGTGCCAAGAGCGAGAATTAAGTGCGTTTAGGGAAATTTATTATATTTAAGAAAAAGAAAAATCGAAAAAACTGAGTCGCTTGATCGTCATTTTATACGCCAATATGGTGTTTAAATGATCTTAAAGATGGTACTCGTGTTAACGAATGGCGTATCATCATTGTTCCAATAGGATTAGTTCCACATAAAACATTAATACTTGAGGAAAAAGTTAATGAGTGCCTTATTTCGTAACTAACTATAACTAACGCCCACAAATCCTACTTAGCTTCCAATTCTCCCTCTATACCTCTATATAAACACTAAACTCACTATTCCCTACCACACTCGATCTTCTTTCTTCGCATCTTACTATTTAATATTTTTCGTTCTCTCTCTTTCTTTTTTTGCTGTTGATTCTGAGATCTCACACCACTTTAGTCTCAAATCATGTTCTTCCTTAAAGCTATTCAAAGTTTGCTGCATCAACGACAAGGGCTGAGGGAAAACGAGGATAAATTTGAAGAAGGCTTCGTAAACGTTTACGTTGGTAAAGAAGGCCAACAAATTAAGAAGTTCAAAGTTCCCTTGGAATGCCTTTCGACTCCAACTTTCCGAGCGTTTCTCGAGCGATCAATGGAAGAATTCGGGGAACAGATTAGCGGACCCATCAAGATACCTTGCGAGATCGAACTTTTCGAAAGGGGATTAAAGCGTGTCAAGGATAAAGAAAAGGAGGAAAAATGTAAGGAACTAAGTTACGACGAGCGTCTGTGGCCGGCCTCGAGATTCGTGGTAGTCAACAATTGTACTTCGCCTTCATCGTTGAAGATGAGTTTGTTGGGAGGGAGGATGAGGTACAGCGCTTTCTAGTTGCTGTTCCGGTGCAGTGATCGGTTTAGTTAACATGTCAATGGTTTTGCGATTAGATTAATCTTTTTTATTTTTTACACCTCTTTGGGTTTGGGAACATACTGATTAATTGTATTCATTTTTTGGTTTATGTAAAATATTTATGGCATTAGTGTTAACTGGATTTTATACTATTTTGTGAATTTCCCAGCTTCTCTGGAAATTTTGACATAATGGATGTTGAGTATGATTTGTTCTTGTGATTTTAGGACCACCTTTTGGAATATATGTCACATAGAATAAAAAATTTGACCGTCTGATTGAATGCCCACCATCTTAAGGCCCAACTTTAATTTTACCTAATAATGACGATGGATAAAATTTCTAATACTGACTTAAAGTTTCAAGAAAGATGATTTTTACCTTTATTTGCACCTAACAAATCATTTAAAGCACCTACACTAAGATCATTTAAAGCACCTAACAAATCATTGGCGCCTATGCTAAAACCAATTAATTACCTTAAATTTTCATTCCGAGATCTTGAATGTGATGTGTGCATGTGATTTTTAAAGCCACTTTTGAGCATATGCTGATTGGAATTGGAAACTTTCACCGTTTAAAGCCGTGCACGTAATCTCAAGATCCAACTTCAATTTTACTTAATAATGAAAGTTGATTAAGTATCTAATAATGACTCAAAGTCTTAAGATAAAAGATTTTACCTTTATTTACACTTACCAAATCATTGAAAGCACCTACATCATTGCTTTAGATGAGAAAATGAAGATCTTATTTTGCTCCCGGCTTCCTCACAATTGATCATGACATCATGAGCATACCATCAATTTTTGTTTCATATGAGTATATGACACACATCTCAAAACGTGACCTAAAAATTATGGTTTGGCGTGTTGATTGCTACATGATTTTTGGTCACATTTCTAGAATGTGCATTGTATAAATTACAAACTGACCATTTGATGGTAAATCTATGATCTCAAGAAAGGTTATATAGAATATTGAGGCCGCGAAAAATAATCTATATCATCTTATTCAAAATCGTCAATAGTTTTTAGTATAGGAGCCCTTAAAGATTTAAGGAATAGAAATCCTATTTTGTGCCACTCTTTGGTACCAAAGATATTTACATCATGCTCTTGAAACCTTACATCACGATCTTTAAACCAGATGGCTCAGATGTTGTTCCACATGGTATAGATATAGTCTTTTAATTGGAAGATTGAGATGGAAAAACGACTCTATCGTCTCATTCAAAGCAATCAATGCATGCCGCCTTGGAGGAGATGGTGAAAATACATTTACTCACAAAATTTTGAAAATGTCAAATGTAAAATGTAAATTATATACCTCTGTTTGTGCCCACCTGTTTACTGAAAGCGCCCACGTTCTAGACCACTTGAATACCATTGATTCCTTCGAATTGGATGATGGAGAACGTGTTTGAGGGTCATTTTTTAGGATCTGTAACACGTGAAATCACAAACTAATCCCGCTTCAATGGTATGAGATAAAAAGTGACATTTTAATAGTGTAAGATCATTTAAACACCATCTGATGTTTAAATGTAATTCAGGAACCATTATCCCTTTTTATTTGTCATGGTCATGTCCCTGTTGAATGCCCTAGTCAATTAGACAGATGGGTGTTGATTCCATGTGAAACGCATTCTCCAAAGTAACCTAAGATCATATTATTTAAGGATATGGGCTATTTAATTTAGTCAAATTGTGTATCCATATCTCTAAAGGTAACTACGAAAACTATTTATTTACCAATAATGGAGATATATTTTCTTTGCAATCTTTCACACAGTAAATTTTGAGATCAATGTATAATTCTTTTACACTTTTGGGATGTATTATTTGTATTATCATATGTTCAGATTTATATTCTATATGACACAAAATATGGTGCTCATAAAAGTTGCTTTTTAGATCACTTTTGGAGATGTGTATCATGTGAAACATGATTTTTAATTACTCTTTGGATGTATTATTTGTACTGCGAGATGTTCATATTTATATTCCACATGCTGCACATAGCAAACGTAAACATGATCACGATGCACATGAAAGTTTTTAGATCACTTTTCTAAACATGATCATGATGCATATGAAAGTTTTTAGACCACTTTTCGAGATGTGTTCTGTGTGGAATCATAATTTGATAGTTTGATGGTAATCATATGGTAATTTTAAGTTAGAAGAGATAATTAATACAAGTGATCCATGGAGAGGTTATATAAGGAGGAGATATATACGGAGAAAAGTTTTAGATAAAATCTAAAAAAAGAGTTTTTTAGGGACAATTTAATCTTCTTTTTTTTTTTGATACAAGGGACAATTTAATCCTAATACAGGTAAAAAAAAAATTTGACAGAAAGATAAGAATTTATATATATATATAGGAAAAGGTGTTCATCCTCTATGGGAGGACGGTCACCAAATCCTCTAAGATTCTTGAGTAGAGGTCCATGTGGCATCAAAAATATTGTTTCGATGCTACATGGACCTCGGGTGCATTACTTAGATTATATTTTTAAAAAAATATAATTTTGAAAACTCGTCTCCATCATGTATTTTTTGAGTCGTGAAATGTAGACCATTGAAATTAGTCAAACATTGACTTTTGCTTTTAAAAAGTTTTTTTCGGAATTTCTTTTTTTAAATTAATCTAAACCATCCATCCATGCTCCACGTGGCAACCAAAGAGTGTTTTGAGTTTCATGTATACCACCACCTGGACCTTGAAGGACAGAACAAGTATATATATATATATATATATATATATATATTTTTTTTTTTTTTTTTTGAGGGTTTTGTGGTGTATTTTAAGGTTTTGTGGGTTCATTTAATGGTTTGTGGGAATTTTTTTTAAAGAATTTTGTGGGTTTTGCTAAGTGTTTTCTTATTTTTCATCAAGGGCATATCTCGCCCCTTCTCTTTCTCTCTTATGATAAAACATTTTGATCATTTTTTTTTTGTTTTATGTATGTTCTTTCATCTCTTAGAACTAGAACTTTCAATTTTTTTTTAAGGGTTTTTTCTGTTTTTGCATTAGGGTTCTAGAATTTAGATCAATCCTTTCCTAACACGAGATTTTTGCATTAAGGTTTTTTGGGTGTTTTTTTTTTTGCACCATAGGCTTTTGAAAATTTCAGCTTTTATTTTATGCAAAAATTGAAGAAACTCAAAAAACTTTGTTCTGGAAAATCATTTCATCAAAGATCTTTGATTTTGCATGATTTTAGGGTACGACAGTGGATGATAGGCTATTTAAAGTGGTCTCTAGAAAGGATGGCTTCAGCTATTAGGGCCGGGTTTCTGTATGAAGTTATTTCTCAAGTGTGCCCCTGAAAATTTGCATTATTCGAGGGTCTCCCTCCAGTCAAATATTTTGATTTGTTTTGCAAATTCAAAATATTTGTTCCTTGAATCATTTTCATAAGGGAAATTTACCTGATCGACCCTGTCAGATACACTTTTTTCGTCAGAGACCCTATATTTTCACCTTTACTCAAACCGACCGACTTTTAGCTTAGCCATTTATTTACTAGCAAAAAAGTCGAAATACCCTTTCTTACACTTGTTTTCGTTCTACATAGTTTAAAATTTTAAATATTTATATTTTTTCTATATATATAGCAATGTGAAAGCAGGATCTAATAAATCGTCTGATTTGAAGGCCACAATATAAAATTGATGGTGCCAAAGATACACACAAAAAAGAAGGCAATATCGCCTCTTAAAAAAAATAAAAAAAATAAATTTAAACAGTCGATGGCGACTCTTTAAACAGTCAGTACCGATTGCTTAAAGAGGCAACATCGATTGTTTACATAGTCGTCATCGACTACTTAGACAGTTAGTACCGACTGTGTAAATAGTCAACATTGACTGTGAAACAAAAAAATAAAAATTATATATATGTATATATATTATTTATTATTTTTAATTTTTTTTATACAGTCGATGGTGCATGACTTTCTAAACAGTCGGTATCGACTATCTAAGTAGTCGATGCTTGTATCGATGCCCATTTAAGAGTCGTTATCGACTGTTTAATTTTAATTTTTATTTTTTAAAGAGGCAATATCGCTTTATTTTCGTGTCTATCTTTGGCACCATCGATTTTATATTATGGCCTTTAAATCGACGCATAGATCTGTTTTCACATCAGAATATAAAAATGTATAAATATTTAAAATTTTAAGCTAGGTAGAACAAAAAAAAGTGTAAGAAGGGGTATTTTTGACCTTTTGTGCTAGCTGGAACTGGCTCGACATCAAGCTTGGTTAAAGGTGAAAATAGAGGGTCTCTAACCAGAAAAGGTGTATCTGACAGGGTCTATCCGATAAATTTCCCTTTTTTTAAAGGTTTACCCACTTTACTAGAAACTGTGGTCTTTTCACTTGACATGGGAACATAATCATGAGTTCTATCTATATTCTTACAAATTACAAGGAATCCATAAGCTTCACCAATTCCTCTTATTTAGCATACACTGATAGATAACTTCACTTTCTCATACATATTGGCCAATAGTGTAATAGTCCCACATCAAACAGGGAAAAGTCTCGATCTTAGGTTATATGTGATTACGGACGCTACATGTCATGACGTATTTTGGGCATGGACTTAAGCCCATGCCAAAAACAAAATCGGGGCGGGGACCTAAGCCCAGAACCGACGATGTGTATATATGGATCTGGGTCTTCACAGATAAGGTATCGGGGTTAGACCCCATCCGATACCAATATACACCCTGATTTTTTAGGAAGCCAAATATCAGGTGAAACAGGTCAAATATCAGACATATCGGGTCTCTATGTATCAGATAAAATGCCTTTTGTATATTGTTTATTTGTTATTTAGAAAAATAAAACAAAGGTTCTTGAATAGTGGCTGGTTTGGCCGGTACATATCTGATGTCTTTGATACGTATCCAGCTGATATGTCGATAAAAATCGAATTTTAAATCCCTGCCTCTTTATGATCTTCATGGGTAAAAAACATGTTTTTCTACCTGATCTTGATCGATGATACCATGATCGAATCGACGAGTAGCAAAGATGTTTTTATCTGCAAGGTAACAAAAACAGTATCAGTATTGGGTATCGGTCCTTGGAGGACCGATGCGAATCGGCCGATATGATACAGATACATATCGGCCAATAGCAAAGTTGTTTTTATCTGCAAGGTAACAAAAACGGAATCGGTATTGGGTACAAGGACCGATACGAATCGGCCAATACGATACTGATACATATCGGCCAATACCGATACGCATCGGTTTGCCGAAAAACCGATACCAATTGATATCGGCCAATATTTGATACCTTGTTTATCTGCCTGCTTCTTGAGATCAAACTTCTTAACCATACCAATGCAATTTCTTTGTCAATTTTTTTTTTTTCTGATAACTTGCTTTGATATATTACTTTCTTGATTCGTTTATTTATTTCGAGCTTTGTTGTTATTATTGATTAGGCTAGTTTCTAATAACGGTCATGGAGCTGCAATATAGTTTAGAATTTTGAAATTTTGTTTTGTATATCTTAGTTATCTGCATGATCTGTATCGAGTCTATTACTTTGTAGTTTAGTATTTTAGAAGATTTGATTTATACTTTGTAATTGTTTGGACGACAAACGATCTCCATCGTCAGATTCAAGGTAGTCCATATTTTTTCCCGTGTGTAAAAGAACGTGCACTTCATAAGAAAAACATAACGACACCCATTAGCAAGGATCAAAATTTCGATTTTCGTTTCAGTTTCGGAGGAGACTGAAACCGAAAATTTCCCCCTAATACAAAAATACTGAAATTTGGGACATTTTTAGGACATTTTGGCCGAAAACTAAGGGAACCGAACCGGACTGAATCACACAAAAACCCAACACAAACCAAACCGAACCCCAAGTCGGTTCGGTTTTGGTTTGGATGGCTTGACACCGAAAAACGAGGGAGTACGTTGAGTAAACCGAAAAATCGGGAAAAACCGGAAAAACAGAAAAAAAAAAAAAAAAAAAAAAAAAAAAAAAAAACCCTAAAAATAGGTATCTAACCTAAACTGAACCGAATTGGTTTCGGTTTCGGTTTCAATTTTTTTTTTTTGAACTGAATAGAACCGAATCGGTTTCGGTTTCAAAAAAATAAATTGAACCGAACCGAATGGGTTTTTGCTCGGTTTCGGTTTGGGGTGTACCGAACTGAACATCGACAAAATCGGGTTCGGTTCGATTCGGTACACCAAACCTGCATCTCTACTCCCGACCATCATTTAAACACCAGAATGGTGTTTAAATGATCTTACATCATCAATGGTTTAAGATACGTGTGATCGTACCGTCAGGGTGATAGATCATAAATCAAAGTGCAATAGGCCTAAACATAGTGTCTTAGGGAGATGTAAACCATTTGATATGTGGACTATAATGTCAACCGTTGTTTCTAGTTTTAATGGCTGAAATTAAAGTTCATCAATCGGATGGTTTTTATCCAGAGGAATGATGTTTTGTGCTGAGACATGTTCCAATGGTAGAATGATAGCTTGCTGCTTGGAAAATGTAGATTGCTCACTAATGTGTGCCACATGATATAATGATAAATCACGCCTCAATGGTATGAAATAAAAAGTATAATTTGAAGGGACCGTCTCTCTTGACCATCATTTAAACACCAAAATAGTGTGTAAATGATCTTACACCATCAATGGTTTAAGATGTTAGCGATCCGTACCGTCACAGTTTCTTTACTTCTAGTTTTACTAGAACTAGAAGGACAATTTATTATATGCATACAAAATTAAATTAAGTGGTGTGCCGAGAGCAAGAGTAAAGTGCTTTAAGAAAATTTGTTATACCACCATGTTTGACCATCATTAAACACCAAAGTGATGTTTAAATGATCTTATACCACCAATGGTTTAAGATGTGGGTGATCTGTATTGTCAGAGTAACCTCTAGATTGATGTGAGCAAGAAATTGAACAACAATGTTTTGATTCAATTGATACTAAGTAACCTCTAGATAAAAAAATTGGACAACTTGCTTTAAACAAATGTCAAACAAATTCAAATCTAAAAACACTCATACCCTAATATCAAAATGCATAAAAACTACTCAATCTCAATAAACCCAAAATCCGATAACCTAAAAACATCAAACCCCTAACAAAAAAAAATCTAAAAGAGAAAAAGAGAAGGCCTAGATATATGAGAGAGGACAAGGAGGAGGCTGAGGTCTGTGCTTGGTGAGCCAGACAGAGAGAGAATAAGAAGAAGAAAAGAAGAAGAGACGATTGAGAGAGATCTTATCAGTGAGCTGCAGGAGGAGGGAGTTTGGTTGAAGTGGGCGACAGGTGGAGAATTAGTTTTTAGAGAGACAGAAATGAGAGAGATAGAGAGGGCTTTAAATTGTTTAACCAATGTATCAAAAATTGGCCGCTACTGATCCATATCGGCAATACGTATCAATTTTTTGGCAAACTGATATGCATCAGTCCTCCAACTCGGTATCGGTTCAATCAAGGGTTGGGCCAACCTTGATTTTAGCCTGGCCCAGCCCGGCCTGTTGACAACAACCTCATAGTGCTATTTTAATCCTTCAGCCACATAATGCATAATATGAAACAAACAAGCTAAGCATATAATAGATGAAATCAAAATAGGTACAATTAAAATTAAAATTATATGAAAAATGTCAAATAAAATATATACACCACAATCTATGATGTGACGAACACTATCATATATAATTTGCCTATTAAAGCAAATGCAAACATTAAAGACACACATTAGCCTTTGAAGGAGTTTAAACAAATTTGTTTCAAAGCTTAGTTCACTGAAACGTTGTCCAACGTTAGGCTTGGCAAAAATGGCTGCAAAAATAAAAAGCTACATCAGATTACGTCAGGGTAATAAAACATGTAAAGAAAGTGAAGTTTTAATTAAACGTGTAACCCTTTCAAAAAAATAAAAATAAATAAATTAAACGTGTAAGTAGATTGTATCATCTTATCCAATATTGGGCAGTGGTCAGGTCCTATCCCATTCTCTGCCGTTGGAAATTGGAGAATCTTGGCTTCTTTGATTTTCATTTTTATAACATGACGTGCAGTCAATATTCCCTTATTTTTCAAGGGCAACGGATGGGATGGATTAGGACCGAAAATTCAATTTGACCTGATAAGACCTGACTAGTGCCTATCCAATAACTAATAGATGTAGAGTTTAGAAGCACGTATCGGTTCAGAATTGACTATCACGTATAGAAAGCATGGCTTGCATTAGGGCTGGAGCGGGTTAGGTTGGGCTAAAATTTTGGCTGCTGATGAGAGAATGGCATATGCCCAACCCGAACTGTTACTGAACTTTCCAAACCGACCATTTAGCCGACCAGACCCAACTCGAAGGTCGGTCAGGTGCCTCATGCCTGACCAACCTGACGAATCAAGTTTATGTGCGTGACCTGATAAAAAATCCGAGTCGGGCAGGTCGGGCAAGAGGCATCCGACTGGACCTTTTATTCGATTCTCGAACAAATATCAGGTAAGTCCGTGTTTGATATATCCGACATGTTATTTTTTATTATATAATCAAGTATGGCCCAAATCGACCTGACCGGAGCCTTTGATCTTCCAAAGGCTACTATCTATTGAAGAGGATTTGAATTTGGTAAGGTCAAACCAGTTGAACCCTGAATGGGGTTCAAATGAATTTGTCACCGTTGGATATGAAAGATCCAAACACGGATGTCAACTTACCTACGTTAAAATCAAGATTGGGTGTCGTTATTTGCACCCACTTTTCCAGAACTGTTGACTTCCTTGAATCGGACAATGGAGATTTTCATCTCAATCTTCCATACGTAGATCTTGAGATCATGGTTCACCTATCAGAGAGCCTCATGGTACGCTCATGATCATCTATTTTGTGGTGGGACTATAAACAATCCCCATCGTCCTAAACAATTCAGTAAATGATTTTTTGTTTTTTGTGGTGTAAAGGATTTTTTATGGTGAAAAATGTATCTTCTTCCCAAAGAAAAACTGGGAACAAATAGGGCCACCCTTCATGATTCAGGGTAAAATTCCAATTCTTAATTAAAGTTATTTTCTCCTATTCTATTCAAAAGAAAATTAAATAACGTACCACTATTTTCTTCTGAACATTGCTTGGCCTCTTCTTAGGTCTACTTTGAAGTTTTCATACCTACGAAATCCTTTACGACCTCCCGTCGAGACAGAGAGATGTAAAATTTTGTTGCCTTCTGATATTCCAACTCCTTTGCCAAAAGAAGCTCTCTGCTATTTCTTGTTACTTGTTCCCCACTCTTTCTTGCTTCTCCTGTAGCTTTTCTTGACTTCTATAGTTTTGATATCGGATTCTCAACCCTAATCTCCTCTTTGATTCTACTTCTGTTTCGTCGTTCGACTTCTGTCGCTTGGCTTCAGCTTCTTCCCATCGAAGATACCTAGTTTCATAAGAACAATCTGATGCTTCAGAGTCTTCAGTTGGATCATCAAAATGAGGAAGAGGGTTGAGGATGGATTCGAGGCTCGGGAACTTTAGCGTGGTTTTTTGTTTTTTGGTAAGTTGGGTGGATTTTCGAGCTCTGGATTTCTTTGGTATGTTCATCTTCATGGAGTAATTTTCACTTTGAAATGACTGAGAACTTGAAGTTTTTTTCTTTTTTTTTTGAAGACTGCAATGTGCATAATTCAGTCCGATAGATGCGCTGTACCCTTTATAAAGAGGTTGTTACTTCTTTTTTTTATTTTTTGGGAGAAGGGTGGTTACTTCTAGTGATACTACAACTAGGGTTCTCAATGGGCCGGGCCGGATCAGATTTGGGCCTGCACCCGGCCCAAAAAATATGGTACTTTTCTATCAAGCAAACCTGGCCCGATATCCGGACCGGGCTAAATATGTTGCAACCCAGATCAATTCGGGCCGGGCTTGGGTTGAGTATTTCAACACCCGGCCCGAATATATATATATATATATATATATACACTAACCCTTTTAAAGTTATAAAAAAAAATATTTGAATAAAAGTATGTAATTGAGCCTCTATAAATATAATGCTAATATAATTATTTAATTAAATTTTTAATCTTTTTCAAACTTTTACAAGAGAAAAAACAACCCAAATCCAACCAAATTTTTTTAGAAAAAATAGCCTAACAAAATTTTATTAGAGAAAAACAGTTAAAAAAATACTCAAGCCCGACAGAGGCCGAACTTTGGTAGTACATAGCCCGGATAGGGTGGGCTGAAATTTTTGGGAACTTGGCCGGATAGGTTAGGGGGTTGAACCCAACCCGGCCCTAATCCCGCTTATTGAGAGCCCAAACTACAACTACGAGTCTAGGACACCGTAATTTAGATGCACACGAAATTAAGTGGTGTGCCAAGAGCGGAGTTAAGTGCGTTTAGGAAATTTATTATATTTAAGAAAAGAAAATCGAAAAAACAAGAAGCGTTTATGTGCACCCAAGATCTGCTACAAATCGTTATTAGATGGACCGAGTCGCTTGATCGTCATTTTATACGCCAATATGTTGTTTAAATGATCTTAAAGATGGTACTCGTGTTAACGAATGGCGTATCATCATTGTTCCAATAGGATTAGTTCCACATAAAACATTAATACTTGAGGAAAAGTTAATGAGTGCCTTATTTCGTAACTAACTATAACTAACGCCCACAAATCCTACTTAGCTTCCAATTCTCCCTCTATACCTCTATATAAACGCTAAACTCACTATTCCTAATTTATTTGCTATTTATTTATTAAAATTATAAAATAACAACTCTAGTACTTTTCCATATGTCTTACATTTATTAAATAGGTGGCATATTCTATAAGCCCTCATCTATTTGCCCAAGGCACCCACATAATGATGTATGGTAATGACCGTGTGGCACTAACGTCCAGCGCGCTTTCATTAAGAGGGCTCCTTCAATAAACAGGTGGGTGCGATTAGAGTTCCCTAACAGTTAACTTAACTAATATCAATGATATTGTTGAAGTGGTTATTTACCTTCGTTACTCATAGTCAACCATTGAATATGATGTTGTTATGTATTGAATCAGATTATAAAAGTCAAGTTTGGAGCCAATCTTTGGTCTCAGCAAAGATCTTTACACCATAATCTTCAAATTAGACGGCCTAAATGGTATTCCACTTGGCATAAATCCCAAAATTAATAAAGATTACCTTTTTGACATTATTGTATGCAAATTTTAGCTCCCTTTTAAAAAAAAAAAACAAACTTCACAAGGATTTATTAGGGTAGCTCTATTTGCGCCCACGCATTCTCCGAAAGCGTTCACGTGTGCAACCCTTTAAAAATTGTTGATTGCGTCATATCTGATGATGGAGATCGTGTTTCATGCAGATATTCTACACAATGGATCTTGCGATCATTTCTCACCTATTAGCCAGTCAATTTTTTTGTTTCACGTGTCACAGATCCCCAAATAATTCTCCTCGTGTGCAATGGAACACATCATGCTCAAACGTTATTTTAAAGCCATATTTTGGAGATATGTGACATATGGAGTAAAAATTTGACCATATGATAAGTGTGACATGATCTTAAGATCATTTGTGTGCGTGAAACATGCTCTCCATCATCTGATCCGACCTAATCAATGGATTTTAAGGGGTCTCCGCTCTCTGAGAATGTGTGAGCGCGTTTAGAGCTACCCATTTTATTAGGGCACTTTAGAAAAACAACCTTAGAAAACCAACGTTTTAGCTTATTATACAGAAACTTAACTTTTTAGAAGAAAAAAAAAAGGTTTTCGCGTTTTTCTAAAGTTCAGAGATCCCTAAGATCTCAAATACTCAATTTGTGAGTTTACAAATTTATCCTTGGTTGTCTTCTTCACTCAAACCACCAACGAAACCAGCTTGCCACAGACAAGGCGCCGCTTATGATGCTAAGCATAACTTCCATTTAAATGAATAAAAGACTCCAGAAGAAATATTTAATCATCTAACAAAGGAATTAATCTTATTACTCCTAAACAGCAAAAAAGCCCCCTACGGCGGCTTCACCTACGGCGGCTTCACCCCCGACGAAGCTGGTTTTGCCGGAGCCGAGTTAGAAACAATGAAAGTGACGGCCTCATATTGATCTCTATCATCTAATCCATACATGAGATCTATGTTTCAGTATTGATTTAGATTTTAATCCAGCGAGTTCACCCCAACGAAACTAGCTCTATTGGCCCGAGTTAGGAATCTCCGCCAGAGCTGGTTTCGCCGGAGCCGAGTTAGAAACAGTGAAAGTGATGGCCTCATATTGATCTCTATCATCTAATCCATACATGAGATCTATGTTTCAATTTTAGATTTTAATCCTTGGAGAAGGTCTTTGCGCACCAATGCGCTGGAAGGAAAGCTAAGAGAAGAAGCTGCCACTACAAAAAAATAAGACTAATAATAAAAAACTGCCGCTAATAATCTTATTTTTTGTAGTGTGCCCAGCAAACCCCTTTGAAAAATAACATTAACACACGTGGGAAGGGTTTGGAATCTCACAGAACTGAGAAGTAAAAAAAAAGAAGTAAATACCCTTTTTTTAAAACCGTTAGAACTCAGTATAATAAGTTAAAACGTTTGTTTTCTACAGCTGTTTTTCTAATCTTCCCTTTTATTAATGAATGACGTATCATCATTGTTCGAATAGGATTAGTACCACATAAAACATTAAAACTTGAGGAAAAAGTTATTTAGTGCCTTATTTCATAACGAACTATAACTAACGCCCACAAATCCTACTTAGCTTCCAATTCTCCCTCTATACCTCTATATAAACACTAAACTCACTATTCCCTACCACACTCGATCTTCTTTCTTCGCATCTTACTATTTAATATTTTTCGTTCTCTCTCTTTCTTTTTTTTGCTGTTGATTCTGAGATCTCACACCACTTTAGTCTCAAATCATGTTCTTCCTTAAAGCCATTCAAAGTTTGCTGCATCAACGACAAGGGCTGAGGGAAAACGAGGATAAATTTGAAGAAGGCTTCGTAAACGTTTACGTTGGTAAAGAAGGCCAACAAATTAAGAAGTTCAAAGTTCCCTTGGAATGCCTTTCGACTCCAACTTTCCGAGCGTTTCTCGAGCGATCAATGGAAGAATTCGGGGAACAGATTAGCGGACCCATCAAGATACCTTGCGAGATCGAACTTTTCGAAAGGGGATTAAAGCGTGTCAAGGATAAAGAAAAGGAGGAAAAATGTAAGGAACTAAGTTACGACGAGCGTCTGTGGCTGGCCTCGAGATTCGTGGAAGTCAACAATAGTACTTCGCCTTCATCGTTGAAGATGAGTTTGTTGGGAGGGAGGATGAGGTACAGCGCTTTCTAGTTGCCGTTCCGGTGCAGTGATCGGTTTAGTTAACATGTCAATGGTTTTGCCATTAGATTAATCTTTTTTATTTTTTACACCTCTTTGGGTTTGGGAACATACTGATTAATTGTATTCATTTTTTGGTTTATGTAAAATATTTATGGCATTAGTGTTAACTGGATTTTATACTATTTTGTGAATTTCCCAGCTTCTCTGGAAATTTTGACATAATGGATGTTGAGTATGATTTGTTCTTGTGATTTTAGGGCCATCTTTTGGAATATATGTCACATAGAATAAAAAACTTGGCCGTCTGATTGAATGCCCACCATCTTAAGGCCCAACTTTATTTTAACCTAATAATGACGATGGATAAAATTTCTAATACTGACTTAAAGTTTCAAGAAAGATGATTTTTACCTATATTTGCACCTAACAAATCATTTAAAGCACCTACACTAAGACCATTAGTTACTTCAGATGAGAAAATGAAGATCACGTTATTGGTTGGCGCCTATGCTAAAACCAATTAATCACCTTAAATTTTCATTCCGAGATCTTGAATGTGATGTGTGCATGTGATTTTTAAAGCCACTTTTGAGTATGTGCTGATTGGAATTGGAAACTTTCACCGTTTAAAGCCGTGCACGTAATCTCAAGATCCAACTTCAATTTTACTTAATAATGAAAGTTGATTAAGTATCTAATAATGACTCAAAGTCTTAAGATAAAAGATTTTACCTTTATTTACACTTACCAAATCATTGAAAGCACCTACATCATTGCTTTAGATGAGAAAATGAAGATCTTATTTTGCTCCCGGCTTCCTCACAATTGATCATGACATCATGAGCATACCATCAATTTTTGTTTCATATGAGTATATGACACACATCTCAAAACGTGACCTAAAAATTATGGTTTGGCGTGTTGATTGCTACATGATTTTTGGTCACATTTCTAGAATGTGCATTGTATAAAATAGAAACTGACCATTTGATGGTAAATCTATGATCTCAAGAAAGGTTATATAGAATATTGAGGCCGCGAAAAATAATCTATATCATCTTATTCAAAATCGTCAATAGTTTTTAGTATAGGAGCCCTTAAAGATTTAAGGAATAGAAATCCTATTTTGTGCCACTCTTTGGTACCAAAGATATTTACATCATGCTCTTGAAACCTTACATCACGATCTTTAAACCAGATGGCTCAGATGTTGTTCCACATGGTATAGATATAGTCTTTTAATTGGAAGATTGAGATGGAAAAACGACTCTATCGTCTCATTCAAAGCAATCAATGCATGCCGCCTTGGAGGAGATGGTGAAAATACATTTACTCACAAAATTTTGAAAATGTCAAATGTAAATTATATAAAAGGTACCTCTGTTTGTGCCCACCTGTTTACTGAAAGCGCCCACGTTCTAGACCACTTGAATACCATTGATTCCTTCGAATTGGATGATGGAGAACGTGTTTGAGGGTCATTTTTTAGGATCTGTAACACGTGAAATCACAAACTAATCCCGCTTCAATGGTATGAGATAAAAAGTGACATTTTAATAGTGTAAGATCATTTAAACACCATCTGATGTTTAAATGTAATTCAGGAACCATTATCCCTTTTTATTTGTCATGGTCATGTCCCTGTTGAATGCCCTAGTCAATTAGACAGATGGGTGTTGATTCCATGTGAAACGCATTCTCCAAAGTAACCTAAGATCATATTATTTAAGGATATGGGCTATTTAATTTAGTCAAATTGTGTATCCATATCTCTAAAGGTAACTACGAAAACTATTTATTTACCAATAATGGAGATATATTTTCTTTGCAATCTTTCACACAGTAAATTTTGAGATCAATGTATAATTCTTTTACACTTTTGGGATGTATTATTTGTATTATCATATGTTCAGATTTATATTCTATATGACACAGAATATGGTGCTCATAAAAGTTGCTTTTTAGATCACTTTTGGAGATGTGTATCATGTGAAACATGATTTTTAATTACTCTTTGGATGTATTATTTGTACTGCGAGATGTTCATATTTATATTCCACATCTTTACATATAGCGTAAACATGATCACGATGCACATGAAAGTTTTTAGATCACTTTTCTAAACATGATCATGATGCATATTAAAGTTTTTAGACCACTTTTCGAGATGTGTTCTGTGTGGAATCATAATTTGATAGTTTGATGGTAATCATATGGTAATTTTAAGTTAGAAGAGATAATTAATACAAGTGATCCATGGAGAGGTTATATAAGGAGGAGATATATACGGAGAAAAGTTTTAGATAAAATCTAAAAAAAGAGTTTTTTAGGGACAATTTAATCCTAATACAGGTAAAAACAAAATTTGACAGAAAGATAAGAATTTATATATATATATAGGAAAAGGTGTTCATCCTCTATGGGAGGACGGTCACCGTCCTCTAAGGTTGCAGGTAGAGGTCCATGTGGCATCAAAAATATTGTTTCGATGCTACATGGACCTCCTCATTTATATAGATTATATTTTTAAAAAAATATAATTTTGAAAACTCGTCTCCATCATGTATTTTTTGAGTCGTGAAATGTAGACCATTGAAATTAGTCAAACATTGACTTTTGCTTTTAAAAAGTTTTTTTCGGAATTTCTTTTTTTAAATTAATCTAAACCATCCATCCATGCTCCACGTGGCAACCAAAGAGTGTTTTGAGTTTCATGTATACCTCCACCTGGACCTTGAAGGACAGAACAAGTATATATATATATATATATATATATATATATATATATATATATATATATATATATATTTTTGTTTTTTTGAGGGTTTTGTGGTGTATTTTAAGGTTTTGTGGGTTCATTTAATGGTTTGTGGGAATTTTTTTTAAAGAATTTTGTGGGTTTTGCTAAGTGTTTTCTTATTTTTCATCAAGGGCATATCTCGCCCCTTCTCTTTCTCTCTTATGATAAAACATTTTGATCATTTTTTTTTTTGTTTTATGTATGTTCTTTCATCTCTTAGAACTAGAACTTTCAATTTTTTTTTAAGGGTTTTTTCGGTTTTTGCATTAGGGTTCTAGAATAGATCAATCCTTTCCTAACACGAGATTTTTGCATTAAGGTTTTTTGGGTGTTTTTTTTTTTGCACCATAGGCTTTTGAAAATTTCAGCTTTTATTTTATGCAAAAATTGAAGAAACTCAAAAAACTTTGTTCTGGAAAATCATTTCATCAAAGATCTTTGATTTTGCATGATTTTAGGGTACGACAGTGGATGATAGGCTATTTAAAGTGGTCTCTAGAAAGGATGGCTTCAGCTATTAGGGCCGGGTTTCTGTATGAAGTTATTTCTCAAGTGTGCCCCTGAAAATTTGCATTATTCGAGGGTCTCCCTCCAGTCAAATATTTTGATTTGTTTTGCAAATTCAAAATATTTGTTCCTTGAATCATTTTCTTAAGGGAAATTTACCTGATCGACCCTGTCAGATACACTTTTTTCGTCAGAGACCCTATATTTTCACCTTTACTCAAACCGACCAGCTTTTAGCTTAGCCATTTTCAGCTAGCACAAAAAGTCAGAAATACCCTTTCTTACACTTGTTTTCGTTCTACATAGTTTAAAATTTTAAATATTTATATTTTTCTATATGTACGCAATGTGAAACAGGATCTATGTCGTCTGATTTGAAGGCCACAATATAAAATTGATGGTGCCAAAGATACACACAAAAAAGAAGGCAATATCGCCTCTTAAAAAAAATAAAAAAAATAAATTTAAACAGTCGATGGCGACTCTTTAAACAGTCAGTACCGATTGCTTAAAGAGGCAACATCGATTGTTTACATAGTCGTCATCGACTACTTAGACAGTTAGTACCGACTGTGTAAATAGTCAACATTGACTGTGAAACAAAAAAATAAAAATTATATATATGTATATATATTATTTATTATTTTTAATTTTTTTTATACAGTCGATGGTGCATGACTTTCTAAACAGTCGGTATCGACTATCTAAGTAGTCGATGGCGATTGTCTAAACAGTCGATGTCGCCCATTTAAGCAGTCGGTACCGACTGTTTTAAGAGTCGTTATCGACTGTTTAATTTTAATTTTTATTTTTTAAAGAGGCAATATCGCTTTATTTTCGTGTCAATCTTTGGCACCATCGATTTTATATTATGGCCTTTAAATCAGACGGCATAGATCCTGTTTCACATCGCGTAAATATAAAAATGTATAAATATTTAAAATTTTAAGCTAGGTAGAACAAAAAAAAGTGTAAGAAGGGGTATTTTTGACCTTTTGTGCTAGCTGGAACTGGCTCGACATCAAGCTTGGTTAAAGGTGAAAATAGAGGGTCTCTAACCAGAAAAGGTGTATCTGACAGGGTCTATCCGATAAATTTCCCTTTTTTTAAAGGTTTACCCACTTTACTAGAAACTGTGGTCTTTTCACTTGACATGGGAACATAATCACGAGTTCTATCTATATTCTTACAAATTACAAGGAATCCATAAGCTTCACCAATTCCTCTTATTTAGCATACACTGATAGATAACTTCACTTTCTCATACATATAGGCCAATAGTGTAATAGTCCCACATCAAACATGGAAAAGTCTCGATCTTAGGCTATATGTGATTACGGACGTAACATGTCATGACGTATTTTGGGCATGGACTTAAGCCCATGCCAAAAACAAAATCGGGGCGGGGACTTAAGCCCAGAACCGGACAGTATTGTGCCATATGGATCTGGGTCTTCACAGATAAGGTATCGGGGTTAGACCCCATCCGATACCAATATACACCCCGATTTTTTAGGAAGCCAAATATCAGGTGAAACGGGTCAAATATCAGACATATCGGGTCTCTATGTATCAGATAAAATGCCTTTTGTATATTGTTTATTTGTTATTTAGAAAAATAAAACAAAGGTTCTTGAATAGTGGCTGGTTTGGCCGGTACATATCTGATGTCTTTGATACGTATCCAGCTGATATGTCGATAAAAATCGAATTTTAAATCCCTGCCTCTTTATGATCTTCATGGGTAAAAAACATGTTTTTCTACCTGATCTTGATCGATGATACCATGATCGAATCGACGAGTAGCAAAGATGTTTTTATCTGCAAGGTAACAAAAACAGTATCAATATTGGGTATCGGTCCTTGGAGGACCGATGCGAATCGGCCGATATGATACAGATACATATCGGCCAATAGCAAAGTTGTTTTTATCTGCAAGGTAACAAAAACGGAATCGGTATTGGGTACAAGGACCGATACGAATCGGCCAATACGATACTGATACATATCGGCCAATACCGATACGCATCGGTTTGCCGAAAAACCGATACCAATTGATATCGGCCAATATTTGATACCTTGTTTATCTGCCTGCTTCTTGAGATCAAACTTCTTAACCATACCAATGCAATTTCTTTGTCAATTTTTTTTTTCTGATTACTTGCTTTGATATATTACTTTCTTGATTCGTTTATTTATTTCGAGCTTTGCTGTTATTATTGATTAGTCTAGTTTCTAATAACGGTCATGGAGCTTCAATATAGTTTAGAATTTTGAAATTTTGTTTTGTATATCTTAGTTATCTGCATGATATGTATCGAGTCTATTACTTTGTAGTTTAGTATTTTAGAAGATTTGATTTATACTTTGTAATTGTTTGGACGACAAACGATCTCCATCGGCAGATTCAAGGTAGTCCATATTTTTTCCCGTGTGTAAAAGAACGTGCACTTCATAAGAAAAACATAACGACACCCATTAGCAAGGATCAAAATTTCGATTTTTCGTTTGAGGAGAGAACCAAAATTTCCCTAATACAAAATATCAAATTTGGGACATTTTAGGACATTTGGCGAGAGGAACCGAACGAATGAATCACGAAACGACACAAATAAACCAAACCGAACCCCAAGTCGGTTCGGTTTTGGTTTGGATGGCTTGACACCGAAAAACGAGGGAGTACGTTGAGTAAACCGAAAAATGGGGAAAAATCGGAAAAACAGAAAGAAAAAAAAAAAAACCCTAAAAATAGGTATCTAACCTAAACTGAACCGAATTGGTTTCGGTTTCAGTTTCAATTTTTTTTTTTTGAACTGAATAGAACCGAATCGGTTTCGGTTTCAAAAAAATAAATTGAACCGAACCGAATGGGTTTTTGCTCGGTTTCGGTTTGGGGTGTACCGAACTGAACATCGACAAAATCGGGTTCGGTTCGATTCGGTACACCAAACCTGCATCTCTACTCCCGACCATCATTTAAACACCAGAATGGTGTTTAAATGATCTTACATCATCAATGGTTTAAGATACGTGTGATCGTACCGTCAGGGTGATAGATCATAAATCAAAGTGCAATAGGCCTAAACATAGTGTCTTAGGGAGATGTAAACCATTTGATATGTGGACTATAATGTCAACCGTTGTTTCTAGTTTTAATGGCTGAAATTAAAGTTCATCAATCGGATGGTTTTTATCCAGAGGAATGATGTTTTGTGCTGAGACATGTTCCAATGGTAGAATGATAGCTTGCTGCTTGGAAAATGTAGATTGCTCACTAATGTGTGCCACATGATATAATGATAAATCACGCCTCAATGGTATGAAATAAAAAGTATAATTTGAAGGGACCGTCTCTCTTGACCATCATTTAAACACCAAAATAGTGTGTAAATGATCTTACACCATCAATGGTTTAAGATGTTAGCGATCCGTACCGTCACAGTTTCTTTACTTCTAGTTTTACTAGAACTAGAAGGACAATTTATTATATGCATACAAAATTAAATTAAGTGGTGTGCCGAGAGCAAGAGTAAAGTGCTTTAAGAAAATTTGTTATACCACCATGTTTGACCATCATTAAACACCAAAGTGATGTTTAAATGATCTTATACCACCAATGGTTTAAGATGTGGGTGATCTGTATTGTCAGAGTAACCTCTAGATTGATGTGAGCAAGAAATTGAACAACAATATTTTGATTCAATTGATACTAAGTAACCTCTAGATAAAAAAATTGGACGACTTGCTTTAAACAAATGTCAAACAAATTCAAATCTAAAAACACTCATACCCTAATATCAAAATGCATAAAAACTACTCAATCTCAATAAACCCAAAATCCGATAACCTAAAAACATCAAACCCCTAACAAAAAAAAATCTAAAAGAGAAAAAGAGAAGGCCTAGATATATGAGAGAGGACAAGGAGGAGGCTGAGGTCTGTGCTTGGTGGGCCAGACAGAGAGAGAATAAGAAGAAGAAAAGAAGAAGAGACGATTGAGAGAGATCTTATCAGTGAGCGGCAGGAGGAGGGAGTTTGGTTGAAGTGGGCGACGGGTGGAGAATTAGTTTTTAGAGAGACAGAAATGAGAGAGATAGAGAGGGCTTTAAATTGTTTAACCAATGTAATCGATCCGTATCGGCAATACGTGATCGATTTTTGGCAAACCGATATGCATTCCTCCAACTCGTATCTCAGTTCAGTCAAGGGTTGGGCCAACCTTGATTTTAGCCTGGCCCAGCCCGGCCTGTTGACAACAACCTCATAGTGCTATTTTAATCCTTCAGCCACATAATGCATAATATGAAACAAACAAACTAAGCATATAATAGATGAAATCAAAATAGGTACAATTAAAATTAAAATTATATGAAAAATGTCAAATAAAATATATACACCACAATCTATGATGTGACGAACACTATCATATATAATTTGCCTATTAAAGCAAATGCAAACATTAAATACACACATTAGCCTTTGAAGGTGTTTCAACAAATTTGTTTCAAAGCTTAGTTCACTGAAACGTTGTCCAACGTTAGGCTTGGCAAAAATGGCTGCAAAAATAAAAAGCTACATCAGATTACGTCAGGGTAATAAAACATGTAAAGAAAGTGAAGTTTTAATTAAACGTGTAACCCTTTCAAAAAAATAAAAATAAATAAATTAAACGTGTAAGTAGATTGTATCATCTTATCCAATATTGGGCAGTGGTCAGGTCCTATCCCATTCTCTGCCGTTGGAAATAGGAGAATCTTGGCTTCTTTGGTTTTCATTTTTATAACATGACGTGCAGTCAATATTCTCTTATTTTTCAAGGGCAACGGATGGGATGGATTAGGACCGAAAATTCAATTTGACCTGATAAGACCTGACTAGTGCCTATCCAATAACTAATAGATGTAGAGTTTAGAAGCACTTATCGGTTCAGAATTGACTATCACGTATAGAAAGCATGGCTTGCATTAGGGCTGGAGCGGGTTAGGTTGGGCTAAAATTTTGGCTGCTGATGAGAGAATGGCATATGCCCAACCCGAACTGTTACTGAACTCTCCAAACCGACCATTTAGCCGACCAGACCCAACTCGAAGGTCGGTTAGGTGCCTCATGCCTGACCAACCCGACGAATCAAGTTTATGTGCGTGACCTGATAAAAAATCCGAGTCGGGCAGGTCGGGCAAGAGGCATCCGACTGGACCTTTTATTCGATTCTCGAACAAATATCAGGTAAGTCCGTGTTTGATATATCCGACATGTTATTTTTTATTATATAATCAAGTAAAATAGTTGCATTGTCAGCGGGTCGAGTCGACTCGATCCTTGACCCGCCCGACCCGAGTGTTTTAATCAAGGTGTCAAACTCGGTATCTTTATCAGGTATTGGTCCATTTAGTTCCGATACGACTCGGCCGATACTGATATAACTCGGTAACTTTAAAAAAAAAAACATTTCTTGGGCTCAAACCAATACCGATACGTATCGGTATCAGCCGATTTTTTATACCTTGGTTTTAATGGGGGCACATTAACTATAGTTGTTTGTTCTGGGCGAGCCTGAGGCATCCAACCCCACCTTCGGGCCGTGGGCCGGGTTGAGTTGACCACCCGGCTGATATTTTATTTAAAATCAAGGAAACATAAGGGGTTTTAACCTGATGAAGTCGAGTTTTTGGGTCGGTCAGGGACACCATCGGGTCGAGTGAGTCTGGCTTATACCCTTGACCGTTCGAGATGGGATCGGATCCACCATCGACTTGAATCGGGTCGGCTTCTCATTGGGCACCAAATATTTTGATCGACTTGGCCCATTGATAGTCCTAGAAAACATGATGATTTTTTTTTATCAGATTGCGATATACCCTTAACACGTTAGATCGGGTCCGGTGGGGGTCATGGTATCAAGTCGAGCATATAGCCATTTCTAAAGAGCAGTTAGAATTATGGCCCAAATCGACCTGACCGGAGCCTTTGATCTTCCAAAGGCTACTATCTATTGAAGAGGATTTGAATTTGGTAAGGTCAAACCAGTTGAACCCTGAATGGGGTTCAAATGAATTTGTCACCGTTGGATATGAAAGATCCAAACACGGATGTCAACTTACCTACGTTAAAATCAAGATTGGGTGTCGTTATTTGCACCCACTTTTCCAGAACTGTTGACTTCCTTGAATCGGACAATGGAGATTTTCATCTCAATCTTCCATACGTAGATCTTGAGATCATGGTTCACCTATCAGAGAGCCTCATGGTACGCTCATGATCATCTATTTTGTGGTGGGACTATAAACAATCCCCATCGTCCTAAACAATTCAGTAAATGATTTTTTGTTTTTTGTGGTGTAAAGGATTTTTTATGGTGAAAAATGTATCTTCTTCCCAAAGAAAAACTGGGAACAAATAGGGCCACCCTTCATGATTCAGGGTAAAATTCCAATTCTTAATTAAAGTTATTTTCTCCTATTCTATTCAAAAGAAAATTAAATAACGTACCACTATTTTCTTCTGAACATTGCTTGGCCTCTTCTTAGGTCTACTTTGAAGTTTTCATACCTACGAAATCCTTTACGACCTCCCGTCGAGACAGAGAGATGTAAAATTTTGTTGCCTTCTGATATTCCAACTCCTTTGCCAAAAGAAGCTCTCTGCTATTTCTTGTTACTTGTTCCCCACTCTTTCTTGCTTCTCCTGTGTAGCTTTTCTTGACTTCTATAGTTTTGATATCGGATTCTCCAACCCTAATCTCCCTCTTTGATTCTACTTCTGTTTCGTCGTTCGACTTCTGTCGCTTGGCTTCAGCTTCTTCCCATCGAAGATACCTAGTTTCATAAGAACAATCTGATGCTTCAGAGTCTTCAGTTGGATCATCAAAATGAGGAAGAGGGTTGAGGATGGATTCGAGGCTCGGGAACTTTAGCGTGGTTTTTTGTTTTTTGGTAAGTTGGGTGGATTTTCGAGCTCTGGATTTCTTTGGTATGTTCATCTTCATGGAGTAATTTTCACTTTGAAATGACTGAGAACTTGAAGTTTTTTTCTTTTTTGAAGACTGCAATGTGCATAATTCAGTCCGATAGATGCGCTGTACCCTTTATAAAGAGGTTGTTACTTCTTTTTTTTATTTTTTGGGAGAAGGGTGGTTACTTCTAGTGATACTACAACTAGGGTTCTCAATGGGCCGGGCGGATCAGATTTGGGCCTGCACCCGGCCCAAAAATATGGTACTTTTCTATCAAACCTGGCCCGATATCCGGACCGGGCTAAATATGTTGCAACCCAGATCAATTCGGGCCGGGCTTGGGTTGAGTATTTCAACACCGGCCGAATATATATATATATATATATATATACACTAACCCTTTTAAAGTTATAAAAAAAAATATTTGAATAAAAGTATGTAATTGAGCCTCTATAAATATAATGCTAATATAATTATTTAATTAAATTTTTAATCTTTTTCAAACTTTTACAAGAGAAAAAACAACCCAAATCCAACCAAATTTTTTTAGAAAAAATAGCCTAACAAAATTTTATTAGAGAAAAAGCAGTTAAAAAATACTCAAGCCCGAGGCCGAACTTTGGTGAGTACATCGACCGGGATAGGCTGGGCTGAAATTTTGGGAACTTGGCCCGGATAGGTTAGGGCCGGGTTGAACCCCAACCCGGCCCTAATCCTGCCTATTGAGAGCCCAAACTACAACTACGAGTCTAGGACACCGTAATTTAGATGCACACGAAATTAAGTGGTGTGCCAAGAGCGAGAGTTAAGTGCGTTTAGGGAAATTTATTATATTTAAGAAAAAGAAAAATCGAAAAAAACAAGAAGCGTTTATGTGCACCCAAGATCTGCTACAAATCGTTATTAGATGGACCCGAGTCGCTTGATCGTCATTTTATACGCCAATATGTTGTTTAAATGATCTTAAAGATGGTACTCGTGTTAACGAATGGCGTATCATCATTGTTCCAATAGGATTAGTTCCACATAAAACATTAATACTTGAGGAAAAAGTTAATGAGTGCCTTATTTCGTAACTAACTATAACTAACGCCCACAAATCCTACTTAGCTTCCAATTCTCCCTCTATACCTCTATATAAACGCTAAACTCACTATTCCTAATTTATTTGCTATTTATTTATTAAAATTATAAAATAACAACTCTAGTACTTTTCCATATGTCTTACATTTATTAAATAGGTGGCATATTCTATAAGCCCTCATCTATTTGCCCAAGGCACCCACATAATGATGTATGGTAATGACCGTGTGGCACTAACGTCCAGCGCGCTTTCATTAAGAGGGCTCCTTCAATAAACAGGTGGGTGCGATTAGAGTTCCCTAACAGTTAACTTAACTAATATCAATGATATTGTTGAAGTGGTTATTTACCTTCGTTACTCATAGTCAACCATTGAATATGATGTTGTTATGTATTGAATCAGATTATAAAAGTCAAGTTTGGAGCCAATCTTTGGTCTCAGCAAAGATCTTTACACCATAATCTTCAAATTAGACGGCCTAAATGGTATTCCACTTGGCATAAATCCCAAAATTAATAAAGATTACCTTTTTGACATTATTGTATGCAAATTTTAGCTCCCTTTTAAAAAAAAAAAACAAACTTCACAAGGATTTATTAGGGTAGCTCTATTTGCGCCCACGCATTCTCCGAAAGCGTTCACGTGTGCAACCCTTTAAAAATTGTTGATTGCGTCATATCTGATGATGGAGATCGTGTTTCATGCAGATATTCTACACAATGGATCTTGCGATCATTTCTCACCTATTAGCCAGTCAATTTTTTTGTTTCACGTGTCACAGATCCCCAAATAATTCTCCTCGTGTGCAATGGAACACATCATGCTCAAACGTTATTTTAAAGCCATATTTTGGAGATATGTGACATATGGAGTAAAATTTTGACCATATGATAAGTGTGACATGATCTTAAGATCATTTGTGTGCGTGAAACATGCTCTCCATCATCTGATCCGACCTAATCAATGGATTTTAAGGGGTCTCCGCTCTCTGAGAATGTGTGAGCGCGTTTAGAGCTACCCATTTTATTAGGGCACTTTAGAAAAACAACCTTAGAAAACCAACGTTTTAGCTTATTATACAGAAACTTAACTTTTTAGAAGAAAAAAAAAAGGTTTTCGCGTTTTTCTAAAGTTCAGAGATCCCTAAGATCTCAAATACTCAATTTGTGAGTTTACAAATTTATCCTTGGTTGTCTTCTTCACTCAAACCAAGAACTCCATCGTCGAGTCTTCACTTCTACGATTTCATCGCGACGAGTTCAGAAGTTCACGAAACGAGCTCTGGCGGAAAAGCCAAACCAATTTAAATGAATAAAAGACTCCAGAAGAAATATTTAATCATCTAACAAAGGAATTAATCTTATTACTCCTAAACAGCAAAAAAGCCCCCTACGGCGGCTTCACCTACGGCGGCTTCACCCCCGACGAAGCTGGTTTTGCCGGAGCCGAGTTAGAAACAATGAAAGTGACGGCCTCATATTGATCTCTATCATCTAATCCATACATGAGATCTATGTTTCAGTATTGATTTAGATTTTAATCCAGCGAGTTCACCCCAACGAAACTAGCTCTATTGGCCCGAGTTAGGAATCTCCGCCAGAGCTGGTTTCGCCGGAGCCGAAGTTAGAACAGAAAGTGATGGCCTCATATTGATCTCTATCATCTAATCCATACATGAGATCTATGTTTCAATTTTAGATTTTAATCCTTGGAGAAGGTCTTTGCGCACCAATGCGCTGGAAGGAAAGCTAAGAGAAGAAGCTGCCACTACAAAAAAATAAGACTAATAATAAAAAACTGCCGCTAATAATCTTATTTTTTGTAGTGTGCCCAGCAAACCCCTTTGAAAAATAACATTAACACACGTGGGAAGGGTTTGGAATCTCACAGAACTGAGAAGTAAAAAAAAAGAAGTAAATACCCTTTTTTTAAAACCGTTAGAACTCAGTATAATAAGTTAAAACGTTTGTTTTCTACAGCTGTTTTTCTAATCTTCCCTTTTATTAATGAATGACGTATCATCATTGTTCGAATAGGATTAGTACCACATAAAACATTAAAACTTGAGGAAAAAGTTATTTAGTGCCTTATTTCATAACGAACTATAACTAACGCCCACAAATCCTACTTAGCTTCCAATTCTCCCTCTATACCTCTATATAAACACTAAACTCACTATTCCCTACCACACTCGATCTTCTTTCTTCGCATCTTACTATTTAATATTTTTCGTTCTCTCTCTTTCTTTTTTTTGCTGTTGATTCTGAGATCTCACACCACTTTAGTCTCAAATCATGTTCTTCCTTAAAGCCATTCAAAGTTTGCTGCATCAACGACAAGGGCTGAGGGAAAACGAGGATAAATTTGAAGAAGGCTTCGTAAACGTTTACGTTGGTAAAGAAGGCCAACAAATTAAGAAGTTCAAAGTTCCCTTGGAATGCCTTTCGACTCCAACTTTCCGAGCGTTTCTCGAGCGATCAATGGAAGAATTCGGGGAACAGATTAGCGGACCCATCAAGATACCTTGCGAGATCGAACTTTTCGAAAGGGGATTAAAGCGTGTCAAGGATAAAGAAAAGGAGGAAAAATGTAAGGAACTAAGTTACGACGAGCGTCTGTGGCTGGCCTCGAGATTCGTGGAAGTCAACAATAGTACTTCGCCTTCATCGTTGAAGATGAGTTTGTTGGGAGGGAGGATGAGGTACAGCGCTTTCTAGTTGCCGTTCCGGTGCAGTGATCGGTTTAGTTAACATGTCAATGGTTTTGCCATTAGATTAATCTTTTTTATTTTTTACACCTCTTTGGGTTTGGGAACATACTGATTAATTGTATTCATTTTTTGGTTTATGTAAAATATTTATGGCATTAGTGTTAACTGGATTTTATACTATTTTGTGAATTTCCCAGCTTCTCTGGAAATTTTGACATAATGGATGTTGAGTATGATTTGTTCTTGTGATTTTAGGGCCATCTTTTGGAATATATGTCACATAGAATAAAAAACTTGGCCGTCTGATTGAATGCCCACCATCTTAAGGCCCAACTTTATTTTAACCTAATAATGACGATGGATAAAATTTCTAATACTGACTTAAAGTTTCAAGAAAGATGATTTTTACCTATATTTGCACCTAACAAATCATTTAAAGCACCTACACTAAGACCATTAGTTACTTCAGATGAGAAAATGAAGATCACGTTATTGGTTGGCGCCTATGCTAAAACCAATTAATCACCTTAAATTTTCATTCCGAGATCTTGAATGTGATGTGTGCATGTGATTTTTAAAGCCACTTTTGAGTATGTGCTGATTGGAATTGGAAACTTTCACCGTTTAAAGCCGTGCACGTAATCTCAAGATCCAACTTCAATTTTACTTAATAATGAAAGTTGATTAAGTATCTAATAATGACTCAAAGTCTTAAGATAAAAGATTTTACCTTTATTTACACTTACCAAATCATTGAAAGCACCTACATCATTGCTTTAGATGAGAAAATGAAGATCTTATTTTGCTCCCGGCTTCCTCACAATTGATCATGACATCATGAGCATACCATCAATTTTTGTTTCATATGAGTATATGACACACATCTCAAAACGTGACCTAAAAATTATGGTTTGGCGTGTTGATTGCTACATGATTTTTGGTCACATTTCTAGAATGTGCATTGTATAAAATAGAAACTGACCATTTGATGGTAAATCTATGATCTCAAGAAAGGTTATATAGAATATTGAGGCCGCGAAAAATAATCTATATCATCTTATTCAAAATCGTCAATAGTTTTTAGTATAGGAGCCCTTAAAGATTTAAGGAATAGAAATCCTATTTTGTGCCACTCTTTGGTACCAAAGATATTTACATCATGCTCTTGAAACCTTACATCACGATCTTTAAACCAGATGGCTCAGATGTTGTTCCACATGGTATAGATATAGTCTTTTAATTGGAAGATTGAGATGGAAAAACGACTCTATCGTCTCATTCAAAGCAATCAATGCATGCCGCCTTGGAGGAGATGGTGAAAATACATTTACTCACAAAATTTTGAAAATGTCAAATGTAAATTATATAAAAGGTACCTCTGTTTGTGCCCACCTGTTTACTGAAAGCGCCCACGTTCTAGACCACTTGAATACCATTGATTCCTTCGAATTGGATGATGGAGAACGTGTTTGAGGGTCATTTTTTAGGATCTGTAACACGTGAAATCACAAACTAATCCCGCTTCAATGGTATGAGATAAAAAGTGACATTTTAATAGTGTAAGATCATTTAAACACCATCTGATGTTTAAATGTAATTCAGGAACCATTATCCCTTTTTATTTGTCATGGTCATGTCCCTGTTGAATGCCCTAGTCAATTAGACAGATGGGTGTTGATTCCATGTGAAACGCATTCTCCAAAGTAACCTAAGATCATATTATTTAAGGATATGGGCTATTTAATTTAGTCAAATTGTGTATCCATATCTCTAAAGGTAACTACGAAAACTATTTATTTACCAATAATGGAGATATATTTTCTTTGCAATCTTTCACACAGTAAATTTTGAGATCAATGTATAATTCTTTTACACTTTTGGGATGTATTATTTGTATTATCATATGTTCAGATTTATATTCTATATGACACAGAATATGGTGCTCATAAAAGTTGCTTTTTAGATCACTTTTGGAGATGTGTATCATGTGAAACATGATTTTTAATTACTCTTTGGATGTATTATTTGTACTGCGAGATGTTCATATTTATATTCCACATGCTGCACATAGCAAACGTAAACATGATCACGATGCACATGAAAGTTTTTAGATCACTTTTCTAAACATGATCATGATGCATATTAAAGTTTTTAGACCACTTTTCGAGATGTGTTCTGTGTGGAATCATAATTTGATAGTTTGATGGTAATCATATGGTAATTTTAAGTTAGAAGAGATAATTAATACAAGTGATCCATGGAGAGGTTATATAAGGAGGAGATATATATGGAGAAAAGTTTTAGATAAAATCTAAAAAAAGAGTTTTTTAGGGACAATTTAATCCTAATACAGGTAAAAACAAAATTTGACAGAAAGATAAGAATTTATATATATATATAGGAAAAGGTGTTCATCCTCTATGGGAGGACGGTCACCGTCCTCTAAGGTTGTTGTAGAGAGGTCCATGTGGCATCAAAATATTGTTTCGATGCTGGACCTTCATTACTTAGATTATATTTTTAAAAAAATATAATTTTGAAAACTCGTCTCCATCATGTATTTTTTGAGTCGTGAAATGTAGACCATTGAAATTAGTCAAACATTGACTTTTGCTTTTAAAAAGTTTTTTTCGGAATTTCTTTTTTTAAATTAATCTAAACCATCCATCCATGCTCCACGTGGCAACCAAAGAGTGTTTTGAGTTTCATGTATACCTCCACCTGGACCTTGAAGGACAGAACAAGTATATATATATATATATATATATATATATATATATATATATATATATATATTTTTGTTTTTTTGAGGGTTTTGTGGTGTATTTTAAGGTTTTGTGGGTTCATTTAATGGTTTGTGGGAATTTTTTTTAAAGAATTTTGTGGGTTTTGCTAAGTGTTTTCTTATTTTTCATCAAGGGCATATCTCGCCCCTTCTCTTTCTCTCTTATGATAAAACATTTTGATCATTTTTTTTTTTGTTTTATGTATGTTCTTTCATCTCTTAGAACTAGAACTTTCAATTTTTTTTTAAGGGTTTTTTCGGTTTTTGCATTAGGGTTCTAGAATAGATCAATCCTTTCCTAACACGAGATTTTTGCATTAAGGTTTTTTGGGTGTTTTTTTTTTTGCACCATAGGCTTTTGAAAATTTCAGCTTTTATTTTATGCAAAAATTGAAGAAACTCAAAAAACTTTGTTCTGGAAAATCATTTCATCAAAGATCTTTGATTTTGCATGATTTTAGGGTACGACAGTGGATGATAGGCTATTTAAAGTGGTCTCTAGAAAGGATGGCTTCAGCTATTAGGGCCGGGTTTCTGTATGAAGTTATTTCTCAAGTGTGCCCCTGAAAATTTGCATTATTCGAGGGTCTCCCTCCAGTCAAATATTTTGATTTGTTTTGCAAATTCAAAATATTTGTTCCTTGAATCATTTTCTTAAGGGAAATTTACCTGATCGACCCTGTCAGATACACTTTTTTCGTCAGAGACCCTATATTTTCACCTTTACTCAAACCGACCAGCTTTTAGCTTAGCCATTTTCAGCTAGCACAAAAAGTCAGAAATACCCTTTCTTACACTTGTTTTCGTTCTACATAGTTTAAAATTTTAAATATTTATATTTTTCTATATGTACGCAATGTGAAACAGGATCTATGTCGTCTGATTTGAAGGCCACAATATAAAATTGATGGTGCCAAAGATACACACAAAAAAGAAGGCAATATCGCCTCTTAAAAAAAATAAAAAAAATAAATTTAAACAGTCGATGGCGACTCTTTAAACAGTCAGTACCGATTGCTTAAAGAGGCAACATCGATTGTTTACATAGTCGTCATCGACTACTTAGACAGTTAGTACCGACTGTGTAAATAGTCAACATTGACTGTGAAACAAAAAAATAAAAATTATATATATGTATATATATTATTTATTATTTTTAATTTTTTTTATACAGTCGATGGTGCATGACTTTCTAAACAGTCGGTATCGACTATCTAAGTAGTCGATGGCGATTGTCTAAACAGTCGATGTCGCCCATTTAAGCGTTGGTACATTTGTTTTAAGAGTCGTTATCGACTGTTTAATTTTAATTTTTATTTTTTACAGAGGCAATATCGCTTTATTTTCGCGCCTATCTTTGGCACCATCGCTTTTATATTATGGCCTTTAAATCAGACGGCATAGATCCTGTTTCACATCCCGTAAATATAAAAATGTATAAATATTTAAAATTTTAAGCTAGGTAGAACAAAAAAAAGTGTAAGAAGGGGTATTTTTGACCTTTTGTGCTAGCTGGAACTGGCTCGACATCAAGCTTGGTTAAAGGTGAAAATAGAGGGTCTCTAACCAGAAAAGGTGTATCTGACAGGGTCTATCCGATAAATTTCCCTTTTTTTAAAGGTTTACCCACTTTACTAGAAACTGTGGTCTTTTCACTTGACATGGGAACATAATCACGAGTTCTATCTATATTCTTACAAATTACAAGGAATCCATAAGCTTCACCAATTCCTCTTATTTAGCATACACTGATAGATAACTTCACTTTCTCATACATATAGGCCAATAGTGTAATAGTCCCACATCAAACATGGAAAAGTCTCGATCTTAGGCTATATGTGATTACGGACGTAACATGTCATGTCGTATTTTGGGCATGGACTTAAGCCCATGCCAAAAACAAAATCGGGGCGGGGACTTAAGCCCAGAACCGGACAGTATTGTGCCATATGGATCTGGGTCTTCACAGATAAGGTATCGGGGTTAGACCCCATCCGATACCAATATACACCCCGATTTTTTAGGAAGCCAAATATCAGGTGAAACGGGTCAAATATCAGACATATCGGGTCTCTATGTATCAGATAAAATGCCTTTTGTATATTGTTTATTTGTTATTTAGAAAAATAAAACAAAGGTTCTTGAATAGTGGCTGGTTTGGCCGGTACATATCTGATGTCTTTGATACGTATCCAGCTGATATGTCGATAAAAATCGAATTTTAAATCCCTGCCTCTTTATGATCTTCATGGGTAAAAAACATGTTTTTCTACCTGATCTTGATCGATGATACCATGATCGAATCGACGAGTAGCAAAGATGTTTTTATCTGCAAGGTAACAAAAACAGTATCAATATTGGGTATCGGTCCTTGGAGGACCGATGCGAATCGGCCGATATGATACAGATACATATCGGCCAATAGCAAAGTTGTTTTTATCTGCAAGGTAACAAAAACGGAATCGGTATTGGGTACAAGGACCGATACGAATCGGCCAATACGATACTGATACATATCGGCCAATACCGATACGCATCGGTTTGCCGAAAAACCGATACCAATTGATATCGGCCAATATTTGATACCTTGTTTATCTGCCTGCTTCTTGAGATCAAACTTCTTAACCATACCAATGCAATTTCTTTGTCAATTTTTTTTTTCTGATTACTTGCTTTGATATATTACTTTCTTGATTCGTTTATTTATTTCGAGCTTTGCTGTTATTATTGATTAGTCTAGTTTCTAATAACGGTCATGGAGCTGCAATATAGTTTAGAATTTTGAAATTTTGTTTTGTATATCTTAGTTATCTGCATGATATGTATCGAGTCTATTACTTTGTAGTTTAGTATTTTAGAAGATTTGATTTATACTTTGTAATTGTTTGGACGACAAACGATCTCCATCGGCAGATTCAAGGTAGTCCATATTTTTTCCCGTGTGTAAAAGAACGTGCACTTCATAAGAAAAACATAACGACACCCATTAGCAAGGATCAAAATTTCGATTTTCGTTTCAGTTTCGGAGGAGACTGAAACCGAAAATTTCCCCCTAATACAAAAATACTGAAATTTGGGACATTTTTAGGACATTTGGCCGAAAACTGAGGGAACCGAACCGGACTGAATCACACAGAAACCCGACACAAACCAAACCGAACCCCAAGTCGGTTCGGTTTTGGTTTGGATGGCTTGACACCGAAAAACGAGGGAGTACGTTGAGTAAACCGAAAAATCGGGAAAAATCGGAAAAACAGAAAGAAAAAAAAAAAAAAAAAAAAAAACCCTAAAAATAGGTATCTAACCTAAACTGAACCGAATTGGTTTCGGTTTCAGTTTCAATTTTTTTTTTTTGAACTGAATAGAACCGAATCGGTTTCGGTTTCAAAAAAATAAATTGAACCGAACCGAATGGGTTTTTGCTCGGTTTCGGTTTGGGGTGTACCGAACTGAACATCGACAAAATCGGGTTCGGTTCGATTCGGTACACCAAACCTCGTGATCTCTATCCGACCATCATTTAAACACCAGAATGGTGTTTAAATGATCTTACATCATCAATGGTTTAAGATACGTGTGATCGTACCGTCAGGGTGATAGATCATAAATCAAAGTGCAATAGGCCTAAACATAGTGTCTTAGGGAGATGTAAACCATTTGATATGTGGACTATAATGTCAACCGTTGTTTCTAGTTTTAATGGCTGAAATTAAAGTTCATCAATCGGATGGTTTTTATCCGAGGAATGATGTTTTGTCAGACATGTTCCAATGGTAGAATGATAGCTTGCTTGGAAAATGTAGATTGCTCACTAATGTGTGCCACATGATATAATGATAAATCACGCCTCAATGGTATGAAATAAAAAGTATAATTTGAAGGGACCGTCTCTCTTGACCATCATTTAAACACCAAAATAGTGTGTAAATGATCTTACACCATCAATGGTTTAAGATGTTAGCGATCCGTACCGTCACAGTTTCTTTACTTCTAGTTTTACTAGAACTAGAAGGACAATTTATTATATGCATACAAAATTAAATTAAGTGGTGTGCCGAGAGCAAGAGTAAAGTGCTTTAAGAAAATTTGTTATACCACCATGTTTGACCATCATTAAACACCAAAGTGATGTTTAAATGATCTTATACCACCAATGGTTTAAGATGTGGGTGATCTGTATTGTCAGAGTAACCTCTAGATTGATGTGAGCAAGAAATTGAACAACAATATTTTGATTCAATTGATACTAAGTAACCTCTAGATAAAAAAATTGGACGACTTGCTTTAAACAAATGTCAAACAAATTCAAATCTAAAAACACTCATACCCTAATATCAAAATGCATAAAAACTACTCAATCTCAATAAACCCAAAATCCGATAACCTAAAAACATCAAACCCCTAACAAAAAAAAATCTAAAAGAGAAAAAGAGAAGGCCTAGATATATGAGAGAGGACAAGGAGGAGGCTGAGGTCTGTGCTTGGTGGGCCAGACAGAGAGAGAATAAGAAGAAGAAAAGAAGAAGAGAGAGAGGGCGGGGAGGAGGGAGTTTGGTTGAAGTGGGCGACGGGTGGAGAATTAGTTTTTAGAGAGACAGAAATGAGAGAGATAGAGAGGGCTTTAAATTGTTTAACCAATGTATCAAAAATTGGCCGCTACTGATCCGTATCGGCAATACGTATCGATTTTTTGGCAAACTGATATGCATCAGTCCTCCAACTCGGTATCAGTTCAGTCAAGGGTTGGGCCAACCTTGATTTTAGCCTGGCCCAGCCCGGCCTGTTGACAACAACCTCATAGTGCTATTTTAATCCTTCAGCCACATAATGCATAATATGAAACAAACAAACTAAGCATATAATAGATGAAATCAAAATAGGTACAATTAAAATTAAAATTATATGAAAAATGTCAAATAAAATATATACACCACAATCTATGATGTGACGAACACTATCATATATAATTTGCCTATTAAAGCAAATGCAAACATTAAATACACACATTAGCCTTTGAAGGTGTTTCAACAAATTTGTTTCAAAGCTTAGTTCACTGAAACGTTGTCCAACGTTAGGCTTGGCAAAAATGGCTGCAAAAATAAAAAGCTACATCAGATTACGTCAGGGTAATAAAACATGTAAAGAAAGTGAAGTTTTAATTAAACGTGTAACCCTTTCAAAAAAATAAAAATAAATAAATTAAACGTGTAAGTAGATTGTATCATCTTATCCAATATTGGGCAGTGGTCAGGTCCTATCCCATTCTCTGCCGTTGGAAATAGGAGAATCTTGGCTTCTTTGGTTTTCATTTTTATAACATGACGTGCAGTCAATATTCTCTTATTTTTCAAGGGCAACGGATGGGATGGATTAGGACCGAAAATTCAATTTGACCTGATAAGACCTGACTAGTGCCTATCCAATAACTAATAGATGTAGAGTTTAGAAGCACTTATCGGTTCAGAATTGACTATCACGTATAGAAAGCATGGCTTGCATTAGGGCTGGAGCGGGTTAGGTTGGGCTAAAATTTTGGCTGCTGATGAGAGAATGGCATATGCCCAACCCGAACTGTTACTGAACTCTCCAAACCGACCATTTAGCCGACCAGACCCAACTCGAAGGTCGGTTAGGTGCCTCATGCCTGACCAACCCGACGAATCAAGTTTATGTGCGTGACCTGATAAAAAATCCGAGTCGGGCAGGTCGGGCAAGAGGCATCCGATCGACCTTTATTCGATTCTCGAACAAATATCAGGTAAGTCCGTGTTTGATATATCCGACATGTTATTTTTTATTATATAATCAAGTAAAATAGTTGCATTGTCAGCGGGTCGAGTCGACTCGATCCTTGACCCGCCCGACCCGAGTGTTTTAATCAAGGTGTCAAACTCGGTATCTTTATCAGGTATTGGTCCATTTAGTTCCGATACGACTCGGCCGATACTGATATAACTCGGTAACTTTAAAAAAAAAAACATTTCTTGGGCTCAAACCAATACCGATACGTATCGGTATCAGCCGATTTTTTATACCTTGGTTTTAATGGGGGCACATTAACTATAGTTGTTTGTTCTGGGCGAGCCTGAGGCATCCAACCCCACCTTCGGGCCGTGGGCCGGGTTGAGTTGACCACCCGGCTGATATTTTATTTAAAATCAAGGAAACATAAGGGGTTTTAACCTGATGAAGTCGAGTTTTTGGGTCGGTCAGGGACACCATCGGGTCGAGTGAGTCTGGCTTATACCCTTGACCGTTCGAGATGGGATCGGATCCACCATCGACTTGAATCGGGTCGGCTTCTCATTGGGCACCAAATATTTTGATCGACTTGGCCCATTGATAGTCCTAGAAAACATGATGATTTTTTTTTATCAGATTGCGATATACCCTTAACACGTTAGATCGGGTCCGGTGGGGGTCATGGTATCAAGTCGAGCATATAGCCATTTCTAAAGAGCAGTTAGAATTATGGCCCAAATCGACCTGACCGGAGCCTTTGATCTTCCAAAGGCTACTATCTATTGAAGAGGATTTGAATTTGGTAAGGTCAAACCAGTTGAACCCTGAATGGGGTTCAAATGAATTTGTCACCGTTGGATATGAAAGATCCAAACACGGATGTCAACTTACCTACGTTAAAATCAAGATTGGGTGTCGTTATTTGCACCCACTTTTCCAGAACTGTTGACTTCCTTGAATCGGACAATGGAGATTTTCATCTCAATCTTCCATACGTAGATCTTGAGCAGAGCCGGCCCTGGGCCAAGGCAAGCCAGGCGGCTGCCTTGGGCCCCCGATTTCTAGGGGCCCCGGAATCCAAAATTCTTTACAAAAATTAGGTTTGAAAAAAAAAAAAAAAAAAACCTATTAGCATATAAAGGGCCCCTTCTCTCCTCTTCCTCTCTCCAGCGTCTCCACGGCTAACGGCTCCACGCCTCCACCAGCCACCAAGCTCCAGCGTGGCAGGGGCAGCGCCCATCCAAAACAATCCGAAACCCTCTCCAGCTCTCCTCTCCACCAGCTATTCTCTCTCTAAAGTCTAACCTAAACCCAAACCCAAACCCAAACCCAAGCGGGCCAAACCCAAACCGATTCTCTCTCTCTGGCTGTACCACAATGTTCTTGTAAGTTCTTCTCTTTGGCTTTTTTTCTCTCTTAATTATTCAAAATTCATTATATGTTTATTGTGGCCTTAATTGATTCATAGTTATTGCGATTATCACTTAATTCATATGTGTTTTTATCTTAATTATCTTAAAAATTAGACCCTTTTTTATTTTAAGTAGATTAAAAAAAATTTAAATGCTTATTGTGGCCTTAATTGATTCATAGTTATTGTGATCATCTCTTAATTTATGTGGGCTTTTGTCTTAATTTTCTTTAAAATTTACACCCCTTTTTCATTTTAAGTGGTTGATTTTTAATAAAAAGTTCACTATATGTTTATTGTTGCCTTAATTGATTCATAGTGAATATCTCTTAATTTATATTGGTTTTGGTCTTAATTTTCTTAAAATTTAGACCCTTTTTCATTTAAGTGGGTTAATTTTTTTAAGGATTAATCCTATATTTATTGTTGCCTTAATTGATTCACTGTTATTGTCATTGTCTCTTAAATTATATGGTTTTCTTTCTTAATTATGTTAAAATTAAGGCCTTTTTCACTTCAAGTTTGATTTTATTTTCAATGTGAACAGCTTTTATTGAACGATTTCAAGAGACCCTTTAGTTCGTAGCCTCTATTTCTCCTATTTTCTTATAATAAATTTATGGGCTTGTTTCAATGTTATGTATTTGTCGACTCAATTTTCGAAGTTCCTATCAGATTTACACTTTGCAGATTATTTTCTAATTGATTACTTGGGTTGAATCAATTTTCAAGTAGCTCATTCCTGTTTAAGAGATCTTAGCAACTATTCAATTGGATTTATTCATTTTTTTGTTCCTTTATATTATAGTAAGAATCACTTTGTAGTTTGCAATTTCGGATATCTATGGTAGAACCATGGATTTAAATTACGATGAATTTTTAAGAAATTCAAAATAAAAAATAAAGAATTCTGTTTTTAGAGGACTGCATTTAGGATTATAAGTTTTACACATTAATCAAACAAACAAAATGAACGAATTTAAAGAGAAAAGTAAATTTCAAAACTAAATCACATGCTTTCAACTACTCTTTTGACCCAAAAGAAGATCCTTCCAACTTTTTTTCCCAAGATCATAATTTTATTCACATGAATCCTCAGGAAAGTAGTTATACTAGATCTTTTAATTCTTGTGAGAATTGAAATCAAGTCATTTTGTGGATACTGATGAGTTGATTTTACAAATCTCGCTTATTTTATCTCGCATTGAGGCCATCGATGCATTGGCGAGAGTCTTGATGAAGTGAAATGGATTTCGGTCATTCGAGATCCGTAAGGTAAAATCCTATCATATTCTCGTTAATGGGTTTCAAGTTTCAATGATTTCGATATAATTTGGATTACACCTGTGCATTTAGTTGTCATTATTGGGTTTAGCTCCAAATTTATGCATAATCACAATTAATGTAGCGAATTGAAGTGGTTTGTTCTCATTTTCTAAACTGAGGATGCGCCATTTTCAGAAGAACCGTGCATTTGAAATATTTAAAACCATGTTTTCTACAATCATTCAAACTAGGATAATGGTTAAAACTAATTGCAAGTAGGCATTGAAATCAAAAGAGCTCTATTAATTTTCCTACTAAATTCAAAATTGTTTTATTCATATTCTTGTACATAAGACTATACTACTAATTTTCCTTGCTAACAATCAAAACTGCTTTCTCTTTGAAAAAACTCGGACTACCCATAAGAAAATTTTCGATTTGCAATTCGATTTGATACTTAGATGTTCATAAGCATCTTATGCCGAATTCACAACTTACTAAAAATTATCTACTTGTTCTTTAATTCTTTCGAACTTGGTGCATAGCTAAGAGTTTGGGATCTTTCAAATACTCTGTTTTAGCCAAGATCCTGCAGCAGCTTCTGTTTTGTTTGCAGCACTAATTTTCATTACTAATAATCTCAGATTTCAAGACGATCTTGAACTTTCAAAGTCCGTGAAAGGCAAAGGAAAATCCGAAAACGTTTACCATCTTCTTTAATTTAAAGAACTAAAGTTAGTTATCTTGGAGTTAATTTAAACCCATTTCAGGAAATATGTTTATATATATGGTATTAACAATTTAGTGCCCTTATTTTTATTTAGAAATTTATTTATGATGTCGATAATTAAATGATAGATATTAATGTTTCTTTAAGAAATATTCATTTATTTGAGAAATGAATTTTTTTTTTTGAAGGCATCGTTATATATATAGTATTAGCAACTTATCCTTGTCTTAAATTCACGTTTGTAGTTGAGAAATCATGTCAAATAGAAGCTATCCTTCTGGAGCAGAGAAAAGAAGAAAGAAGCAAAAGATAGAAAAATTTATTCAGTCTCAAGAAGGAGCCATTTATAAGTTCTTTGGAAGTAGTAAACAAACAGAGCTCGAAAACTTGAGCAACAAGGAAGAATACGAGAATAATGAAGAATATGAAGGCCAAGACTTGGTGAATGAAGGAGAATATGATGGTGAAGAAGAAAATATAAATGAGAATGAGATTGATGATAGGGAATGTTGGCCTTTAAATATATATGATCCAAGCAATTGGAACAATGTCCAACAGAGTCTTAGAGACTTCTTAGTAGAGAAGGGTCCTTTGAGAGATGAGAATCAAATTTTTTCGAGAAATATTTATGGTAGGAAGTTCTCGTCTTCTCATTACATGCGACAATTAGCAAATGGAGAAAAGAATGATAGAAAATGGTTAGTATATTCAAATACTAGTCAAAGAGTTTATTGTTTCAGTTGCAAGTTGTTTTTCACGGAAGGAATGACTACTCAATTGGCTAAAGAAGGATTCAATGATTGGAAGAATATAAGCGAAAGATTGAAAAGTCATGAAAAGACTAGGGAACATATTACAAGCATGAGCAAATGGATTGAGTTGAGTTTGAGATTGGGAAAGAATGAGACAATTGATCAAGAGGTCCAAGAAAAAATAAAGAAAGAGAAAGAGCATTGGAGGCGTGTGTTGATAAGGATTGTTTCCATCGTGAAGACTCTTGCATCCAAGAATATAGCATTTCGAGGGGATAATGAAAAGATTTATCAAGAGAGGAATGGAATCTTTTTGAGTATAGTTGAAATGATAGCCGAATGTGATCCAATAATGCAAGAGCACCATTGACGAGTCCAAAATAAAGAAATTCATTATCATTATCTAAGTCACAAAATTTAATGAGTTAATACAACCGATGGGGATATGATCAAAATACAATTATTCGGAAAATCAAAGTAGTACTATTCGATAATACTTGATTGCACTCCAGATATTAGCCATGTAGAGCAAATGTCTCTTGTTGTAAGATGTGTTGATGAGTCATCGAGTCAAATGCAAGTGAAAGAGTTCTTTCTAGAATTCTTGAAAGTCAGTGATACTTCAGGTCAAGGGCTTTTTAATATTCTTGTAGAAGTTTTGAAGACTCTTGAACTTAATATTGATGATATAAGAGGACAAGGATATGATAATGGATCCAATATGAAAGGAAAACACAAAGGTGTACAAAAAAAATTGCTTGAAATAAATCCTAGAGCATTTTACACCCCATGTGGCTGTCATAGTCTAAACCTTGCACTTTCTGACATGGCGAACTCTTGTTCTAAAGCTTCAACATTTTTCGGCGTAGTGCAACGTATATACACACTCTTTTCATCCTCTACAAAGCGGTGGCAAATTTTAACAGATAATGTGAAAGGTTTTACAGTTAAGGGGTTATCACAAACACGTTGGGAGAGTCGTGTTCAAAGTATTAAAGCAATAAGGTATCAAGCTTTAGAAATAAGAGATGCTTTACTTATCCTGGCAGAGTCTACTTGTGAAAATGACAGTAAAAGTTCTAGTGAAGCCCAATCCCTCGCAACAAATGAACTTGAGAGCTATGAGTTTTTAGTAGCTATGATTATTTGGCACAATGTATTGTTTGTCGTGAATCATAGCAAGTTTCTTCAAGAAGAAAGTATGAATATTAATATTGCTATCCAACAGTTAGAAGGGCTCATTACCTATTTTAAAAGGTATAGAGAAAGTGGGTTTACGGAGGCCTTAATTGAAGCTAAAGAAGTTGCTATTCAAATGGGGATCGAGCCTATATTTCGTGAAAAGCGCATTGTTCGGAGAAAGAGACAATTTGATGAGGATGCAAGTGAAGAAGTGTCACAGTCAGCTGAAGAATCATTCAGAATTAACTACTTCACTTATATTATTGATCAAGGTCTTTCATCAATTGAGCATAGGTTTGAACAGTTTAAAATATATGAGCAACATTTTGGACTTTTGTTTGATTTAAAAAAGTTAAGTTTGGTCAGTGAAGAATGTTTGAAGACTTTTTGCGTAAATCTTGAACATGTTCTTAAACATGAACAACATGTTGATATTGATGGGCTAGATTTATCTTCAGAATTGAACGTCTTGAAAGATACTTTGCCGAAAGAAGTGAAAACGCCGATTGAAGTGTTAAATTATTTGAAGCAAATGGAAGGTTGTTACCCAAATGTCCGGATTGCTTATAGGATACTGCTAACTATACCGATTCTTGCCAGTTTTCAAAATTAAAGTTGATCAAGTCATATCTTCGATCAACGATGTCACAAGAAAGATTAAATGGATTAGCTATGTTATCCATTGAAAATGATATGGTGGATAAGATTGATTATACAACTTTAATCAGTGATTTTGCCGCTAAAAATGCGAGAAGAGAAATATTTAAATGAAATTTTTTAGTATTGCATTACGAGTATTGCATTTTCTTTTAATATTTACTTGTATTAAATTCTTAATTACATTTTCAAATTATATATAGTAAAATAGAATATGAGTATTATTTTATTTGTCAAAAAAAATTGTGGCGAATTTTTTATATATTATAAAGTAATTTGAAATAGGGGCCCCATTTTAGGAACTCGCCTTGGGCCCCTAAAATGTCAGGGCCGGCCCTGATCTTGAGATCATGGTTCACCTATCAGAGAGCCTCATGGTACGCTCATGATCATCTATTTTGTGGTGGGACTATAAACAATCCCCATCGTCCTAAACAATTCAGTAAATGATTTTTTGTTTTTTGTGGTGTAAAGGATTTTTTATGGTGAAAAATGTATCTTCTTCCCAAAGAAAAACTGGGAACAAATAGGGCCACCCTTCATGATTCAGGGTAAAATTCCAATTCTTAATTAAAGTTATTTTCTCCTATTCTATTCAAAAGAAAATTAAATAACGTACCACTATTTTCTTCTGAACATTGCTTGGCCTCTTCTTAGGTCTACTTTGAAGTTTTCATACCTACGAAATCCTTTACGACCTCCCGTCGAGACAGAGAGATGTAAAATTTTGTTGCCTTCTGATATTCCAACTCCTTTGCCAAAAGAAGCTCTCTGCTATTTCTTGTTACTTGTTCCCCACTCTTTCTTGCTTCTCCTGTGTAGCTTTTCTTGACTTCTATAGTTTTGATATCGGATTCTCCAACCCTAATCTCCCTCTTTGATTCTACTTCTGTTTCGTCGTTCGACTTCTGTCGCTTGGCTTCAGCTTCTTCCCATCGAAGATACCTAGTTTCATAAGAACAATCTGATGCTTCAGAGTCTTCAGTTGGATCATCAAAATGAGGAAGAGGGTTGAGGATGGATTCGAGGCTCGGGAACTTTAGCGTGGTTTTTTGTTTTTTGGTAAGTTGGGTGGATTTTCGAGCTCTGGATTTCTTTGGTATGTTCATCTTCATGGAGTAATTTTCACTTTGAAATGACTGAGAACTTGAAGTTTTTTTCTTTTTTTTTTGAAGACTGCAATGTGCATAATTCAGTCCGATAGATGCGCTGTACCCTTTATAAAGAGGTTGTTACTTCTTTTTTTTATTTTTTGGGAGAAGGGTGGTTACTTCTAGTGATACTACAACTAGGGTTCTCAATGGGCCGGGCCGGATCAGATTTGGGCCTGCACCCGGCCCAAAAAATATGGTACTTTTCTATCAAGCAAACCTGGCCCGATATCCGGACCGGGCTAAATATGTTGCAACCCAGATCAATTCGGGCCGGGCTTGGGTTGAGTATTTCAACACCCGGCCCGAATATATATATATATATATATATATATACACTAACCCTTTTAAAGTTATAAAAAAAAATATTTGAATAAAAGTATGTAATTGAGCCTCTATAAATATAATGCTAATATAATTATTTAATTAAATTTTTAATCTTTTTCAAACTTTTACAAGAGAAAAAACAACCCAAATCCAACCAAATTTTTTTAGAAAAAATAGCCTAACAAAATTTTATTAGAGAAAAACAGTTAAAAAAATACTCAAGCCCGACAGAGGCCGAACTTTGGCTGAGTACATCGCAGCCCGGGATAGGGCTGGGCTGAAATTTTTGGGAACTTGGCCCGGATAGGTTAGGGCCGGGTTGAACCCCAACCCGGCCCTAATCCTGCCTATTGAGAGCCCAAACTACAACTACGAGTCTAGGACACCGTAATTTAGATGCACACGAAATTAAGTGGTGTGCCAAGAGCGAGAGTTAAGTGCGTTTAGGGAAATTTATTATATTTAAGAAAAAGAAAAATCGAAAAAAACAAGAAGCGTTTATGTGCACCCAAGATCTGCTACAAATCGTTATTAGATGGACCCGAGTCGCTTGATCGTCATTTTATACGCCAATATGTTGTTTAAATGATCTTAAAGATGGTACTCGTGTTAACGAATGGCGTATCATCATTGTTCCAATAGGATTAGTTCCACATAAAACATTAATACTTGAGGAAAAAGTTAATGAGTGCCTTATTTCGTAACTAACTATAACTAACGCCCACAAATCCTACTTAGCTTCCAATTCTCCCTCTATACCTCTATATAAACGCTAAACTCACTATTCCCTACCACACTCGATCTTCTTTCTTCGCATCTTACTATTTAATATTTTCGTTCTCTCTCTTTCTTTTTTTGCTGTTGATTCTGAGATCTCACACCACTTTAGTCTCAAATCATGTTCTTCCTTAAAGCCATTCAAAGTTTGCTGCATCAACGACAAGGGCTGAGGGAAAACGAGGATAAATTTGAAGAAGGCTTCGTAAACGTTTACGTTGGTAAAGAAGGCCAACAAATTAAGAAGTTCAAAGTTCCCTTGGAATGCCTTTCGACTCCAACTTTCCGAGCGTTTCTCGAGCGATCAATGGAAGAATTCGGGGAACAGATTAGCGGACCCATCAAGATACCTTGCGAGATCGAACTTTTCGAAAGGGGATTAAAGCGTGTCAAGGATAAAGAAAAGGAGGAAAAATGTAAGGAACTAAGTTACGACGAGCGTCTGTGGCCGGCCTCGAGATTCGTGGTAGTCAACAATTGTACTTCGCCTTCATCGTTGAAGATGAGTTTGTTGGGAGGGAGGATGAGGTACAGCGCTTTCTAGTTGCTGTTTCGGTGCAGTGATCGGTTTAGTTAACATGTCAATGGTTTTGCGATTAGATTAATCTTTTTAATTTTTTCACCTCTTTGGGTTTGGGAACATGCTAATTAATTGTATTCATTTGTTGGTTTATGTAAAAAATTTATGGCAATGGAGATTAGAGTTAATTGGATTTTATACTATTTTGTGAATTTCCCAGCTTCTCTGGAAATCTTTATTTATTGTAGGCCTATGCATGGTCATGTACCCCTATTGAATGCCCTAGTTAAGTAGATGGATGGTGTTGATTCCATGTGAAAAGCGTTCTCCAAAGTAACCCAACAACACATTATATAGGGATACAGGCTATATAGTCAAATTGTGTATGTCTATCTCTAAGGTATAGTCAAATTGTGTATGTCTATCTCTAAGGTACGTAAGTCAAAAACCATTTATCACTCTTATTTATGTCAATTTTAGTGTTTTCATATTTTAGGAACAAAATTCTAAGCAGATTTCATCTAGTCAAGAGAAAAGTATGAAAATGCACCCCATTTATATTTTTATTATAAAAAAGGTCCAATTTTTTTTTTAATTATGATAATGCGTCCCATACGGGCCCGTATTCATACGCATTCTCCATATACGTGTCAAATGCCTAATATAAAAAAGGTCAAAAACAAAATTTAAAAAAATAGGAATTTGTTGGCAAAGGCAGCATCGTAATTATTCATTAAAATTGATTAGTGCCCTACGTGGGTTGGTATGTATGGCTGCCCATTTCCAGTACGTGGAGGCGTTGTTTTAGAAGAAAAAACGGTGTTTGATTTGTGTTTTTCAGAATTTCGCCCATCTTTTGATTTTCTGGTTGGGTGATCAGATTCACCAAATCTAATCAAAGGAATACGCTGCCGGTTCGTTGTATCCTGGAATCAATTTGCCAGTAACGTATTGGTGACCACTTGAACTTGATCATACTGATAGGAGCAAATCTCGGTTTAAAGATAACGATATTAAATGTGCCTCGAATCGGATCTGCGTATTTCTTCATTCCAATCTTTATCATTTTTGCAATGGGAACCAATTTCACCAATAATTTTTAAATCGAGATGGCTCATATCCAGGGCCGGCCCTGACATTTTAGGGGCCCAAGGCGAGTTCCTAAAATGGGGCCCCTATTTCAAATTACTTTATAATATATAAAAAATTCGCCACAATTTTTTTTGACAAATAAAATAATACTCATATTCTATTTTACTATATATAATTTGAAAATGTAATTAAGAATTTAATACAAGTAAATATTAAAAGAAAATGCAATACTCGTAATGCAATACTAAAAAATTTCATTTAAATATTTCTCTTCTCGCATTTTTAGCGGCAAAATCACTGATTAAAGTTGTATAATCAATCTTATCCACCATATCATTTTCAATGGATAACATAGCTAATCCATTTAATCTTTCTTGTGACATCGTTGATCGAAGATATGACTTGATCAACTTTAATTTTGAAAAACTTCTTTCACCGGGCAGCGAATCGGTATAGTTAGCAGATCCTATAAGCAATCCGACATTTGGGTAACAACCTTCCATTTGCTTCAAATAATTTAACACTTCAATCGGCTTCTTCTTTTCGCAAAGTATCTTTCAAGACGCTCAATTCGATAAATCTAGCCCATCAATATCAACATGTTGTTCATGTTTAAGAACATGTTCAAGATTTACGCAAAAGTCTTCAAACATTCTTCACTGACCAAACTTAACTTTTTTAAATCAAACAAAAGTCCAAAATGTTGCTCATATATTTTAAACTGTTCAAACCTATGCTCAATTGATGAAAGACCTTGATCAATAATATAAGTGAAGTAGTTAATTCTGAATGATTCTTCAGCTGACTGTGACACTTCTTCACTTGCATCCTCATCAAATTGTCTCTTTCTCCGAACAATGCGCTTTTCACGAAATATAGGCTCGATCCCCATTTGAATAGCAACTTCTTTAGCTTCAATTAAGGCCTCAGAACCCACTTTCTCTATACCTTTTAAAATAGGTAATGAGCCCTTCTAACTGTTGGATAGCAATATTAATATTCATACTTTCTTCTTGAAGAAACTTGCTCATGATTCACAAAGAAACAATACATTGTGCCAAATAATCATAGCTACTAAAAACTCATAGCTCTCAAGTTCATTTGTTGCGAGGGATTGGGCTTCACTAGAACTTTTACTGTCATTTTCACAAGTAGACTCTGCCAGGATAAGTAAAGCATCTCTTATTTCTAAAGCTTGATACCTTATTGCTTTAATACTTTGAACACGACTCTCCCAACGTGTTTGTGATAACCCCTTAACTGTAAAACCTTTCACATTATCTGTTAAAATTTGCCACCGCTTTGTAGAGGATGAAAAGAGTGTGTATATACGTTGCACTACGCCGAAAAATGTTGAAGCTTTAGAACAAGAGTTCGCCATGTCAGAAAGTGCAAGGTTTAGACTATGACAGCCACATGGGGTGTAAAATGCTCTAGGATTTATTTCAAGCAATTTTTTTTGTACACCTTTGTGTTTTCCTTTCATATTGGATCCATTATCATATCCTTGTCCTCTTATATCATCAATATTAAGTTCAAGAGTCTTCAAAACTTCTACAAGAATATTAAAAAGCCCTTGACCTGAAGTATCACTGACTTTCAAGAATTCTAGAAAGAACTCTTTCACTTGCATTTGACTCGGTGACTCATCAACACATCTTACAACAAGAGACATTTGCTCTACATGGCTAATATAGTGCAATCAAGTATTATCGAATAGTACTTCGCTACTTTGATTTTCTGAATAATTGTATTTTTGATCATATCCCCCATCAGTTGTATTAACTCATTCTGAATTTTGTGACTTAGATAATGATAATGAATTTCTTTATTTTGGACTCGTCGAAGGTGCTCTTGCATTATTGGATCAAATTCGGCTATCATTTCAACTATACTCAAAAAGATTCCATTCCTCTCTTGATAAATCTTTTCATTATCCCCTCGAAGTGCTATGTTCTTGGATGCAAGAGTCTTCACGATGGAAACAATCCTTATCAACACACGCCTCCAATGCTCTTTCTCTTTCTTTATTTTTTCTTGGACCTCTTGATCAATTGTCTCATTCTTTCCCAATCTCAAACTCAACTCAATCCATTTGCTCATGCTTGTAATATGTTCCCTAGTCTTTTCATGACTTTTCAATCTTTCGCTTATATTCTTCCAATCATTGAATCCTTCTTTAGCCAATTGAGTAGTCATTCCTTCCGTGAAAAACAACTTGCAACTGAAACAATAAACTCTTTGACTAGTATTTGAATATACTAACCATTTTCTATCATTCTTTTCTCCATTTGCTAATTGTCGCATGTAATGAGAAGACGAGAACTTCCTACCATAAATATTTCTCGAAAAAATTTGATTCTCATCTCTCAAAGGACCCTTCTCTACTAAGAAGTCTCTAAGACTCATTGGACATTGTTCCAATTGCTTGGATCATATATATTTAAAGGCCAACATTCCTATCATCAATCTCATTCTCATTTATATTTTCTTCTTCACCATCATATTCTCCTTCATTCACCAAGTCTTGGCCTTCATATTCTTCATTATTCTCATTCTTCCTTGTTGCTCAAGTTTTCGAGCTCATGTTTGTTTACTACTTCCAAAGAACTTATAAATGGCTCCTTCTTGAGACCTAATAAATTTTTCTATCTTTTGCTTCTTTCTTCTTTTCTCCGCTTCCGTATAGGATAGCTTCTATTTGACATGATTTCTCAACTACAAACGTGAATTTAAGACAAGGATAAGTTGCTAATACTATATATAACGATGCCTTCAAAAAAAAAAATTCATTTCTCAAATAAATGAATATTTCTTAAAGAAACATTAATATCTATCATTTAATTATCGACATCATAAATAAATTTCTAAATAAAAATAAGGGCACTAAATTGTTAATACCATATATATAAACATATTTCCTGAAATGGGTTTAAATTAACTCCAAGATAACTAACTTTAGTTCTTTAAATTAAAGAAGATGGTAAACGTTTTCGGATTTTCCTTTGCCTTTCACGGTCTTTGAAAGTTCAAGATCGTCTTGAAATCGAGATTATTAGTAATGAAAATTAGTGTCAAACAAAAGAAGTCACGCAGGATCTTAAAAAGTAGTATTTGCAAGACCCCAAACTCTTAGCTATGCACCAAGTTCGAAAGAATTAAAGAACAAGTAGATAATTTTTAGTAAGTTGTGAATTCGGCATAAGATGCTTATGAACATCTAAGTATCAACTGGAATTGCAAATCAGAAAATTTTCTTATGGGTAGTCCGAGTTTTTTTCAAAGAGGAAAGCTTTTGATTGTTAGCAAGGAAAATTAGTAGTATAGTCTTATGTACAAGAATATGAATAAAACAATTTTGAATTTAGTAGGAAAATTAATAGAGCTCTTTTGATTTCAATGCCTACTTGCAATTAGTTTTAACCATTATCCTAGTTTGAATGATTGTAGAAAACATGGTTTTAAATATTTCAAATGCACGGTTCTTTCCGAAAATGGCGATCCTCGCTTAGAAAATGAGAACAAACCACTTCAATTAATTCTACATTAATTGTGATTATGCATAAATTTGGAGCTAAACCCAATAAAACTAAATGCCCGGTGTAATCCGAAATTATATCGAAATCATTGAAACTTGAAACCCATTAACGAGAATATGATAGGATTTTACCTTACGGATCTCGAATGACCGAAATCCATTTCACTTCATCAAGACTCCTGCCAATGCATCACTGGCCTCAATGCGAGATAGAATAAGCGGAGATTTGTAAAAATCAACTCATCTCAGATCCACAAAATGACTTGATTTCAATTCTCAGCCACAAGAATTAAAAGATCTAGTATAACTACTTTCCTGAGGATTCATGTGAATAAAATTATGATCTTGGGAAAAAAAGTTGGAAGGATCTTCTTTTGGGTCAAAAGAGTAGTTGAAAGCATGTGATTTAGTTTTGAAATTTACTTTTCTCTTTAAATTCAGTTCATTTTGTTTGTTTGATTAATGTGTAAAACTTATAATCCTAAATGCAGTCCTCTAAAAACAGAATTCTTTATTTTTTATTTTGAATTTCTTAAAAATTCATCGTAATTTAAATCCATGGTTCTACCATAGATATCCGAAATTGCAAACTACAAAGTGATTCTTACTATAATATAAAGGAACAAAAAAATGAATAAATCCAATTGAATAGTTGCTAAGATCTCTTAAACAGGAATGAGCTACTTGAAAATTGATTCAACCCAAGTAATCAATTAGAAAATAATCTGCAAAGTGTAAATCTGATAGGAACTTCGAAAATTGAGTCGACAAATACATAACATTGAAACAAGCCCATAAATTTATTATAAGAAAATAGGAGAAATAGAGGCTACGAACTAAAGGGTCTCTTGAAATCGTTCAATAAAAGCTGTTCACATTGAAAATAAAATCAAACTTGAAGTGAAAAAAGGCCTTAATTTTTAACATAATTAAGAAAGAAAACCATATAATTTAAGAGACAATGACAATAACAGTGAATCAATTAAGGCAACAATAAATATAGGATTAATCCTTAAAAAAATTAACCCACCTAAATGAATAAGGGTCTAAATTTGTAAGAAAATTAATACCAAAACCCATATAAATTAAGAGATATTCACTATGAATCAGTTAAGGCAACAATAAACATTTAGTGAACTTTTATTAAAAATCAACCACTTAAAATGAAAAAGGGGTGTAAATTTTAAAGAAAATTAAGACAAAAGCCCACATAAATTAAGAGATGATCACAATAACTATGAATCAATTAAGGCCACAATAAGCATTTAAATTTTTTTTAATCTACTTAAAATAAAAAAGGGTCTAATTTTTAAGATAATTAAGATAAAAACACATATGAATTAAGTGATAATCGCAATAACTATGAATCAATTAAGGCCACAATAAACATATAATGAATTTTGAATAATTAAGAGAGAAAAAGCCAAAGAGAAGAACTTACAAGAACATTGTGGTACACAGAGAGAGAATCGGTTTGGGTTTGGCCCGCTTGGGTTTGGGTTTGGGTTTGGGTTTAGGTTAGACTTTAGAGAGAGAATAGCTGGTGGAGAGGAGAGCTGGAGAGGGTTTCGGATTGTTTTGGATGGGCGCTGCCCCTGCCACGCTGGAGCTTGGTGGCTGGTGGAGGCGTGGAGCCGTTAGCCGTGGAGACGCTGGAGAGAGGAAGAGGAGAGAAGGGGCCCTTTATATGCTAATAGGTTTTTTTTTTTTTTTTTTTCAAACCTAATTTTTGTAAAGAATTTTGGATTCCGGGGCCCCTAGAAATCGGGGGCCCAAGGCAGCCGCCTGGCTTGCCTTGGCCCAGGGCCGGCTCTGCTCATATCCATTCCTCGACTTCTTCCGTGCTGACCGACAAAATCCATCCCGTGCTGTCCAACAGCATCCATAAGTTGGACAGTTTCAATGGTTCGAACTTCAAAAGATGATAATAGAAATTGCAGTTTCTATTGACTGCGCTGAAAGTTGTGTACGTTATCAAGAATCTGTGCCCAACTATTACCGAATCATCAATACTCAATGAAGGCCGAAAAAAACAGAAATGAGAAGAAAATGACTACACGTGCAAGGGCTATATTTTGAATGCATTGTCGGATTCGTTGTTCGACGTCTACCGCGTCTACAACACTTCTAAGAAACTCTTGGACGCACTAAAAAAGAAATACAAAACTGAAGATGCATGATATAATTCTTACATTATCAGTCAATTTTTTAATTTTAAGATGGTCGATAATAAACCTATTCTTAGTCAAATGCATGATTTTCAAGTAGTTATAAATTATATGATTGCTAAAGGGGTGAATATGTTCACACCATGGTTCAAAATTTTGACCGAAATGTTTCGGCCTCGGTCCCCACCGAAACCGAAACGAAATCCGATGTTTTGAACCTTGGTTCACACCCTTGGAAATTTTAAAACGCACCGTCTATTCTTTTTCCACCGAAACCGAAACGAAATCCGATGTTTTGAACCTTGGTTCACACCCTAGGAAATTTTAAAACGCACCATCTATTCTTTTTCTTCTCCTTCAGCTCAAGCAGTTTGATCAACATTGGCAACCTCGAGAATGAAACTGATCGGAAATTCCTCGTACATTGACAAGCTTCTTGTTGGACATTTGTGCGATTGGAAATCTCACTGGCAACCGATTGGCTCTAGTAGTCCATCAATCTCATTTTGGTGGATTGTCAATTGTTGGTTTTAAATCTGACCTAGACACTGACCTCCAGTCGCAAAGTCTACTTGAATCCCTAAACTCAAAACGCTCTTGAAATCAATCTCATTTTGGTGGATTGAAGTCGTTCTTGTCTTGGAATCGTTATTATATTTCAGCAGATCTCTTCTATGTATCGAAGGACTACACCCTTATTTATTCAGTGTATTTGTTGTTGAAGATCGTGTGAGATCTTGATTGAGAGTGCACTAGAGAGAAGAGAGTGTGTGCGTTGTAAACGTTCATAAATATATTACATATACACCGTGGACGTAACCTTAGATTATTGGGTGAACCACGTAAATTCCTTTGTATTGTGTGTGATTGCTTTTGCGTCTTCTTAATTTACCATATTTATCGCGATAGAGAGTTCAGTGTCTTGAATTCCTAACAGGTGCAAGTTCTGGTACCCGAACTAATCAAAACCTAAAGTTTTGGTTTTCAATTTGGTTCAGCCATAATAGCAGTTCAAAATTGAAACGAATCGGTTTGGTTTCAATTTGTTTTTGTCTTTTAAATTTTTTAAAACTGAAGCCAATATGAACCCCAAAATTCGACCTTTTTAGATCGTTTCTAGTTTGGTGTCGAATTGTTATTATTATTTTTGTATGTTTGAGCGTTTTTTTTCCCATTTGTTTTGGTTTTCTAATCCCATCTGATAACTTTTCGGTTCTTCCCACATTAAACCGAACCCGAACCGATCCAAAATTCAATTTGGTTCGGGTCATAACTTGCATCCCTTAGTTAAATTTTTGTAACGAAATATTTAAGAAGTTAAGAGGCAAAAGTGTATTTTTTGATTTCTTGAAAACTTAAAATATCTTAGATATGTGGATACAATGGTCAAGTCACCAGTGGTCAAAGATGTAAAATCTCACTAATGAACAGTCAGGACGGTTAAAACAAGGTGATCTCACTCACTAATGGATGGTTAATATGCACACAATCTCATTAATCAAACGGCTAACAAGGAAACCTTGGATGCGAAGGTTTTATTTTCTTAGAGACAAATCTACATAGAGATACACATCTACAACGGTCAAGAGAGGAGTAACCTGCTATTTTGGTAAAAAAATCGTGTCACCTGCTCTTCCGGTAAACAAATTGTAAAAACGATATAAGCTTCCTTCTCTCTGAGTTCATATTTGTAAGAGACGAACCTGATAAGGTCCTCTCTCTCTCTCTCTCTCTCTCTCTCTCTCTCTCTTATTTTAGGGCTTAAATATTTCTTATTTTAGGGCTTAAATATTACTCCATACCACACTCTTCTTTCTTCGCTTGGTACTATTTAATTTTTTTCGCTCTCTCTCTTTCTTTTCTGCTGTTGATTCTGAGATCTCACACCCCTTTAGTCTCTAATCATGTTCTTCCTTAAAGCCATTCAAAGTTTGTTGTGTCAACGACAACGGCCAAGGGAAAACAAGGATAAATTTGAAGAAGGTTTTGTAAACCTTTATGTTGGTAGAAAAGGTGAACAAATAAAGAAGTTCAAAGTTCCCTCAAATTACCTTTCTACGGCAACATTTAAAGGGTTTCTGGAGCGATCAAGAAAGGAATTAGGGGAGCAGGACCTTAGTAGACCCATCAGGATACCTTGTGAGATTAAACTGTTCGAAAGAAGATTGAAGCGCGTCGTGACTAAGGAAAAAGAGGAAAAATGCAAGGAACTAAGCTATGACGAGCGTCTGTGGCCAGCCTCGAGATTCGAGGAAGCCTCTACTGCTCGTTATTCATCTCTGCTGTCGACGATGAGTCTGTAGGAGAGGAGAGAAATGGGTATGACTGCCTAGGTGAATTTTTTTTGGGACGGGAGCAATCGTTTGACCATCCTTCTCGATTACATGTCATCTCTCTAATATAGTTCATAGTTTTGAATTGATCTTTTTTTTGTTAATTTAACTTTGAATTTGGGAACATAAATTGACTGATTGTATTCCTTTTAAGCTCTAATTTTTAATACAAATTATGGTAGTGGAGATTAGTGTGAATGGAATTATTGGGTTATATATTTTTATTACGTGTGTGTGTGTGTGTGAGACCCTAAGATACAAGAATGCAATAAATATATATATATATATATATATATATATATATATATGTTAAGTTTTTGCTCGTATAAGAGTTCAAACTAAAACTGGAAAGTGAGAGAGTTTGGAATCTGAGTTCTCTATGGATTATTTAGTGTGAGAGAAAAGCTTGCTATAAAAGAAGAATCCTAGTTTAAATAGGAAACTAGGTAAGCATAAATATATGAGACATTTTGGATGTGTAGGATTTTTGGGTTTTGGAATTGGGATCCCCTTTGGTGCATGTTTGTTGGAGAGAGAGAATCTGGGTTTTGTTTTGGTAAGAGAGAGAACTTAGGGTTTAGTTTTGCATGTGAGTCTTGGTTTTTGGGCACCGATATTTGTGGTTCTCCTTTGTTGGGTAAGATTGGAGAATTCGATGTCCATTGTTTGTAATCTTTTGTGCATCTTCTTTATGATCGTGAAAACACTCTGTTTGACTACTCATGGATGTAAGCTTAGGCCGAACCACATAAATCTTGTTCTTGTTTGTGGTATGATCTCCTTCTTTCTACCTTCTTGTGATATTGGTTATTTAGTTTATTGGTTGTCATCTTCGCACGTGAAAATCATCAACGTGATTGAAAGTACAAACGCCTTGTAAAGAGCTTTTACATAACAATATATATATATATATATATATATATATATATATATGAAAAGGGGTTCGTACCCTAATGGTGTACGGTAAGCGTGACCCAGTGGTCTATGTGGAGCACCAAAATATTGTTTGAGTGTCATGTGGTACATAAAACAAAATTTTCAAAATACATTTCTTTAAGCCAAAAGTCATTGACTGAATTTTATTGTCTAAATTTCAAGGCTAAAAAAAACAGGATGGTTATAACGTTTTGAGATAATTTTTTTAAAGATTGATCAAAATAAATCAACCTTACTCCACATGACACCGAAACAATGTTTTATCCGTCACATGGAGCTCCACGTTGACCATTAGGATACGCTTACCGTACCAACATAAGAATAGCTAGGACCATAATTGGGCATCTTGTTTTTAGGCCCAACAAATAAAAAAGTGTGACGGCTGCAAGTCAGGGTTGGATAATAATTCGGCAAGGTTAAATATTGGAAAAATCTAAAAAAATTCGAAAAGTTCGAAAAATATTTGGAGAAAAATTGGAGAGAAAAAATATGGAAAAAATAAAAATAACAAGATTAGAAAGTAAAAAAATATTTAAAATAAAAAAATTATGATTTTTTGACAATATTCGGAAATTATTCGCAAGTATTCATGAAGTTTTTAACATTTGCCAAATTTCTGAAAAATTCGCGAATAATTCGGGATTAGTTCGCCTGATCCCAAATTCGTGAATTTTTTCAAAAATTCAACAAATTTGGTGACTCTGCCGACAAGTTGTATGGATTAATTTTAAAAAAGGAAAGTTTGAAATTGATCTTTTAAATGACAGTCAACAGTCTAAATTTCAAGCATAAAAAAAATACTTTGGAGGAATATGAGTTGGAATTTTATTTTAATACTTTGGATGATTTAAACAACACCATTTCGCTTCACTTGGGTGCCATAAAAATTTTATAGGCTGGTGTTAGTGTGTTACTATATTTCCAGCCGCCTTAGTTTAACAAACGAAATATCTCTTTGACTGTTTTACATCAAACGATTGGAAAAAAAATTTTGTCCCAATCTTTCAGACAAAGGATCTTGAGATCATGGGGCTACTATCAGACGGTAAATGTTGATATGTATCCTAAAAGCGATCATGAATTATGTTTGATGTTATGCTATGATCGCGTCTACCTTTTGGGATGTATGTCATGTGGAATCAACATTTGAATGTTTGATGATAGACTTATGATCTCAAGAACTACCATGTCGAAGACACCGACGAAAAAACGATCTAAGTCAACTAATTCTAAGGATCAGCAATTTTTTCCTTTATTTAAGTGAGGTGGTAAAAGCATAAAGTGGTGTGGTAGTAACACCCGCCATTTTATGTCATTTTGAAAAAACTACTACGGTCTGCACAAAGGATCCCTCCTAATTTATTTGCTATTTATTTATTAAAATTATAAAATAACAACTCTAGTACTTTTCCATATGTCTTACATTTATTAAATAGGTGGCATATTCTATAAGCCCTCATCTATATGCCCAAGGCACCCACTTAATGATGTATGGTAATGACCGTGTGGCACTAACGTCTAGCGCGCTTTCATTAAGAGGGCTCCTTCAATAAACAGGTGGGTGCAATTAGAGTTCCCTAACAGTTAACTTAACTAATATCAATGATATTGTTGAAGTGGTTATTTACCTTCGTTACTCATAGTCAACCATTGAATATGATGTTGTTATGTATTGAATCAGATTATAAAAGTCAAGTTTGGAGCCAATCTTTGGTCTCAGCAAAGATCTTTACACCATGATCTTCAAATTAGACGGCCTAAATGGTATTCCACTTGGCATAAATCCCAAAATTAATAAAGATTACCTTTTTGACATTTACAAATCTTGTATGCAAATTTTAGCACCCTTTTAAAAAAAAAAACAAACTTCACAAGGATTTATTAGGGTAGCTCTATTTGCGCCCACGCATTCTCCGAAAGCGTTCACGTGTGCAACCCTTTAAAAATTGTTGATTGCGTCATATCTGATGATGGAGATCGTGTTTCATGCAGATATTCTACACAATGGATCTTGCGATCATTTCTCACCTATTAGACAGTCAATTTTTTTGTTTCACGTGTCACAGATCCCCAAATAATTCTCCTCGTGTGCAATAGAACACATCATGCTCAAACGTGATTTTAAAGCCATATTTTGGAGATATGTGACATATGGAGTAAAAATTTGACCATATGATAAGTGTGACATGATCTTAAGATCATTTGTGTGGGTGAAACATGCTCTCCATCATCTGATCCGACCTAATCAATGGATTTTAAGGGGTCTCCGCTCTCTGAGAATGTGTGAGCGCGTTTAGAGCTACCCATTTTATTAGGGCACTTTAGAAAAACAACCTTAGAAAACCAACGTTTTAGCTTATTATACAGAAACTTAACTTTTTAGAAGAAAAAAAAAAAGGTTTTCATGTTTTTCTAAAGTTCAGAGATCCCTAAGATCTCAAATACTCAATTTGTGAGTTTACAAATTTATCCTTGGTTGTCTTCTTCACTCAAACCACCAACGAACCAAATTGCACGACAGCATACAAGGCGCCGCTATGTGATGCCATCAAGAATCTCCATCACTTCATCTAAACCAATTTAAATGAATAAAAGACTCCAGAAGAAATATTTAATCATCTAACAAAGGAATTAATCTTATTACTCCTAAACAGCAAAAAAGCCCCCTACGGCGGCTTCACCCCCGACGAAGTTGGTTTTGCCGGAGCCGAGTTAGAAACAATGATAGTGACGGCCTCATATTGATCTCTATCATCTAATCCATACATGAGATCTATGTTTCAGTATTGATTTAGATTTTAATCCAACGAGTTAACCCCAACGAAACTAGCTCTGTTGGCCCGAGTTAGGAATCGCCGCCAGAGCTGGTTTCGCCGGAGCCGAGTTAGAAACAGTGAAAGTGATGGCCTCATATTGATCTCTATCATCTAATCCATACATGAGATCTATGTTTCAATTTTAGATTTTAATCCTTGGAGAAGGTCTTTGCGCACCAATGCGCTGGAAGGAAAGCTAAGAGAAGAAGCTGCCACTACAAAAAATAAGACTAATAACGGCAAAAAACTGCCGCTAATAATCTTTTTTTTTGTAGTGTGCCCAGCAAACCCCTTTGAAACCTGTTTTTCTTGCTTCCAAACTACAAAGGGTAGTTTGGTAAAATAACATTGACACACGTGGGAAGGGTTTGGAATCTCACAGAACTGAGAAGTAAGAAAAAAGAAGTAAATACCCTTTTTTTAAAAACGTTAGAACTCAGTATAATAAGTTAAAACGTTTGTTTTCTACAGCTGTTTTTCTAATTTTCCCTTTTATTAATGAATGACGTATCATCATTGTTCGAATAGGATTAGTACCACATAAAACATTAAAACTTGAGGAAAAAGTTAACGAGTCACTTATTTCATAACGAACCATAACTAACGCCCACAAATCCTACTTAGCTTCCAATTCTCGCTCTATACCTCTATATAAACGCTAAACTCACTATTCCCTACCACACTCTTCTTTCTTCGCATCTTACTATTTAATATTTTTCGTTCTCTCTCTTTCTTTTTTTGCTGTTGATTCTGAGATCTCACACCACTTTAGTCTCAAATCATGTTCTTCCTTAAAGCCATTCAAAGTTTGCTGCATCAACGACAAGGGCTGAGGGAAAACGAGGATAAATTTGAAGAAGGCTTCGTAAACGTTTACGTTGGTAAAGAAGGCCAAAAAATTAAGAAGTTCAAAGTTCCCTTGGAATGCCTTTCGACTCCAACTTTCCGAGCGTTTCTCGAGCGATCAATGGAAGAATTCGGGGAACAGATTAGCGGACCCATCAAGATACCTTGCGAGATCGAACTTTTCGAAAGGGGATTAAAGCGTGTCAAGGATAAAGAAAAGGAGGAAAAATGTAAGGAACTAAGTTACGACGAGCGTCTGTGGCCGGCCTCGAGATTCGTGGTAGTCAACAATTGTACTTCGCCTTCATCGTTGAAGATGAGTTTGTTGGGAGGGAGGATGAGGTACAGCGCTTTCTAGTTGCTGTTCCGGTGCAGTGATCGGCTTAGTTAACATTCAATGGTTTTGCGATTAGATTAATCTTTTTTATTTTTTACACCTCTTTGGATTTTGGAACATACTAATTGTATTCATTTTTTGGTTTATGTAAAAAATTTATGGCAATGGAGATTAGAGTTAACTGGATTTTATACTATTTTGTGGCAATGGGCATCTAAATGGTACCTCTGTTTGCGCCCACGTCCTAGACCACTTGAATACCATTGATTCCTTCGATTTAGATGATGGAGATTGTGTTTGAGGGTCATTTTTTGGGATCTGTGATACGCGAAATCACAAGCTAAACCTCCTGTAGGTGTGCCATGATCTCAAGATCTATTGTGCGGAAGATCGGGATGATGCGTGCTATATGGCACAATGATAAATCACGCTTCAATGGTATAAAATAAAAAGTAACATTTTAATGGTGTAAGATCATTTAAACACCATCTGATGTTTAAATGTCATTCAGGAACCATTATCCCTTTTTATTTGTAGTAGGATGGTCATCAAGGGATATGGGCTATTTACGTCAAATTGTGTATGTATATCTGTAAGGGTAACTAAGTGGAAAATCATTTATTTACCCATAATAAAGATATATTTTCTTTGCAATCTTTTACACAATAGATTTTGAGATCAATGTATATTATCAAGTTTTGGTCCAACGTGGTACGCATCACAAAAAAGTGAATGAAAACTAGGTGAACACATCAGACTCAAACATGATTATTTCACGCTTTTGGGATGTATTATTTGCACGATCAGATGTTCAGGTTTATATTTTATATGACACATATCCCAAAAGTGAACATGATCATGGTGCTCATGAGACTTGCTTTTTGGATCATTTTTCGTGAAACATGATTTTTGATCACTCTTTGGGATGTATTATTTGTAATGCCAAATGTTCATATTTATATTCCACATGCCGCATATCCAAAAGTAAACATGCACATGAAAGTTTTTAGATCACTTTTTGAGACGTGTACCATGTCGAATCATAATTTGATAGCTTGATGGTAATCATGCAATCCATGGAGAGGTTATATAAGGAGGAGATATATACGGAGAAAAGTTTTAGATAAAGTCTAAAAAAAGAGATTTTTAGGGACAGAAAACAAAATTTGACAGAAACTATTTTTGTTTTTATATAGTAGTAAGGATAAGGATATATATATATACACGAAAAGGTGTTCGTCCTCCATGGGAGGACGGTCACCGTCCACTAAGGTTTCAGGTGGAGGTTCATGTTGCATCCAAAACATTAGTTCAATGCCACATGGACCTCGGGTGCATTGCTTAGATCATATTTAAAAAAATATAATTTTGAAAACTTGTCTCCATCATGTATTTTTTGAGTCATGAAATATAGACCATTGAAACTAGTCAAACATTGACTTATGCTTTTAAAAAGTCTTTTTTAAAACTACTTTTTTTTAAATTGATCTAAACCATCCAGTCATGCTTCACGTGGCATCCAAAGAGTGTTTTGGGTGCCATGTGTACCTCTACATGGAACTTGGAAGACGGAACTCGTATATATATATATATATATATATATATATATATATATATATATATATATATATATATATATTCAGGGTTTTGTGGTGTTTTTTAAAGTTTTGTGGGTTCTTTTAATGGTTTGTGGGATTTTTTTCAAAAGAATTTTGTGGGTTATTTAAGTGTTTTCTGATTTTTATGTCTGTTGTTTTATCTCTTAGAACTAGAACTTTTTATTTTTTTCTTTAGGGTTTTTCAGTTTTTGCATTAGGGTTCTAGAATTTAGATCAGGCCTTTCCTAACACTAGAGGTTTTTGCACTATGGTATTTTAGGCTTTTTTTTTTGTACCAGAGGTTTTTGAATTTCTCAGTTTTTCTCTTATGCAAAAATTGAAGAAACTCAAAAAACTCTGCTCTGGAATATCATTTCATCAAAGATCTTTGATTTTGTCTGGTTTTTGGGTACGACAGTGGATGATAAGCTATTTAAAGTGGTCTCTAAAAAGAATGGCTTCAGCAATTAGGACTGGGTTTCGTTAGTCACTTCTGAGTCTGCCCCCGAAAAATTGCATTATTACAGGGTCTTTCTTGAATCATTTTTGTAACAGACATTACTTCCACACGCTTTTCAAGTAATCGCACCGGATTGCACCGAATTTCAAAGAAAGACTTACAAATTTGGCGACTTCTACTATGTGAAAACATCATCTAAGCCGTTTGATTTGAATGCCATGATTTAAAGATATCAATTAATTAAATGATTATAACAAAATATAATTTTCATCATTTGATTAAATGGAGTCAAAGGCTATTATGTAATTCAATAGTTGACTAAAATAGATTATAAGACAAGTATCGTGTTTTACTCCATTTTTATGTACCAGATATCTATTATTCATGAACTTTAAATTAGACAGCCTATATTGCATTTTTACATATCACCTGTCCCTAAATTATCAAGTCTTTCTTTAAATTTAGTGCAATCACTTAAAAAATGTGTCCAAATAATAGCTCCCTTTTTTAAAGGGTTTACCCACTTTACTAAAAACTATGTTCTTTTCACTTGACATGGGAATCTATTGAACATTTCTATCTATATTCTTACAAGTTACAAGGAATACATTAGCTTCATCAATTCCTCTTATTTAGTAAACACTAATCATATAACTTTACTTTCGGATGCAAATTGGCCGATAGTGTAATGGTCCACAATAAATAGGAAAAGTTCTGCCCCTGGCTATATGCAATTGCGGACATTAAATGTCATGATATATTTTAGGTGGGGACTTAAACTCATGTCAAAAATAAAATCGGGGTAAAAACTTAAACCCAGAATCGAACAATATTGTAGCATGTGGGTCCGAATCTTTACAGATAGGGTATCAGGTTAAGCTCCATCCGATGCCAATATGCACCCCCGCACCCCGATTTTTTAGGAAGCCAAATATCATGTGAAATAGGTCAATTATCGGACATACCGAGTCTTTTTGTATCGGATAAAATGCCCTTTTGTATATTATTTATTTATTATTTAGAAAAATAAAACAAAGATTCTTGAATATTGGCTAGTTTGGCCCGTACATATCTGATGTATTTGATACATATCCAGCTGATATATCGATATAAATCGGATTTTAAATCCTTGCTCTTACCTCTATATGATCTTCATGGGTGTTAAAACATGTTTTTCTACTTGATCTTAATCTATGATACCATGATTGAATCGACAAGTAGCAAAGATGTTTTTATCTACAAGGTAACAAAAACAGTATCGGTCCTTAGAGGACCGATACGAATCGGCCGATACGATTCGGCCGATACGATATCGATACGTATCGGCACCGATACATATCAGTTTGCCGCAAAACTGATACAAATCGGTATCAGCCGATATTTGATACCTTGTTTATCTCCTTGCTTCTTGAGATCAAACTTCTTAACCTTACCAATGCAATTTCTTTGTAAAATTTTTTTCTATTACTTACTTTGATCACTTTCTTGATTTGTTTATTTATTTCGGGCCTTGCTTTTATTGTTGATTAGGCTAGTTTCTAATAACGATCATGGAGCTGTAATTTAGTTTAGAATTTTGAATTTTGTTTTGTATATTTTAGCTATCTGCATGGTCTGTATCCAATCTATTACTTTGTAGTTTAGTATTTTAGAAGTTTTGATTTATACTTTGTAATTGTTTGGACGACAAACGATCTCCATCGTCAAATTTAAGGTAGTCGATATTTTTTTCGCATGTAAAAGCACGTGCACTTCACAAGAAAAAAATAACGACACCCATCTCAAAAATAACATACTGCAGCAAGGATCAAAATTCCAGATTTCGTTTTGGTGGGGATTGAAATCAAAAATTTGGACCGAAATTTCCTCCTGGTACAAAAATATTAAAATTTCGGACGAAATTTTGAACCATGTATTGTAGTGTCCCCAGCAGTGGCAGACACACTAAGGGGTGAGTGAGGACATCCGCCCGCACTGGATTTTAAAATAATTTCTTTTTTACGTATATTTATGTTTTCTCTCTTAACTTATTTTGAAATTTATATTAATCGGTATTCCTATTTGCAACTACAATTAAGAACAAAAAAGTTAAGGCTGCAAATAATGGTACCTATCTTATATAACTACGCTTTCGTCTTTGAATCTCACATCCCTATAAAATCTCTCTATCTACACCTGAATAGCACATAAGATTTAATATTAGATCCATCATTTTAAAGGATAGTGTTATTTGCACCCGTTAAACTTGTGAAGAACACCCCCCCTCCAATAAAATAAAGTTGACGGGCCTTCAATCAGGTGATGGAGATTGTTTTTTGTTCCAATCTTCCACACAATATATCTTGAGATCATGGCACACCTATCATACAATCATATGTTGATTCCACATGGCGCACATCCCCAAAAGTGTGTCTACACCTATTTATAAAAGAGTAAATCTATAGTTGCAAATAATAAAGCACATCATTACTCAACTAAGCACATATTTTTCTCCCTAAATCTCTCATGGGTATCTCCGCTTGCACCCACGCATTCTCTAAAAGCTTTGGCGTCTTAGATCCCTTAAAAGTCATTGATTGCTTTGGATCAGATAATATAGATCATTTTTCACCCTTATCTTCCACAAAATAGATCTTGAGATCATGTCTCACCTATCAAACGGTCCGTTATCATTCAATGTGTCACAAATTCCTAAAAAATCCTTGAATCATATGACATATTTTTGGCATCATGTGGCACACATCATACTCAAACGTGAATTAGGGTCATTGGGATCTTTAACACATGAATAAAGAACGGATCGTCTGATAAGTGAGACATAATCTCAAGCTCAATTGTGTGGAAGATTAGGGTGAAAAACGATCTCCATCATCTAATCCGAAATAATCAATGGTTATCAAGTGGTCTGAGATGTGATCGCTTTCAAAGAATGTGTGGGCGCAAATACAGGTACCTATCTCTCATCTCCAAAAGTAGATCTCTTCACACATGCATTTAAGTGTTAATACTATTGACATTTTTAATCAAATGATGAAAATTATTTTTCGTCCCAATTTTTGACACCACAGATCTTAAGATCGTGGCCTCATAATTTTGACGAAATTTTGTTAAATTCATTGAAATTAATGAAATTTTGCAATTTCGGAGAAATCATATAAATTTTGTTAAAAGTTTCATTCGACCCTTGATTTAGGGAAATCAAGAGAATTTCGTCGAAATTTGTCTCTATGACTTGCGCCCCGTCTAGATGAAAATCCTGGTTCTGCCACTGGTCCCAGTGACTGTTAAAGTGGCAGTAGTAACTCGAAAAAATTGGTATTATGTGATCGATCGATCGGCATGCACACAATGGGCTGCACTGACTCTTAGACGCGCGCAGATCTCCATGCTCTTAATGTACGTCATAGCATGCCATGCCGATCACACGGTGACCAGCTCACCAGCTGTGCATCATATACCTTGCATCAGATGATTAAAGTCCATACAAGCTTTTTCCTATCAGAAAACCAAGACCATAGACCTGATAAGTTAATAACACTCAGGAACCAAAACCCAAAAATATATTCTCCTCATTTACAATATATAAAAAGTGTATTTAAGATCAAGAGGTATATATATATATGTCATCTAAGAAATTAGAATATAAAGTAATAAAAGATCAAGGTGTGTTATTTACTATGCGAACAGGTACTACCGGAATTGAATCCCACGACTCCCTAAGTCGTCGATTGCTTTGATCCACCCTCCTCCCATCCATCAAATTCATCATGAAACAGTACAAAGTTGTAGCCATGATGATGAACTTCAATGGAACCACAAGGAGCAGCGCCGCAACTCCAACCAACACACACATCACTTGATTTGTATGCTGCAACAGAAACAAAAAAAAATCAGGACCATCCATTTTCCAAGCTATCATGATCATATTCATAAACTCAGGTATAGTTTTTAAGTTTTAATAAGTATCAAATAAAATAAAAAGCTAGAGGCACATAATCTGAACCATTGGATTATGGTGGAAACTAATGGATCATCAGTTAAAATACACTAGGTTGGTCACCCTCCATTCAACCAAGGTTTAAAACCTCCTTAATTATATGCCAGTACATTAAATTTTTTACTTGAAAAATAATAATACTATATAGGTAGGAATTATAAAAGTATAGAACCTCCTGACCCTCATTTAAACACCAGAATGGTGTTTAAATAATCTTACATCATCAATGGTTTAAGATATGTGTAATCGTACCGTCAAGGTGATAGATCATAAATCGAAGTGCAACAGGCCTAAACATAGTGTCTTAGGGAGATGTAAACCATATGATCTGTGGACTATAATATCAACCATTGTTTCTAGTTGTAATGGCTGATATTAAAGTTCATCAATCGGATGGTTTACATCCAGAGGAATGCTGCTTTGGGCTGAGATATGTTCCAATGATAGAATGATAGATTACCGCTTGGAAAATTTAGATTGGTCACTAATGTGTGCCACATGATGTAGTGATAAATAGTACAATTTGAAGGGACCAACTCTCCTGAGCATCATTTAAACACCAAAATAGTGTTTAAATGATCTTACACCATCAATGGTTTAAGATGTTGGCGATCCGTACCGTCACAGTAATTGATCGAAGACTGAAGTGCAACAGACCCAAAAATGGTGTTTTAGGGAGATTTAAATCATCCAATCTTTGGACTATAAAATCAACCTTTCTTTTTAGTGCTAATGGCTGATATTAAAGTTCATCAATTGGATGGTTCAGATCACTTATAGGAATGCTTTTTTCGGCTGAGACTTGTTCCAATGATAGATTGCCACTTGGACAATTTAGGTTGATCAAAGATGTGTGCCACATGGCATAATGATAAATCACACTTCAATGGTGTGAGATAAAAAAAATCTAATTTTAACGGTGTAAAATCATTTAAACACCAATCTGGTGTTTAAATGTCCGTCAGGAGCCATTATTATCCAAACACATATTGGTATATACCATAATATTACACTATTCATACTGGTCAGTATAAATTTTATGATGACCATCTCTGCTAGTAGCCGCTGAGATGTTCAAAAGCCTATTTACAGCGGTCTCGTCTAGTTCCGACCGGTACTGGCTACTGGTATTTTAAACACATGCCTATCACCCACATCCAATTCAAATGTTCATTTATAAGCTCATGAGGGATTAAATTGGATGGCGATGATGAGGATGATGGGATGGATATAAGAAAAATGTACATTTCTAGAATAATAATTTACAAAGAAAATTAGCTAAGATCACTCTATGCATACTTAGTAGTCTTGATGATGATGATGATAAGATGAAATGATAAAAATGTGCGTTACCTTTGGAGATCGTGAAACCAAAATCGATTGTATCCTCAATATGGTAATATTTGCTGTTTCGATCATCGTCCGGGTGTCTTTCAATGTCTGGTGAACCGACGCTATGCTCTCCATGGTTGTTTGGTCCGAGGAGGTGCACACCACAATTTCAGGACACTTATCTCTTACCCTTTCACGCTTCGCCTCTATCATTTTCCAAACAACCCACAATAAAGAAGCCGCTATAGCATACCCTACCCACTCTCTGTTCATGCCACCAAACAAAAGGAAATTGGCGTAATATTTAATAAGATAGTGAGCTACCATTGTTGACAAATTTGCGATGAGTCGAATAGGAGTGGGAATGGGCAGGGCAAGGGTAAACCAAAACCTGGCCCGGTTGATTTGATACTTAGCCCAAGCCCGTGGCGGGTTCATAATCCCAAGCCCCAGTCTGGCCTACAATAAACTTCCAAAGCCCCAGCCCAGCCTGGCCCATTTTATTCATATATTTATCAGTTTACAGTAAATAACTCTAGATGTATAAAATTATAAAAGAAAATATCTCATAAGAAGCTAATATATATTTCCAAGAAAGTTCAAAGCTTATAATTAGAGAAGTGTATTTTTTTAAGTATTAGAAGTATAAACAACATATAAGAGAGCCCAATGGGCATTAAGAGCTTAAGCCCAAGACTGGCCCATTCAAAATTTTGGGCTTAAGGTTCTAGCCCAATCCCAGCCCACAGACTTTGTTTCAAGCCTGAACCCTCCTTAAATGGGGTCAGGCCTAATGGTCTGGCAGGGCTATCAGGCCCATTGCCACCCTTAGAGTTGATTTCACTAGGAATATAATGAACCAGGCAACTTTGGTAGCGACTATTGTTATCTATCAAGACCAGAATTCAAATGTATATGGATCAGGGATCTAAAAACCGATACATATTGGCATATCAGCAGGGTCCCCAGCCGATATGTATCAGATATAGCGGATATGTATCGGCAAAACCAAAACATTAAAGCAACTTCTTTTCTATTTTTAAAATACTAACTATAAAAAATAATATAAAAATTTGTTCAAAGGGCATTTTCGGTATTTATCAGATTCATATCTGGTATAGGTCGATATGAACCCAATATGGTCGATATAGGCCCAATATGGTCGATATAGGCCGATGTTTGACCTTGGTGACCCAGTTTTTCCACCTTCACAAAATCGGGGGCATATATTGTATTGGATGGGACCTAATCCGTAACATATCGGCCGATATGTATCAGATACGGCTGATATATAAAACCATTATATGGACATGTAACTCACTTGTAAATGATTAACAAAGTAACGACGAGTACAGATAGGGTGATTGCTGGTTTCTCCCGTGAAAGAATTATTTGAACCCGAGGAATTGCATCTTTAAGTGGACTTAATAGCTCCTGCACAACCAAAGAATCAGGAATTAGCCAACCATATCTTTAATAAAAGTCTATGTCAGGCAAATGCAACAGGTTGAGATTTTTAAACCGACCCGACAGGTCGGGATTTTTTTATGTGAACCCAGCCTGTGGGATGACCCGATGGATCAACCCAACCAATTTGCAAATCTTTAATAAAAGTAGAAACGGGTAAAAGCAAAGTTGGAAACATATCATCATTATAGATTTATCATAGTAATTACAAGAATGCATGAAGCAGAAAGTGAGAATCATAGGTGTAGAGGGAAGAGAGCGGCCTTGACACCTACGGTCCGTGCCAAATTACAACCATCGTGACAAATTTCTCCAAAATTCGTCGAAATTCTTCTGAAATTCACAGAAACAGGGGGCGGACGAAACTTTCGATGATATTTTGCCTAAATTTCTCTAAAAGTAATATTGCTTTTTTAATTTTAGCCATTTTAAAATAATAAATAATATATATATATATATATATATTACACTCCCTGAAATTTTATTCGAAATGACCCCCTATTGCCGAAAACAAAATTTGTCACTACGGTTACAACAAGGAGAAAGACGAGGCCTTCAGACGCATACATAAAACAACTAAAACTACCGAATCTGACAAAAAGAGGCTGCAACAACCATGCTTACAGCCGTTTAATCCAAAAATTAAAATGTACAATCATTTTTAAAGGCTGGTGTTACTACCACAGCACTTTATATTACAGCCACGTCCCTTTGTCAAAGTAAAAAAAAATTGACTGCTTTGAATCAGAGAATGGTTTTTGTCCCAATCTTCCACACCATAGATCTTGAGATAATGAGCTTACCATCAGATGGTCAGATGTTGATTCCAAGCAGCACACATCTCAAAAGAGAGCATGATCGTGGCGTACCATTAAACTTCGTTCACGTCCAGTTTTCGGGATGTGTGCCATATGGACAACATCTGACCATCTGATGGCAAACCCGTGATCTCAAGATGTACTCGGGACAAACTTGTTCTCCATCGCCTGATTCAAAGCAGTCAATGGATTTAAGGAGGTGGCTGTAACATAAAGTTGTGTGGCAGTAACACCAGCCTTTTTAAATACCTCATTAGTATGGGGCGCAAATGTGTGAGACCGTTTTTCTGGCCCGTTTAGAAAATGGGCTGTTTTAGGTGCCATCCCGCTCACAACTGGCCATTTGCAGCCCTACTTTTTAGAAACTAATCAAACTTAATATGAGGATATGAAGTATCTTTTAGCCACTGAATCCACCAAAAGCTGAGCGCCACAAATTTCAAGGTCCCTGTTATCCATTCCAGCCAGCTTTTGACCAAATTCAGTGGCTAAAGGCGGTACATAAGCGATGATGCCTCCAATTAATTCATTCATAAATCTGTTACCCTAAAGATACTAGTAAAAGCATACCATTAAAATAATAACACTATCGCTGATGCCCGCCTCTTTTAGCCCTTCAACACTAGCCTTTGCAATACCAATCTCTTTTGCTTCCTCTCTTACTTGAGTAACGGTCGAGTCCAAGAACTCCAAATTCTCTGTTTGAACCGCCGGAGATTCCTTGAAACCTTTTTCAAACTCCACATGTTCGAGTTTCGGGTTGGACATATTCAAACTCTTCAAAATGTAGGTTGCACTACAAGGACCTACTTTGCTCATCTGCTTCAAACTATTTGCTAACTCCTCCACAACATAGTCCCCCTTGGGCAACTCCTCAAACAAGGAGAAAATTAGGAAAGTTGTGGGAACCGGGGCTGATATCCTTAGCAACTCTCTTGCGGCATGAAACCTTATTATCCCAAAAATTGTCCTTGCATGCATCGCCCATGCTTGTAGTTGTGACTCGACCTTATTTTTCACTAAGAACTGCTGGAGTAAGATTATTTCTTTTGTCAGAGTAAGCCAAATGTCGCGCCTTATCGAGCTTGTCATCTCCGGGAACTCAAACACCACACATTCTGATCTGCAAAGGAATAGAGTTAAATCCTATGCTAAAAATAAAATAATAATAAAAATAATAAAGAGAGGAAAAATAACAGTGAACTGGATTATTAGAGCCCTTGCTTCACCCCTAAATGGACCTGATGGTACATGAACCATACGCTAACTTTTCTTATATACGCATGCATGAAAGGCTAATCCATTAAGTAGCCTTGACCCCCTTTTAACCTCCTCATATGTCATGGGTTTTATATTCAATAGACACTACTACATATTTATAAAGTCATGCATGAAAGGCTAATCCATTAAGTAGCCATGACTCCCTTTTAACCTCCTCATATGTCATGATTTTTATATTCAATAGACACTACTACATATTTATATATTCGATAGATACTACTACATATTTATAAAGTATAAATAAATATATTATACTAACATATTTATATTTGCATATATAAGGCCTTCATGGGCACTGGAAATAGGGCCACCAGCTAGATGGGCTATAGCTATAAAATTGTACCAATCCATCCAATCAATTGTTTAATCCAAACCATAGGTTCCAACTGAGAAACAGATGTTGGAATTGATGCTACAATATTTTATGGTAGCAAATACTGAAAAGTAGTCTCACAGTAACTATAGTTCAGACAACAGTAGTAGTCCGTAATGACCACGATTAACACCATTGATTGGAGGATTAGTTAGGTTTTTTGGTAACCAAGATCAATGAGCATGCCTGCCCCGTCCTTGGACCACATCAGCGCACATGCTAGTATTACGTACCAGACCCGAGTGCCACGCTGGCACGTAGGGACGGGCACTGCTATTTATGAGCATGCAAATCAGTGAAAGTTTAATTTTGACCTCACAGCTATATATGAGCATGCAAATCAGCGAAATTATAGTTTTACCCTTTCACTGATTTGGCGCTCAAATTATCAGCTCATTTATGAGGGTTGTTGATTTTGAGATTGACAGGCGGCACTCGGTTGGATACCCTTACACTAAATCAACAAATGAAACCCCACAATTTAAGATGGAGTAGAGATCCTTACAGTTGAGAAGACTCGTAAACTAGCGCCTTATCAAAAATAGGAACACCCCAAGGCCCTGTCGAAGCTGGTCTGACACTGTGGTCAACCTCTGTATTGGACAGATCAATCTTCAACGCATTTTCATATGATATAACACCAGAAGCCTCGAAGTAAAGAGCATAATTGGTCAGTGTAAGTCTACCTGGAAAATCCACATTGATAGTAGTCAGTGGCTCAAGTTATCTTATTTCTATCAATTAAACTTTAACTGGACAAAAATTATGAGTTCCTTTTTAACTCATAGAATCTACAAATTGATGCAGGAAATGTGAACACCAACCAGGCCAACTGGTTCCCTTGATGTGTCGCACGACCCTCTGTGTTTTGACGGTTCCTTCAACATGCAATATAAACTCATCATCAGCCAAGTCAACACCCGTTGGTGGTGTTTGTTCACTTAGATACTTGATGCACCTACACAATTGTGAACGATTAATCAATCTGTATAATTATTAATTCCTACGCTCTATAGGAATAGGCATATGCTTGGTCCAAACCTCCAAAAGAGTGACAAAATGGCACCCAAAACATGGTCTGAGTGCCACCTGGAGAAAGGGGAGGTGCATAGATTATGTTCCCAAAAAAAAGTATTAACTGACCAATCGTAGTGATGATCAGAAATGCAAAATGCTATTTTAGGACTTTCACCCGGTTGAATACCAAGTTGCCAAAATCCAGCTTTACGATCAAACTTTGAGAAAAATTCTGCATGGTATGTGTATTGAAACAAAGTATGCTTCATCGGTAATGGGAACTTATCTTCTACTAGAAAGTGGTTCCATGGTTGGTAAATTGAAAACCAGACGAGGTTTCTTTCGAACTTCTTCTGCTTGTTTGTCAACAAAATTTTTTTTCTGGGTCAACATAGAAAGCGTCACATGTCCATGATGATGATGTGGGTTCAATCAGGCCTTGCGATTCTTACTATGACAATTCTTCTACGGATAAAACAGTATGGGAAGGATTCATTCCATGATGACTTTCTTTGGTAGAGTAGTGTAACAAAGAATTGGGTTTTTCCAGAGGGTTGGAGGTTTTGGTAATGAATTTGGTATGGGTTTTAGCACAAAAATCTTGAACTTGGAGAATTCTGATAGGTTCAAGGGTGGTTTCAAACAATGTTGGAGGTGCAATCATTGGATAAAATCAATCACAAACAACCAATTGCACCTTTTCTATAGATAACAAATAGATCATGGGGGAAAAGCTCATGCTCATACGCCAATTCTTGCAGCAACATCGCCCCATAGCACAACCACTCTTAAGGGCAAACAAGGGGAAAATAAAGCCAATGAACTAGGAGTAGAAGCAATAAGGTACTCTAATGACCGTACACTAAGAGGATGTGATTTCAAAAGTGTTCTGGTGATCATACGATGTGATTTCAACAGTGTTCTGGTGATCAAACATTCAAGTCGCATTATATAAGGTGGAGGACCCGACAAAAGGTGACAACCACAGAGCAGATTAATCAAGATCATATGACCAGCACATACTAATCAATGAGAGAAAACATATAATACATCGTAGAGTATATGGAAGAATCGATGATTTTTTCTGGTGATTACTAGATTTCTCAGCACATGGCTCTGATATGACTGATACCAATACTCGTATAGATAGTATTGGAGTGTGGAGCATGCATCCTTGGTGCTACGAGCACATGTGGACCATGGACTGGTTCTATAGATCATTTTTTTTTTAAATTCAAAATTAAATGTTGATAGTGAAAGTCAAACTTTGACTGAACAACAATTATTTCAATCCTCAAAAAACATGTGGAGATGCATTTTTTAAATCTTTTATTCTAAATATGACCCAAAACGATGCCAACTTTCTCCACGTGGACCTTCGGACAATCGTATACAAAAGGGCAATCAATTGGGTGAATTTACAATGAAAGGGAGAGATGCGATACTTCTCTTTTTCTTTTAGATATCTGTCATAAGCAGGGAAATATAGTCGGTGGGAAGTAGGCGCCGTTAGCGTTTCAAAAGCAAAGCGCCCATTCACAATATCAACAGCTAAAGGAATCAGTGACCCCAACCAGACAAATGCGTCTTCTCCAATACTTGGCTCTTCGTTAACCTACTAAGACCAAGAAATAAATATCAAGACATATCTTGATTAACAAAAACACCAAAATAAGTATTAAAAAACACCCTAATAACCATTATTCCAATCTAGAAAGGGTAACCCTAAACCCAGTGAAACCCATTGACCGCTTGGGTTCAGACGATGGAGATCGTTTTTTACCCCAACTTCCACAAAACGGATCTTTAGACCATGATCTTATCATCAGATGATAAATTTTTTATTCCACGTTGGACAAATCGCCGAAAAAAGTCCTAAAATCACATTTGAGCGTGATGTGTGCCTTCTGATTTTTGGGTCCTTTTTGGGATCTGTGCCACATGGAAACAAAACCAGACTGTCTGATGGTACGTACATGAAATCAAGATCTGTTGTATGGAAGATTGGGTGACAAACGACGTCCATTGTCTTATCCCAAGTGGTCAATTGATTTCACTGGGTTTCGAACGTAGCCACTTTCAGTAAACATGTAGGAGCAAACAGAGGTACCCTCATAGAAATTATAAAATTGCATTTTATTCCAAAATATTCCAAAAAAAAAAACAGCTGAACAAATATGTTGTGCAGTAAATATTTGATATGGAATTAAAAATTTTGTGAATTATTTGAAGTTCGACCGTACTACCCATTCAAGGGACTAATAATTATCCAAAATTTACAATACTAATATAGCAATGCTAAAATCAATACTATCTAGTAAAGATTATTCAGACTTCAAAGGATTAATACAAGGGATTAATGATTAAACAGGGATGGGTGTTGATACCCATCTCTTCCAAAAATATCACCATGTTCTAAATTTCAGTATGTGATCTCAAAGAACAACGAAAAGCTAGAAAGTCAACCATTGACATTGATATTGATAGCGAGCAAGCATTTCAATTCAAGGAAGAGAACATTTCATGAGTTTACATTCAGAGTTTCCAAAATATCCAATGGTTTTTGTTAAAGGTTATTCCTAGTTAATTTTATAAAGGTAATTTGGTTTTTCAAGAATCAGAATCTATAAGGGGGGGATATTCTTATTGCAATATTTCCTTTTACTTTCTAAAACAGTTTCACATTGGCTACTTATAGTGTTTTTTCGGTATATAAGCATTCAATGCTCCTTGTAATTTGCTACACACCTAAAGATAGTATGTAGAGCACTTGAAGTTACCCTGCAATTAGCCGTTATAGTAGTTTCAGCCTTTTGCCTGTTCTGGCCCAAGGAAGAAGAATAATTATGTCTCCAAACAGGTGTGACTAGACCATCTAGACTGTCAGATCGAAAGTAACCATCAATCAAATCAATCTGGGCCTTTGATAGCTTGGTCGAGTTACGTTTTCCAGGACATTTGTATAGGGAAAGCTTGGGAAAGGGGTTATATAATACATTTGGCCAGTTACTAAAAACTGTGCAACAGACTGCAAAACGTATATAGATCATTACCATGTGCAACTTATGGACTATGACCAATCCAAGTGGCAGCCAATTGATTAAAGAGTCCAGATCATTATATACAATTAGTAGTTGAGGCGATATGTCGCTCATTTTCAATGCTGAGACCAGGTGGCGCGGGACAAACGCTAAAATCCTATTATGCAACCTTGGATTAATTATAGAATGAATTGAATAACGGAAATATTCAAAATCAAGCAACACATAAACTTAATTCAATGAAATTAATAAAACAATTAGATTAATCCGTTTTAGCATCTGCATGTGTGAAAATTTTCTCGACCTAGAAAAACGGCTCCGAAGAAAGAACTCGGAATTCGTTCTAGTTTAGGGTATCAAGCGATAATTGTAATATCGTCTCTTGACTCCTCGGGGAATTTGGAATGAAATAAACTTTGGTTAATAGTTCAAAAGGGGAAATCAAGGATGTCAAGAATTGAAGAATTTGAGATTTTTTTTTGTTCTTTTATCAATGGATATAAGAAGGGCAATACCTGATAACTACAGAAAAGACAAAATAAAATGATAGATTCCAAGGCTTCACACCAAGGATTTTCCGAGGCTTCACACCACGCCTGTACGTCGGCTTCGCACCAAATCGCACGAGAAACGATCGCTCACTCCTCAAGGTTTGAAGGATTCACTCCCTCGATTAAAAACTTTTCACAAGCTCTCTAGGGTTTGCACAAAAGCAACTCTCTTTTCATTAATCAAAAACTCCCTCCAATGTTCTTCTTAATGACCTTATATAGGTTTTACAATAAAATAAAACCCTAAAACAAATACTAAATAAAAGACAAATAAGCCCCTATAACTTAAGTTCGAAATAGAAAAATAGAAAAATTTAAACTAACTCGGCGCGATTTCAATTGATTGAAATTGAAATTCGATTGATCGAAAGTGAAAATCGATCGATCGAATTTATATATATATATATATATATATATATATATATATATAATATTGCCGTCGACATTCGATCGATCGAAATAGGACTTCGATCGATCGAAATTTAAATTCAATCGATCAAATTTGTCATGTGCTCCTTCCATTCTTCAGAATTTTCATCTTTACGCCAAGTTCTGGTTTTCGCTCCGCTTCTTTTTGGCTGGAAAATCTGTTGCGGCTCGAATCTACGGCTCTTGATCTTGGCGTCCCGCATCAATCACCCCGGGTGGGAAAAACTCATCTCCAATGAGTTAGGAAATCCATGGATGACACACTTCAGAAGCTTCATTCGTGGTTTGCCCTTCCACACTGTGAGATATTCTGATTCTTACCTCTATTGGCATGGAAGCTTGAAAATTCTATAACCTCCTCATTCGACCTTTTCTCGTGTTGCACAGGTAAGGTATAGGATAGAAAATGAGACAATGGGGTGATTCGATTGGATGCTCAAGAAGGAATGGATCAAAGGGCAGGCTAGTGGGATCAAGAATAAGCGTAAGATCCGTTACGGCAGCTATCACATGATTGCCCTTGTCTAGAAGAAGATCTAGACCTTCACCATTACCTCTTTCCGAGATTGGGAAAGATTCTACATGCTCAAAACCATCAGGAATTAACACAAAACTGTTAGTATCAAATTCATTAAAAATATTCAATGTGTTAGTCCGATCATGTGTATTTCCAATGCCCAATAAATTCAGATTGTTAATCCCATGCAAATCAGAATGATGATATGATCCTACCAACTCTAATGACTCACTTGAGATGGACACATTATCAACACCGTCCTCGGCAATAGGAATTGGCCTAATGCAACCTATGGCTCTGACCGGAACCTCACCTTCCTCATCACTTGGTGTTTCGCACGGTTCGTACACTTCTTCGAGTATCTCATTGCTCTCTTTCTCAGTATGCTCCTGAATGATCAAGGTTTGACCCTTACTAGGACATTGGAATGCAAAGTGACCAAAACCTTGACACTTATAAATTGTTGCGGGGCATGCTTAGAACTCTCGACCATTGGTCTCTTTCCTTTGTCAACTTGAGGAATTATGAATTTTGAGGATTAACTAGAGGCATTATTTCCCTTTTCAATAGGATTAGATTGATGCTCGAGTTTGGAAGACTTAGATCAGCCATGACTAAGGGTGTCAAGATACCGTTCTAATTCTTCGAACATAGCAAAACATTCATCGAGATCCGCAACAGGATAAGGAATGAGTTCCCTATGTAACTCTGGGCAAAGACCCATTCGGAATCGGGAGAGGGTAACTTTTGCTGGTTCATCGACATGGGCCTGGGTCATCAGGTCTTCAAACCGATCGATGTACTCTGTGACTAGGAAGTCTCCTTGATGCAATGATTACCACTGATCAAGAATACGTTCATCATATGATACAGGAACGTATTTTTCGTGCAGTTGGACTTTCATTTCAGCCCACGTGGAAATAGCACGAAAACCCTGGATTTGTCTATGACGCTCCACTCCCAACCAATAAAGTCTGGCTTGACTCATAAGCTTGACTTTGGCAAATCTGACCTTGCGGTCTTCGGACATGGCATACCACTCAACATAGTTTTCCATGCTGGCGACCCATTCGAGAAAGACCTTGGGTTGTCTTTTCCCGTCAAAAGTAGGGGCATCTATTTTCACAGATTTCATGACCTTATCGTCCAAATTGGTTTGGACCTGAAGTCAGGGAGGAACATCTCTCCTACTGGCACGGTTGTTGACTCTATTGTGATTCTCAGCGATGAGCTTATTGATCTCTTCAAAACGACTCTTTAAAGCCTCATGTCGAACTTGTTGATCAGCGATGTGCTCATCCATCCGGGTTTGACTAGCGGTCACCTTAGATGCAAGCTCTCTAATCAGGGCTTCTATGGTATTGGTATCCATGACAGAATTATGCAAGACTAGATGGTGTAAGACAAAGTATATTAAAATCAAGTGAGCCCTAAAATTTATATGACACGGACCCTAAACTAAAATTGTGCTCTGATACCAAAATTGACGCAAGACAAACGCGAAAATCCTATTATGCGACATTATAGAATGAATTGAATAGCGGAAATATTCAAAATCAAGCAATACATAAAATTAATTCAATGAAATTAATAAAACAATTAGATTAATCCGTTTTAGCATCTGCATGCGTGAAAATTTTCCCGATCTAAAAAAACGGCTCTGATGAAGGAACTCGAAATTCGTTCTAGTTTAGGGTATCAAGCAATAATTGCAATATCGTCTCTTGACTCCTCAGAGAATTTGGAATGAAATAAACTTTGGATAAATAGTTCAAAAGGGGAAATCAAGGATATCAGGAATTGAAGAATTTGAGATTTTTTTTTGTTCTTTTAACAATGGATATAAGGAGGACAATACCTGATAACTAGAGAAAAGACAAAATAAAAGGATAGATTCCAAGGCTTCACACCATGGATTTTCCGAGGCCTCACACCACGGCTGTACGTCAGCTTCGCACCAAGTCGCACGAGAAACGATCGCTCACTCCTCAAGGTTTGAAGGATTCACTCCCTCGATTGAAAACTTTTCACAAGCTCTCTAGGGTTTGCACAAAAGCAACTCTCTTTTCATTAATCAAAAACTCCCTCCAATGTTCTTCTTAATGACCTTATATAGGAGGTCTTACAATAAAATAAAACCCTAAAACAAATACTAAATAAAAGAAAAATAAGCCCGTACAACTTAAGTTCAAAATAGAAAAATAAAAAAATTTAAACTAATTCGGCGCGATTTCGATCGATCGAAATTGAAATTCGATCAATCGAAAGTGAAAATCGATCGATCGAAATTCATATATATAAAATATCACCGTCGGCATTCGATCAATCGAAATAGGACTTCAATCGATTAAAATTTTTGATCGATCGAATTTGCCATGTGCTCCTTCCATTCTCCAAAATTTTCATCTTTACGTCTAGTTCTGGTTTTCGCTCCGCTTCTTCTTAGCTGGAAAATCTGTTGTGACTCGAATCTATGGCTCTTGATCTTGGCATCCCGCATCACCAGGAGATACATATCAAGTGAGACAAAGTTTAAAAAGCCTATATAGGCTTGTAGTTCCAGTACAAGGGTAAGTTCATATCCTTTATGCCTGAGCACGGATGCATCTAATTGGGCATAGTTCGGAATGAAATTTAAGCTATGGGAACTTGTATCGGACAATATAAGTGCAAAAACAAAGGATATCTGATATTGGTTTCACCGGAAACCGATATCGGTACCCCTCCGTGTGTGTGTGGGTGTGTCAGCCGATACCGATCCGTACCGGTCCTCCATGGACTAATATCAAGTTAGATACCTTAAAGACTAGCCTATGTGCAAAATGTCTCGTCAATATAGACACACACCATGTGTCTTGGCATTTTGGGCACTACTTTAGACCATGCTAAGCACTACAGCAATTAAAAGGAAGTTTAGGCTGTGTTTGGCATTGCTAAAAGAGCAGCAGCTGCTCTTTGTGATTGCAAAGAAATGTGGGGGAGAGAGAAGGATTGGATGAAGATAAAAGGGAGGCTGCTCTTTGAAAAAGGAAAAACAACCCTCTTTAAAAGAGCATGATTTTTCATTCTCTTTTAAAGAGGGATGTTTTTCATGTTTCTAACAACAGCCTCCCCTTTTTTCTTCCTCCAATACTTCTATCTCCCCCATATTCATTTGCAACAATGAAGAGCAGCAGCTGCTCTTTTCCACTCTTCCAAAGAGCAATGCCAAACACAGCCTTAATCTCTTCTTACTAAGGTATTTTCGGATGCACAATCACAAAAAATTTAAAATAATATTAATTGAAAAGTGATTTCACATAGATTGTAAATGCTTGTAAAATGTGGCTGATTTTGCTAAAAAAACTATTAAAGGGACTAAAACTCCTTTGAAGTGATGGACCACCTTACAAGTTACTATTACTTGGAATCCATCTTAGATCAATCCACATGGACGGCCATTTTCTGTGCTACTCTGGCACCAAAAATTACCCCAATCTAAAGATTTTAACTACAAAATCATAGCACTTTAATAGGGAACGTTAAAAGATATGAACAATGGTTGATATTAAAGTGTATCGATTAGATGGTTCAAAACCTCCAATGAGTTGGGATCACTGCCTATTAAAACATGAGCCGCCACTTTGATTCTTCTAAAACCTCCAAAGTGCATCGATTAGTAGGATTCTAATGAGGTCCATCTTAGAAAGGCTTCTAAGGACCCATTATCCCATTAACATAGTTATTTAAAAGGGGCCGACTCTCCTGACCGTCATTTAAACACCAAAATGTTGTTTAATGATTGTATACCGTCAATAGTTTAAGATGATGGTAATCCACACCATCAAAGTGATAGATCATAGATTGAAAAGCAATGGGCCCAAAAATTAAATTTTTTGAGAATTTTGATCCGTCTTATCTGTGCACTCTAGTACCAATCGTTGTGCTTAGTTTTAATGGCTAAGGTTGCCAATTGGATGGTGCACACACTTATGGGCATGATTCTTTGGCTACAACATTTTCTAATGATGGATTGCCACCTAGGCAATTTATATTGATCATAAATGTGCGGCACATGTCATAATAGCAAACCACTCAATGATGTGAGATCAAAATTTCCAATTTAATGGTGGAAGTTCGTTTAAACACCATTTGGTGTTTAAATGTCGGTCATGAGCCATTGTCCCTAGTTAAAAATACAACAAATTAAATTAAATGTGAAGCCTAAAAATTATATCTAAAAAAAAAAGGGATTTTCTTACAAGGAGCGGCAGGATATCGGAGTAGAATAGGGGGGTATCTTCGTCTTCTTCATATTCTCCTTCCTCATTTGAAGGTATATTCTTATCTTCTTTCTCCTTTGCAACACAGTCCTACAAAATGAGGAGAGAAACAAACAATAGAAGTTACTAAAATGGTGCTTCTGTGACATTCTAGGTCAAAGTACATGGTGACGTTTACCAACGTATGGTTTTTCTTATAGTTAAGTAATGGGTTGTGAAGATCTCTTTCCCTTCCATTAGGGAAAATAATCTTCGACATTTTAGATAAAAGTTCGAAGCGAGGTTCACCAATTTTTATTTTATTTTTTAAATCTTTTTTAAGGTAAGCAATGGGGTTGTAGAGGTCCCCTCCTCTTCTATTAAGGAAAATAATGCATGTACGTATAGCTTTAAAAAAGACTCCACAACCTGGAGGCAGTACAAAATAATTTATTGAGAAAATATCCAAATATTAAGGGAATTCAAGCAAAGCTTGAACCCAAGAAGTATTCTTCATGAACAACAGTTGAACACTTCCCAGCCCATTTGGCGAGAGTAACATTGTGAAGTAACAAGTACACAGTGATAATAATCAAAGACTATTGACAGTGTTACCTAGACACTGGCACGGGTGCCAAGTGTCATGGTGTCATAGATGTTTGGCACCTCAATTTCTGAGATTCCAATACAGCGGCACAGCCGTAAGAAAAAAAATATACAAAATTGAAGGGAAATTTTAGAAGAGATATTCAACGAAAAGTTTACATAATGTATGTCATGAGTCTCAAATCACAGTACTGTAGCCCTGTTTAGCAAACCTTCTCCAAAAAGCACTTTCCAAGTGTTGTGAAGAGGTGATTTACATGATACTTCTCAAATACTGCTTTTCAAAGAAGCTTATCATATGTTGAAAATGGCGTTGTGTGAGAAGCAGCATTGGGCTGCTTCTCAGTACAACATCATTTTCAAGTAGATGTGGTCATGTCTTTGGGTGAAATGTGCTTCTCACCCAACATTTTCTCTCTTAGAAAGTGTTTTTTGGAACAGATTGTAGAAAGGGCCTTCATATTATACAAATCGTTTTCAAGGACCCAAGTTTTTATTTTATAATTTATACCATTTTTTAGTAAAACAACAATTCAGACTGTGTCAAAACAAGCAACATTTTGATGGTATTATGAGGTATTTTTTCTTACGTCTCTAAAAGTGTCGTGTTGTGTTGAGGAGTGTCCAAGTGCCACCAAATGTCAACACGGCAAAAATCCCAAAAGGAGAAGTGCCTAGGTAACACTGACTACAAATATTAATTCTTCACTTATGCTGAAACGAAAGGAATGAAGCAAACCGAAGAAGCCTCGTTGACAGGTGTAGAGCAGGTACTCTCCCAAGCAAGCATCATATCAAAGGTAAACCGACTGAAAGACCCATCGGCAATCTTCTCTTTTAAATTGCAACATATTCTAGCAAGCGCCTTTGAGCTGCAGAACTCCACCAATTTCCTTGAGTAATCACTTGTTTCTGGATTCCATCCAAACTCAAATTCCACCACTAGAGCATCCAACGAGGTGCCCAGAGTCCTGAAAATTTTCAAGTTTATAACGAATCATGATTTCAAGCATAAAATAAGAATTCAGTGATTTCCAAGTTCAATTTGATTTTTCAATTACGAAACTGCATTAAAAAAAATTAATTAATTAAAAATTAAGTAATTATTGAGGGGGATTAATGAAGCATTGTGAGTATTATAAGATTATCAAGCTAGAGTCTTCTACCCTATGAATCCTTTCAAAAGCTGACTTCTAGTCAATATCATAAAATTACGAAGCTTATGAAGAGCAATTTACCCATAAATCCTATCAGGGCCCTAGAAATCTGTACCGGAGTTTTGACAACATTCAATTGGCTAAAGGCTATTCATAAGCTTTATAATTTATGACTTGGTGAGGAGAGTTTAATGGGATAGAGCCCAATACCAGGAATCTTCTACTCAGAGTGCTGCTCATAGGGCTAGAAAGGATGGGCCGGCACTAAAAGGCCCCCTTAGGGCTAAATTTTAGGGGCCCTATGGTAGGGTTTGAGCCTTTAATTTAAAAGCCTTAAAATTTTAGGGCAGGGCAAGGCGGCTGGGCCATGCTTTCAAACAAACCAGTTGGGTGCCACGTGCACATGAACTAGGTCAATTGATAACCGTCCACAAAAAGGGGATAACACAATATTGATTTTGGGTCAAAGACATCTGTTCTATGGCAAAATTATTGAGTGGGAAACTTGCATTGACCCGTGAAATAAAGGGAAAAAAATTGTAATATTCGAAAGTCCTAGGGGATGTGGTGTAACTCACAATCACGTGCTACGTGGCACATGATTTAGTATTTGAATGCATGGCTCAAGTTGTGTTCGACTCTCTCTCTCTCTCTCTATATATATATATATATATATATATATATTTGTGTGTGCGTGTGTGTACATCTTTCATGCTATAACATATTTAAACTATCCAACATCATTTATTATATATATATTTTCTATAGCAGAACAACAACAATGAAAAACAATCAAATAAAACAAAATTATGGTAATATTTCAAATCCCCCACCCCGCTAGGGTTGACCATGTTAAAGCCGCTAGGGTTAGGACTAACCATATTAAGGGCTGACAACAGCTAGGGCCAAGGCCATGCAAGGCCCTAACCCGACCCAACTCTTTGACAGCCCTAGTCCCTCATACTTCAAAATCGCACTCCTGCTAGTGCTTTTGATGATAAAATTGCTTAATTTAAAGTTTTTGATGATGCTCCCTCTCCTAAATTACTACACTCCCTGGTCCCTGCCACTTCCGGTAACTAAGGGTCAATTCAAGCTTTTTGAAACATTTAAACCTACAATTTTCTTTAAAATAAGGGGAAAATATTATTTGTTGAAAAAGAACTTTGGTCAGAGGTCGGACCTTGGTACGATGGCAAGTGTCATCTGCCCAAAGCAATAGGTTGCGGGTTCGAGCCTTGGAATCAACCTCTCCAAAAGAGGGGTAAGGCGGCCTACCATCTACCTCTCCCAAACCCTGCTGAAAGTGAAATCCTTGTGCACTAGGTACTACTTTTAAAACCTTTGCTTGAGCTCTTCATTTAAAACCCACAAATCGTTAATTGATTCTTCATAGGCAGCGAGAAAGTTGAGCCAGCTCGACAGCCCGACTTGACTCGAAAAAATATAACTTTTGCTCTCTTAAGCGTGGCTACAGAGTCGAGCCAAGCTTTTTATCTGAAGCTCGCTTGAGAGTCGAGCTAGAACTGAGCCTTGTAAAGCTCGGCTCAGCCAGCTTGGCTCAATTAAAAATATGCATACTATTTATATATATAAATTAAATATTTTATATATAATTTTAGGGTTATTTTACTTTTTTACCCTTTATTAATAACCATTAGATTCATCTAACGGTTACTTATTGTTGGGATTTTGCCTTGAAGCTCGTGGCCACGAGTGCTCCAAGAAAAACTCTCGGGTGCAATCTCATGGCCACAAGCCCCGAGTTCGTGGCCACGAGTTTTGGCTCAATTTTTGAGATTTGTTATTTTGTTGGAGTTATTGAAAGGGTATTTGCATCATATGTATTTGAGTGCTTATACCTATACTATATAAACCTAATTAATGATTAGGATTTATGAGAGGAATAGAGAATAGAAAAACACTCTTTATTCTGTATTGAGTGAGGTGTGTATTGAGTGAGGTGAGATCTGAGAGATTTGTAACCCCAGTTTGTCACAGATTAGTGAAAGGACTCATATCATCCGTGGACGTAGGCAAATTGCCGAATCACGTAAATCTAGTGTTTGCGTTTTGCTTGTGTGTGTGTTTATTTGATTGCCATTGATTTCTACAAATTGGTATTAGAGCGAGGGTTTGTTATTCTCTTCACTATGGCAACAAAATCTACAAGCAGGTTTGAAGTGGAGAAATTAGATGGAAATGGTAACTTCGGATTGTGGCAGAGAAGGGTTAAAGATCTGCTCATGCAACAAGGTCTCCATAGAATGTTGCATGGAAAATCAAAGAAGCTAGCAAACATGAAAGATGATGACTGGGAGGTATTAGAGTTGAAGGCAGTCAACACGATCTGTCTTTGTCTCGCGGATGAGGTCATATACAACATGATTGATGAAGAATTGGCGCCTAAACTTTAGGTGAAACTTGAAGGATTGTACATGACGAAATTTCTCACAAACAAGTTGTTTCTAAAACAACTCTACACACTTCGGATGAAAGAAGGATTGAATTTGTTAGAGCATCTCAATACCTTCAACATGATTATATCTCAGTTACTTAGCATTGAAGTTAAGGTAGAAGATGAGTATAAGGCTCTTCTTATTCTTGCATCTCTTCCTTTTTCGTATGAGCATCTTGTTACAACGTTACTCTACGGGAAGAATACTCTCGAAACAGAAGAGGTTACAATAGCGCTTCTGTCGAACGAGTTGAGGAAGAAACCGAGTATTGAGGAACCATAGGCGGGGGGTCCTGTGTCACAGCGAAATTACTACAACAAAGGCAGATCAAGGGAAAAGGTTGCAACAGCGAAAATAGATCCCGATCGAAAATAAGGGATGAAAGATAAGAACCTTTTCTTTGTTATCATTACAAGGAGGAACACATGAAGCGAAACTGTAAACTGTTTCCGTTGTGAACAGAAGAAAAAGAACAAGGGAAAAGGAAACGCCTCCACATCAGAACAGGCACGCATTGTAGAAAATAATGCGGACGGAGATGATGGCGACGTGCCCTCCATCACCACAGGTACGAATTTATTTTCCGATGCATGGATTTTAGATTCAGGTTGTTCTTGGCACATGTGTCCTAATAAAGAATGGTTTGATACATACAAACAGTTCAATGGTAGATTTGTGTTTATGAGAAATAATGCTTCATGCAAATTATTGGAATCGAAATCGTAAAAATTAAGATGTTTGATGGTATGGTTCGAACTCTTAATGATATGAGACATGTACTGGATCTAAAGAAAAATCTAATTGCTTTCGGTGCATTAGAATCCAATGGTTTTAAATACGCTACAGAAGGTGGAGCATTGAAGGTTGCTAAAGGGGCCATGAATGAAAGGTCAGATTGTTGGGAACATATACAGATTGGTAAGGAATACCGTGGTAGGTGGAGCATATGTATCTACTATAGAATATAGTAGTACGGATGACGCCAATCTGTGGCATATGCGCTTAGTGCATTTGAGTGAAAAAAGAATGATGGAACTTCACAAACGAAATTTGTTGAAGGGTGTTAAGAACTGCAAGCTTGAGTTCTGCAAGTATCGCTTATATGGAAAGTAGTGCAGGGCCAGATTTAGCACATGAGTCCATAACAGTAAAGCTGTGTTAGACTACGTCCATTCAGATGTTTGGTGACCTACAGTAGAACCATCAAAGGGAGATGTAAAATATTTTATCACCTTCATTAACGACATTTCAATGAAGGTTTGGATTTGCTTCATGAAATACAAGTCAGAAGTGTTCATAAAATTCAAACTGTGGAAAGCAAAAGTTGAGAAAGAGACTGAAAGGCAATTGAAGTGTCTCAGGTAAGATAACGGGCTAAAGTACAAATCTACAGAATTTCTAGAATATTGCAAAGATGAGGGCATTATTCGCCAATTCAGTAATCCAGAGACTCCACAGCAGAATGGAGTCGTGCAGAACGAATGAACAGAACCCTCTTGGAAAGAGCAAGAAGCATGTGATTAAATGTGGGCCTAGAAAATGATTTCTAGGCGGAGGCAGTGAACATTGCTTGTTTCATCATAAATGAATCACCTTCTACGGCGATCAATTTCAGAACACTTGAAGAAGTTTGGATTGGAAAAGCTACAGATTATTCTACTCTTAGAATTTTTGGATGCCCAGCATATGTCCATATACAAGCCATGCAGAGATCTAAGTTAGATCCAAAGTCGAAAAGGTGTATATTTCTCGGGTATGAGAAAGGAAGGATTCAAACTATGGGATCCATCAGCAAAGAAGACAGTAGTCAGAAGAGATGTGGTCTTTGATGAGGCCTACATTCATAAAACCAATAAACAAGGTGAAGGGAAAATCAGAGAAAATATTCTCAAGGGACCTAGCACAATGGAGGTGGAGGTTGATGATTCAGAATCTCTAGAAGCAAATAATTTGCTACAGTCGTCACATGAAGAATTACTCAGCATGGAGCACCACCAAAAACGTCAAGTATCAAAGGCATTCTAAAGGAAAGGAGCAAAAGAGATAAAAGGCCACCAGTCAAGTATGACTTTGAAAATATGATTTCTTTTGCACTATTTACTGGAAATGGAGATTCATCTTGTTTTTAAGAGGCGATAAAATCGGAGGAAAGAAATGCGTGTGACATCTATGATGAAAGAGATGGAATCTCTTCAAAAAAATAAGACTTGGGAGTTAGTGGAACTTCCTAAGGGAAAGAAAGTCATTGGGTGCAAGTGGGTATTCAAAAAGAAAGAAGCATCATCGGAACGGGAAAAGAATCAGTACAAAGCTCGGTTAGTAGCTAAAATTCATAAAGAAAATGTTTCGAGGAAGAAGTTCAAGCATTGCTTAGACTTGAATAATCTCACTAAATGTTGAAGATTATGTTGTACTCTTGATGAGTGCAGAGGCTTGCATTCCAGGTGAAAGAATACGAAAGGAAATAAAGAAGAAAGAAAGCAAAAAGAAAGAATAAAGAGAAGACACTATGTTGACATCTTCGAAGTGACTTGTGAGGATTCAAGTCAAGGTGGAGATTGTTGGGATTTTGCATTGAATCTCGTGGCTACTAGTGCTCCAGGGAAAACTCTCCGGTGTAATCTCGCGGGCACGAGCCCCGAGTTCGTAGCCACGAGTTTTGGCTCGAATTTCGAGGTTTGTTATTTTGCTGGGGTTAGTGAAGGGTATTTGCATCATATGCATTTGAGTGTTTATACTTGTACCATATAAACATAATTAGTGATTAGGGTTTATGAGAGGGTTAGAGAAAAGAGCACTCTTTATTTTGTATTGAGTGGGGTGAGATCTGAGAGATTCATAACCCCAGTTTTCACCGATTAGTGAAAGGACTCAGATCATCCGTGGATGTTGGTAAATTGTCGAACCACGTAAATCTTGTGTTTGTGTTTTGCTTGTGTGTGTGTTTGTTTGGTTGTCATTGATTTCTACACTTATAATAGCTAAATAAGTAATTAAATATATAACTCTAATGATCCTCTAAGTATAACGATGCACTAGCCAATCGAAAAAAAAAACCCATTCAAACAAAAGAGAAATTGAACTTTACAACCTCGTTCAGATGTCCTCCATTAAAGCTCATAGACGTTCTCCATTAGAGCTCGACTCTGCAACTAAACTCCAATACACATCCATTAAAGTTGTGTGTGTGTGAGAGAGAGAGAGAGAGCAACCACCACCAACACGAACGCTAACACAACAATCAACCAACCAACACATACATGGCTACACGACATTAGCTACACTACAAGGTTGCATGGCTAATTATCATCATCTCCATTCTCTACAAGCAAGCAGCCACATACAACAATCACTACATTTCAAATTCTTTGGTAGCCCAATATGAGATTAGGTCTTTTAATCAAACCTACTAGGAGGATATTTTATCTACACATTGTGTTTATTCTTTCATGCCAAATTTGCTATGAAATAAATATTTGATTAGATAATACATTAGATTAAAAGACTAGAAGTTTAGGAGCCCCAGACAGTTTAAAAGTAATAAAAAAATATAATTTAAAAACTAGTTGAAAAAAGAATATGTATTAGAACTTACTTGGCTTGAAGCTCAGCTGGTAGAGCTGAGCTAGAGCTCAAAAGTTTCAAGCACGAAAAGCCTACAGCCATACTCGACTAGGCTCGTATAAGGTAGAGCAGAGCTAGAGCTGACTCAATAGCTAAGTTTAGGCTATTTCTCTCTAAAATTTATTCAAAATTCTGAGTGGCACACTCGTGAAAATTGATCCAAAAGTAAGATTTGATGTACACCCACTTTTTCGTACGTGTGCCACATTCATGTCGAGAAGTAAAAAATCCTGGGTTGTAAACAAAGCTACCCATTAAATCTGAAACCACACAAGTAGTAGCAGATGAGGAAACTAGTGCAGAAAAATCACACGCTAACCCTAAAATAGCGTAAATCTCGCACGATAAGGGTTAGGGTTCTCGCTCTTCAATTAAAATAAAAATAAGAAGGAAAATAGGGGTAGAAGAAGATCCAATGAATTACTCCAAGGAAGAAAAGTTGGCCTCACACCAAACCGCACGTGGGAAAAGAATCACTTTTCTAACGAAAACTCATCTCAAATTCTCTAGAATTCGCACAAAGCAAAACTCATAATTTTTTCATTCATCATCAATAATAATTCTCATAAGAGATTACAATGTGTATTTAGAAAGAAAAAAATTGTAGGAATACTACTTAAAATAAAACTCCTAATCAACCATTAAAACTTTCTAATCTAACGGTCATAATTAATCTCACAATTAATCTTGTCTTTTTTATTACGCAACCATTTTTGAAGGGTCAAACGATATCTGATTAACATGAAATCGGTCTTATTTGAAAGCTTATCGAAGTAGCTTTCCAACAAGACAAGAATCACACAATTCTGACACATATTGATAAACTTATGACTACTTTTCTAATGGTTACGCAGAAAGTAACAAAATTAACAGTCACATATCACGTATATGTGTCTGACCCCTAAATAATTCAAATAAGGAAACTAATCCTAAAATAAATTATTTATTAAAAGAATCCTAATATAAAAAAAACTAAACCTAGATAAAATATTGCCTAAAATAACGTGCAGACGGGTCTTTAACGAGCCTTTTTTAAAAACTCATTCGTGGATCCACATTCTCTTTTGACGATTCCTCTTTATCCGGCCACAATCGCGGTGTGTAGGCTTCAATTCCGCATTAAAAACCCATGAACCAACTGCCATACATTTGTAGAACTTTGACCGAAATCTGAAAATATATACAATTGATCAACATTATCAACCGTTGTAGATTCATGCTTAAGTACACGACATTTTGCCTCTACTATATTCATATATAATGATCATCAATTCTTCATGGTAGGGGTGTATTCGGTTCAATTTGGTCGGTTTTGGACCAAAACCACAAACCAAACCGGTCCTAATCGGTTTTTAGATTTTCAAACCAAACCAAACCGTCCAACTCTTAAACCAAACCAGCTCGATTCAATTCGGTTCGGTCAGTTTCGGTTTTCCTATAAGTTCTACTTGCACATCAAATTTTTCTCAACTTCTCAACCGATATTCCTATAAATTCTACTTTAACGCTTTAAGATTTAGGAATAGGCTAAAGACAAGGGTAGGGTTTTATATAAAAATATGCATTTTACTTAAATGCCTTATAAAATTACTCAAAATCCCCGCCTATATATATATATATATATATATATATATATATATATATAGGAAGCCGGTTAGGTCCTCCAATGGAGGACTGTGACCGTCCTCCAAGATACACATAGAGCTCCATGTGACACCCAAAACACTGTTTGGGTGCCATGTGGAGTACTAGTTGGCAGTTTAGATCAATATTAAAAAAAGAAATTTCGAAAAAAACTTTTTAAACCCACAAGTCAAAGTTTGATGGAATTCATTGGTTCACATTTCACGGTTCAAAAAACACACGGTGGAGATGAGTTTTCAATTATTTTTTTCAAAGATGATTTAAACAATGCACCCGAGCTCCACGTGGCATCAAAACAATATTTTGGCTGCCACTGGAGCTCCACGTGGAAGCTTGGAGGGCGGACACCTTCTCTCTCTCTCTCTCTCTCTCTCTCTCTCTCTCTCTCTCTCTCTCTCTCTCTCTCTCTCTCTCTATATATATATATATATATATATATATATATATATATATATATATATATATATATATATAATTACTTACAAACTACATTCGGTTCGGTTCGGTTTCAGCTTGGGGAGGCTTGGAACCGAAACCAAACCATACTTTTCGGTTTTCCTTTTTCCCAAACCAAACCCAAACCAGTACCCATTCAAACCGGACCAAACCCAGCGGTTCGGTTTGGTCGGTTTGGTCCAAAAAAATGTACAGCCCTACTTCATCGACATGGTGGCACCATTATCCTCGGTGGTACTGAGCAACATAAAGTTCAAGAAACTTTATAGTATGTTATACAGAACCATCAAAGATGACGGTGCCTAATCTGCAACCACTGATAATTGTACAAGTAAGATTATCTTAACCGTCAAATCGATTAGTCGCCTCTTAGAAGTTCTATAGCCTGGAAATTTACTAACAGTTGAACAAAAAAAATAGAGTTTTTGAAACAGAAGATCTCGGTCTCACAGCTGATGGTTTCACCGTTTAAACCATTGACTGACTTTAATCAGTTGATGGAGATTATTTTTTCTTAGTAATCTTTCACACAGTAGATCTTGATACCATAGCTCACATATCAGACGATCATATCTTGATTCCACCTGGCATACATCTCCAAAGTTCTGAGATCACTTTTGGGGTGTGGGGTGGGTCAACTAAACCGTCCGATGGGTAGGCCATGATCTCATGATATATTGTGTGAAAGATTGGCATAATAAACGATCTCAACCATCTGATTCAAAGTAGTCAATAGTGTCAAAAGTATAACCATCAGTTTCGTCGGTTGCAAAAATATATGATCCATTTATTTAAGAGTTCTTGGCTACGGCCAATTTCTAAAATAACAACTGAATGGGAGATCTAGATCATAGATAATTGTTGAAGGTTAGAGAGAGAGAGAGAGAGAGAGGAGAGAGAGAGAGAGATTACTCTGCACATCTTTGGAGGAGCGAGTTAGCAATGGCGGACACATGCTTCTTCATTTTTGAGACGAAGCCATGGAACTACAGGGGCTAACTCTTTTAATGGGATGTGATACGTGGTGCTCTATGAAGGTTACAACGTGGAATTTGGAAGGCACTTGGCATGACGCCCCTAAATTAAGTAGATCAAAGTTGCCTCTAATTTAATTACAAAAGCACCCTTTGTCTTTTAGAGAAGGAAAAGTATCGGTTTCGGCAATCGCCGAAACTAATAATTTGATTGCGAAATTTCAACCGATATTTTGGGGGCTTGGCTGACATTTCGGCCCCAACTTCTTAAAAATAAAAAATAGATGAAATTGTAAATTGTCGACCGATAAATAATTTGTAGGCCCATGCAACGAAACCAATATCTAGGCGATTTTGTTTCTGCCATGATCGAAACGGATACATTCCGGCTGATAACTTGAATTATCAGCCGAAATTTTGAACCATGCTCTAGTGACCTGAGAACTTCAGAAGATCCCTCAGCTCAACATAAAAACGTGAGCTCCCAAGTATCTTCATAAATGATTCGAAATCATTTGGGTAGGCTATAATTTGATTCGAATTTTGATTAGTCTTGATATTTAATATTTTTTTTATAATATTATATATTAAACTTAATCGATGACTCTCATCTCCTCTCTACGACTCTTGTCTTGTTAATTTGCTATAAAATAAAATGCTAGATACTTTTAATTAGAAGAGTAAAAGTTTAATTTATTTATAATGAATTAATTAAATTATGATATAAGGAAAAAAATATAAAATAAATACAAAATATCAAATATAATAATATATATCACTAGGTTCAAGTTTGGCTCGAGCTCGATAGAGCCAAGCTGGAGTTGAATAGTTTTTGGGCTCGAATATGAGTCAAACTCAAGCGGCCGCTGGCTCGACTCGAACTCTGCTCGTTGAAAGCCTTAATAATTGTATTTAAATGATCTTACACCATCAATGACTTAAAACGTGGGTGATTTATACCATCGAAGCGATATATTATAAATTGAAGTGTAACAGACCCAAAAATAATGTTTATGAAGATTTAAATCATTTCATTTGTGCTCTATAATATCAACATTTATTTTTAGCTTTAATGACAGATATTAAAGTTCATCAATTAGTTGGTTCACATCTACTTATGCATTGAGGCATATTCCAATAATAGAGTGCCATTTGAAAATAGGAGAGATTTGTGATACATGTCATAATGATAATAATGGTGTGAGATTAGAAGAATAATTTTAATGGTGTAAGATCATGGTGTTTAAATGTCAGTCACAAGCTATTATCCTCCTCACCGTCATTAAAACGCCAAAGTTTTGTTTAATTAATACTACACCATAAATGTGGGTGATCCATGTTAGTATATTTTTCAGGAAAGTGGGTTATTTTGTTTGTTACTCTCTAGTGTAGCCTACTATTTCTTTCAGTCTCATAATAGATTGAAAATATAATTTATTTTTTTTATGGTAAGAATAAAAACATAATTTGTTTTGTACATATATATTCCATTTCTCCTTAAGTTTTGAGAAATCACTAGTGTGTTCTCTTGTTTGCTATATTTTGAGGGCATTTTTTCGGGTCCGTCATTATCATCGTTCCCATTGTTGTCTTTCTCGATGTAACTTTATTTTGTTCTTACTTGACAACAACATTAGGTTATTTTTTTATTTATTTATTAAAACTCTAAGCTACATATATAGAGTTGAGGGGATATTTAGATATTTAAGTATTTAGTAAAGGATTGATATGATATTTGAAAACGTTAGGGATGGATTTAGAAAAATAAATTCAAACAAAGGAGGGTTTTGAAAATTTTCCATTATTTTTTCTTTGCAACTCTAAATTACACCATCAAAGTGAGAGATCATTTGCTGAACTCTAAAATGCATGGTGTTTTAAGGAGTTAAAAACAACTTATTAGTAAACTATAGTATCAACTATTGTTTTTAATTCTAATGATTCACATCCACTTAAGACATATTTTTGGACTGCGAGATTTCAATGATAGGTTGACATTCTGACAAGTTAGATTGATTACAAATATACCTCACCTGATAAATCACACTTTAATGGTGTGTGATAAAAAAGTCTAATTTTAATAATATAAGATTACTTAAATACCATTTGATCATCGGCGTGCACAATTTAGACCGGCATTTGACTAAGATTAGAGAGCTAGTGTGGGAAATAAAACACGTGATATTATAGGATAATAGCTTGTGGCCGACACTTAAACACCAAAATGTTTGACTTTTTATCTGACATGAAATGTGATTTATGAAAGATTATAAATGGTGGAAAATTTTGCAGGCAGCTTATGTGGTGTGATGTGACTAGCTGCAGTCACTACAAAAAAACATATTATTAGCGACAGTTTTTTCGAGCAAAAAATTGTCATTATTAACAAAAAACTATTAAAGACTATTAGCGACAAGGGTATTAGCAGCAGTTTTTTGTTAATACAATAGTTTTTTGCTGATGTTAGTAGTCTTGTTTTTTGTAGCGAGTGTTTGGGCCCACTATTTGTGCAACCAGTGACACCGCACCATTTAAATTGCATGCAAAATTGTCTACCAAAAATTGTCCACTATATAGCACTGCCATGATTTATTATCATATTGCGCATGTGCAATCAATGGAAATTGTTCAAGCGACAATCCGCCATTGGAACATATCTCAGCCCAAAGAGACATGCTTATAAGTTCATCATATTGATGAATTTTAATACAATTATTAAAACTAAAAGAACAATTGATATTATAATTAACAGATGAGAAGATTTATCATTTTGATGGCACAGATCACCTACATCTTAAACCATTGATAGTGTAAGATCATTTGAACACCATTGTAGTAAAGAAGGGTTAAAGATCTGCTCATACAACAAGGTCTCTACAGAATGTTGCATGGAAAATCGAAGAAGCTGGCAAACATGAAAAATGATAACTGTGAGGAATTAGAGTTGAAGGCGGTCAACACGACCCGTCTTTGTCTCGCGAGTGAGGTCATGTACAAACTTTAGGCGAAACATGAAGAACTGTACATGACGAAATCTCTCACGAACAAGTCATTTCTAAAACAACAACTCTACACATTTCGGATGAATGAATGATCGAATCTGTTAGAGCATCTCAATACCTTCAACAGGATTATATCTCAATTACGTAGCGTTGAACTTAAGGTGGAAGATGAGGATAAGGCTTTTCTTATTCTTGCATCTCTTTATTTTTCGAATGAGCATCTTGTTACAATGTTGCTCTACGGGAAGAATACTCTTGAAACAGAAGAGGTTACAGCGCCGCTTCTATCGAACGAGTTGAGGAAGAAATCGGGTATTGAGGAACCATAGGCGAAGGGTCTTGTGGCGCAGGGAAAGTACCGTAATAAAGGCAGATCAAGGGGAAATGATTTCAGCAGCAGAAACAGATCCCAATTAAAAATTATGGATTAAACACAAGAATATTTTCTCTATTATCATTGCAAGAAGGAGGGACATGAAGTGAAACTGCAAACTGTTATTCGTGAATGGAAGAAAATAACAAGGGAAAAGTAAAGGCCTCCACATCAGATCAGGCGAGCATTACATAAAATAATGTAGACGGAGATGATGGCGACATGTTATCCGTCATCACAGGTACGAATTTATTTTCTAATGTATGAATTTTATATTCGGATTGTTCTTGGCATATGTGTCCTAATAAAGAATGGTTTAATGCATACAAACCGTTTCAATGGTGGATCTGTGTTGATGGAAAAAAATGCTCCATGCAAAATCATTGGAATCGAAATCGTAAAAATTAAGATGATTGATGGTGTGGTTCAAACTCTTAATGATGTAAGACATGTACTGGATGTAAAGAAAAATCTAATTTCTTTGGGTGCATTAGATTCCAGTGGTTTTAAATATACTGCAGAAGGTGGAGCATTGAAGGTCCTTAAAGGGGCCATGATTATTATGAAAGGTCAGATTGTTGAAAATATATACAGATTGGTAGGGAATACTATGATAGGTGGAACATCTATATCTACTTCAGAATATAGTAATACGAATGCGCTTAGGGCATATGAGTGAAAAATGAATGATGGAACTTCACAAACAAAATTTGTTGAAGGGTGTTAAGAATCGCAAGCTTGGGTTCTGCAAGTATTGTTTATATGATCAAGAATGAAGGGTTAGATTTAGCACAGGAGCCCATAACAGTAAAGGGATGTTAGACTACCTCCATTCAGATGTTTAAGGACCTCTAGTAGAACCATTAAAGGGAGGTGCAAAATATTTTGTCACTTTCATTGATGACTTCTCAATGAAGGTTTGGATTTACTTTATGAAATAAAAGTCAGAAGTGTTCATAAAATTCAAACACTGGAAAGCAGAAGTTGAGAAAAAGACTGGACGGCAGTTGAAGTGTTACAGGTCAGATAACAGATTTGAGTATAAGCCTACATAATTTTTGGAATATTGCAAAGATGAGGGCATTATTCGCCACTTCTGTAATCCAGGGACTCCACGATAGAACGGAGTCACAAAACAAATGAACAAAACCCTCTTGGAAAGTGTAAGGAGCATGAGATTAAATGCGGGCTTAGAAAATGATTTCTGGGCTAAGGCAGTGAACATTGCTTGTTTTATTAGAAATCGATCACCTTCTACGGTGATCGACTTCAGAACACTCGAAGAAGTTTGGATAGGAAATACTGCAAATTATTCTACTCTTAGAATTTTTGGGTGCCTAGCATACGTCCATATATAAGTCATGCAGAGATCTAAGTTAGATCCAAAGGCCAAAATGTGTATATATCTTGAGTATGAGAAAGGAGTGAAATGATTTATTAGCAAAGAAGACAATAGTCAGCAGAAATTGGTTCTTTGATAAGACCTACATTCAGAAAACCAATAAACAAAGTGAAGGGAAAATCAGAGAAAATATTCTCAATGGACCTAGCACAATTTAGGTGGAGTCTAATGATTCAAACTAAGGGATCCATCAGCGAAGGATTCAAACTATGGGATTCATCAACAAAGGAGATAGTAGTCAGCAGAGATGTGGTCTTTGATGAGGCCTACATTCAGAAAACCAATAAACAATGTGAAGGAGAAATCAAAGAAAATATTCTCAATGAACTTAGTTCAATTGAGGTGGAGGTTGGTGATTCAGAATTTCAGGGTGCAGATAATTTGCTACAGCCTTCACATGAAGAATTACCCAGCATAGAGCTCCACCAATAACGTCAAGTGTCACAAGGTATTCCAAAGAAAATGAGCAAAAGAGATAAAAGGTCACCAGTCAGGTATTGCTTTAAAGATATGATTTCTTTTGTACTATTTACTGGAAATAGAGATTCATCTTGTTTTCAGGAGGCGATAAAATCGGAGGAAAGAAATGCGTGTGTGACATTTATGATGAAAGAGAATGTCTCTTCAGAAAAATAAGACTTGGGAGTCAGTGAAACTTTTAAAGGGAAAGAAAGTCGTTGAGTGCAAATAAATATTCAGAAAGAAAGAAGCATCATCGAAACGAGAAAAGAATCAGTACAAAGCTCGATAAGTAGCTAAGATTGATAAAGAAAATATTTCGAGGAAGAAGTTCAAGCATTACTTGGACTTGAATGATCTCACTAAATGTTGAAGATTAATTTGTATTCTTCAAGAGTGTGGAGTCTTGCATTCTAGGTGAAAGAATGCGGAAGGAAAGAAAAAAGAAAGAAGGCACCACGTTGACATCTTCGAAGTGACTTGTGAGGATTCAAGTCAAGGTGGAGATAGTTGGGATTTTACCTTGAATCTCGTGGCCACAAATTGTGACAGCCCGATTTTTTTTAAGACACAAAAACATGCACAATATATATATTTTTTTCTTACATCCTAGACTCAGGGAAAATCAGACTGTCGGATCACACTTCATAATCCGAACACAGAAATTACTTGGTATATCCATGTATCAACATGAAAAATAAAGTAGATATCATAAGTATGCGGAAATGAAACTTTAGATATCACCAAACATAATTAAATCTTTCTACTTTATACAAGAATTTCAAAACCCAAAACAAATCTTACACTGTATTTAATTCCCGGACGTACCAAGTCCAATATCCAAAGTATAAACCAAAACATGTTTAAACCAAATCCTCACCTAAGGTAAAATTTCTCAAACATGAGATCCCAAGCCTTTATCCAGTGTCTGATCCGGATCAACACTTGTACGTGTGACGTATAGTCGAGGGATGAGCTACATCTAAGCTCAGTAGAGATACATCAATAACATGTATATTATCACATCACTCATATATCTTATGACAAAATCAAACATGCTTTTCACATAAACACTCACAATTTGAAGAATATTCGATTTGAAGCAAAACTGATATCACATACAAATTTTTTTATTTAAAGTTTAAACACATGATTTCAAAACTTATTCTCGTGACAAAAGAAAAACTTAAACTGATAACTTAAATAATTCTTGAGCACTATAGCATCGAGCCCCGATGGGATACCCACCATCGTCGTTCAATTGAACCCTTTGAATATGTTACACAAGCTCCTTTGATGGAGGTGACTTGCCGGAATGATTATTACCGCAAAATGGTAATCAAATAACAGATATCCCGCTGCATCGGATTTACAATTTACCGCATAATGCTAATCAAAGAGCAGATATCCCGCTGCACCGGAAGCACAATTTGCACAAATATACCACCATACCGATTGGGTATCATTCATAACCTTAAATCAAAGTGTAAAAATAACTTATAGTTAATCACCGTGTATTGTGGTAATTTACATTAAGTTTGGAGTTTCAAAACTTCCACATCATAGGTTTGGAATTTCAAAGCTTTCACACACATATATTCACATCTTGTAACATCACACACACTTAACTGATTTTACACGACACAAATTTGAGTGCACATACACACAAAATTTTCATATTTGAACTCATGAAAAAGATTCATGCTAAATAGATGACAAGTTACACACAACACACATATTTTATCATATCATAAAATATATGCTAATCGTAATCAATGTACATGTTAAGGAGTTTTCCTTACCTCACACGAAGTTACCCATAGCTCATTCCAAACCTAGCTCTTATGAGTCCGAATGTAGGCTTAACACGCCAATCCTACATTTCAAATATCCAAACACACCCTTAAGAAAGGTTAAAGGAAGCTAAGGTACACATTTCTAAAGATTTCAGATTAAAAGAAAACAAACAAAGTTAACTCTGTTTCTCTAGCGAGCGAGCTTGGGAGCTCGGGCGAGCGCGCCCAAAACACACCATTCCTTGCACGACCGATTGGAATATGGTCGGCTACAGAGGGTCACGAGAAGCCTCGCGTGAGCAAGGCTCAAATCACTTAAATCCTTTTGCGAGCGAGTCACAGAGTTCACGGGCTTACTTAGTCGCGCGAGCGAGAACCAAAGATGTTTCAGATTCAATTTTCTTCTCAACTCGATCTTCTTCAAATCTCTATCATACATCATACACACTATATTAAACATTAAATAATTAATTTTAAACACTTTAAGGTATTGATTTCTCACCTTTAACACATAGATCTTGATCTCTCCAAGCTCCACAACCACCACGACGTCAATACAATCGAATGATGATCATTCACACACCCCTCGCACAAACCTCGCTAAGATTTAGTGGCTCAAAACACACAAATCTCTTCGTAAGAAAAATGAGTTTTCAAAACTCCAAACGACCTCAAACTACCCTCCGCAACTCACTAACGTCGAAATCAACGACAAAACTCTCCCTTACATATACTCACAAATCGTTTTCGTGGAAAATTCAAAGCTTGGAGTACATGAAATCTGGCGAAGTCTTCTCCTTCTTTTCGCTCTTCCTTCTCTCTTCTTTCTTTCTCTCTCAACTCTCTTTGAAAATAACCCAAAGCCAAATGATGCTTGCGTGAAACGCCTCCCCCACTTAACCCCTTGGTTTCATCCCATGTGAAACACATACACACAACATGTATGTTCAATCTTATCCACTTAAGAAGTTGACTCCGGTGTGAAGCACATACAGATTTCACTTGTATGTTCTATTTCTTACGCAAGGACTTAGGTTTGGTGCTAAGCCGATACACCGTACCTCGGTGTAAGCCATCACATCAACTGGACACTCATTACACTTTAAATCTCTTCTTTCTTATCCACAACTAAACTTTTTGAACTCGCACACTAATATTTTATTATTTTATCTTATTCGGCGTGTGACTCGTCGGGTACGCACATCGAGACGCACTATTCAAAGGGCCAAATTTTCGAGATATTACACAAGTGCTCCGAAGAAAACTCTCAAGTACAATATCGTGGCCATGAGCCTCGAATTCATGGCCATTAGCCCCGAGTTTATGGCCACGAGTTTTGGCTCGAATTTCGAGATTTGTTATTCTGCTAGGATTATTGAAGGGTATTTGCGTCATATGTATTTGAGTATTTATACATGTATTATATAAACCTAATTAGTGATTAGGGTTTATGAGAGGGTTAGAGAAAAAAATACTCTTTATTATGTATTGAGTGAGGTGAGATATGAGAGATTTGTAACCCCAGGTTTTCACAGATTAGTGAAAGGACTCAGATCATTCGTGGACATAGGCAAATTGTCGAATCACGTAAATTTTGTGTTTGCGTTTTGCTTGTGTGTGTGTGTTTGTTTGATTGTCATTGATTTCTATACTTATAATAGCTAAATAAGTAATAAAATATATAACTCTAATGATCCTCTATGTAAGTATAACAATGCACTAGCCGATCAAAAAAAATCATTCAAACAAAAGAGAAACTGAACTTTACAACCTCATTCATGTCTTCCATTAAAGCTCATAGACATTCTCTATTAGAGCTCGACTTTGCAACTGAACTCCAATACACATCCATTAAAGCACACACACACACACTCTCTCTCTCTCTCTCTCTCTCTCTCTCTCTCTCTATGAGAGCAACCACCGTCAACCAACCACCACCTACACAAACGCTAACACAACAATCAACCAACCAACCAACCAACACATACATGGCTACACGACATTAGCTACACTACAAGGTTGCACGCCTACTTATCATCATCTCCATTCTCTACAAGCAAGCAGCCACAAACAACAATCACTACATTTCAAATTCTCCAGTAGCCCAATATGACATTAGGTCTTTTAATCAAACCTACTTGGAGGATATTTTATTTACACACTGTGTTAATTCTTTCATGCCAAATTTGCTATGAAATAAATATTTGATTAGATAATACATTAGATTAAAAGATTAGAAGTTTAGGAGCCCCAGATAGTTTAAAAGCAATAAAAAAATAATAATTTAAAAAGTAGTTAGAAAAAAAATATATATTAGAACCTACTTGGCTTGAAGCTCAGCTAGTAGAACTGAGCTAGTACTCAAAAGTTTTAAGCACGGAAAGCTTACAGCCATGCTCGACTAGGCTTGTATAAGGTAGAGCTGACTCAGTAGCGAAGTTTAGGCTATTTCTCTCTAGAATTTATTCAAAATTCTGAGTGGCACACAAGGGATTTCAATGGGTCGGATTAGGCCCGAGTTGGGGTTCAACTCGGCCCTAACCTACGTGGGTCGGGTTTCTAATAAAATTTGGTCGGGCTTTGACTGTTTTTTTTTTAATAAAAGTTTGAAGAATGTTAAAAATTTAATTAAATAATTGTAGGGGCTTGGGTCCATGCTTTTATTCAAATATTTCATTTTAGTTTTTTGCACAATGGTTATAATGGACAACGGTTGCACAATGATTATAATAGATAACAGTTAATTGCAAGACATTTAAGTAAATTATATTTAATTAAAAGAAATTTTTTTATAACTAGAAAAGAATATATATATAAAATATTCGGGGCCGAGTGCGAGCCGGGTGTTGGAATACTCAACCCAAGCTTGGCCCAGATTGATCCAGGTTGCAACCTGTTTAGCCCGGTCTGAATACCGGGCCGGATTTGCTTGATAGAAACTACCACTTTTTTCGGGTCGGGTGCGGGCCAAAATCCGGGTTAGTCCTGCCCATTGAGAGCCTTGTGACACACATCGCAAAAATTGATCAAAAATAAGGTTTGAATGTTTGATGTACATAACCTTTTCGTATGTGTGCCACATTCATGTCGATAAGAAAAAATGTTGGATTGTAAATAAAGCTATCCATGCAAATCTGAAACCATACAAATAGTGGCAGATGAGGAAAACCCCCATCCACAAACTGCCATAGTTTTGTAGAACTTTGACCAAAATCTGGAAATTTATACAATTGGTCAACGGTTTCAACATATCGACCGTTGTAGATTCATGCTTAAGTACACAACATTTCGCCTCTACCATATATTCATATATAATGATCATCAATTCTTGATGGACATGGTAACTCCATTATCTTTGGTGATACTGAGCAGCATGCCATATAAAGTTCAAGAAACTTTACAGTATGTTTTACAGCACTATCAAAGATGGTTGTGCCTAATCTGCAACCACTGATAATTGTACAAGATGATCGTAACCGTCAAATCCATCAGTCACTTCTTAGAAGTTCCATAGCCTGGAAATTTACTTACAGTTGAATTTTTTTTTCAAGTTTTTGAAACTGGAGATCTCGGCCTCGCAGCTAATGGTTTCACCGTTAAAACCGTTGACTGACTTTAAAACCGTTGACTGACTTTAATCAGATGATGGAGATTATTTTTTCTTAGTAATCTTTCACACAATAGATCTTGAGACCATAGCTCACATATCAGAAGATCAGATATTGATTCCACATGGCATACAACCCCAAAGTTATGAGATCACTTTCCGGGTGTGGGTCAACTAAACCGTCCGATGGTAAGCCATGATCTCATGATATATCTTGCGTGAAGATTTACATGATAAACAATCTCAACCATCTGATTCAAAGTAGTCAATACTGTTAAAAGTATAACCATCAGTTCCGTCGGTTGCAAAAATATATGATCCATTTATTAAGAGTTCTTGGCTATGGCCCGTTTCTAAAATAACAACTAATGGGCGGTCTAGATCATAGATAATTGTTGAAGGTTAGAGAGTGAAAGAGAAAGAGAGAGAAAGAGAGATTACTCTGCACATCTTTGGAGGAGCGAGTTAGCAATGGCGGACAAATGCTTCTTCATTTTTGAGACGAAGCCATGGAACTACAGGGCTAACTCTTTTAATGGGATGTTGTGATACGTGGCGCTCTATGAAGGTGACACGTGGAATTTGGAAGGCACTTGGCATGAAGCCCCTAAATTAAGTGGATCAAAGTTGCCTCTAATTTAATTACAAAAGCACCCTTTGTCTTTTAGAGAAGGACCTGTCCAAAATGCTTTAGACTCTACGCAAGAGAAAATTTTCGATTTCGAAATCGGTTTCGGCCACTGCCGAAACTAATAATTTGACCGTGAAAAACTTCTGCCAAAATTTCGACCGATAATTTGGGGCTTGGCTGGCATTTCGGCCCTAACTTTTTATAAAAATAAAAATAAAAATTATAAATTATTGACCTATAAATAATTTGCAGGCCCATACAACAAAACGGATATATAGGTGATTATGTTTCAAACGGATACATTTCATACGATAATTTGAATTATCAGCTGAAATTTTGAATCATGCTCTAGCGACCCGAGAACTTCAAAAGATCCCTCAGCTCAACATAAAAATAATGAGCTCCAAGTATCTTGATAAACGATCCAAACTGGTTTGGGTAGGCTAAAATTTGGTTCGAATTTCGATTAGTTTTGATATATAATATTTTTTATATAATATTATATATTAAATTACTAAAATTACTTTAAAAATTATTCTCCAAAAGCTTTTATCAATTTAGGGGTTTAGGGGGTTCACAGTATTTTAATAATGGTTAGTCTATAATAGGTATCCATCTATGATGGGTAGACACGGTAGTTCCCCAATCTGTGTGATTGCATAGCGTGCATGGAATTCCAATGCATAGAAGTCTGTGCCCGTCAAACAGTCACACAAAGGTGTGGATTATTTTACGCTTGTGATAGGTAAACACTCATTGTAGACCAACTCTTTTAATAATTTAAGATTTTTTTTTTCCAGACCTACCTCTAATTACATAAATATAGCGGCTCAAACTTAATCGATGACTCTTATCTCCTCTCTACGACTCTTGTCTTGCTAATTTGCTATAAAATAAAATGCTAGATACTTTTAATTAGAAGAGTAAAAGTTTAATTTATTTATAATGAATTAATTAAATTATGATATAAGAAAAAAATATAAAATAAATACAAAATATCAAATATAATAATAGATATCACTAGGTTCAAGTTTGGCTCGAGCTCGATAGAGCCGAGCTGGAGTTGAATAGTTTTTGGGCTCGAATATAAAAGAGCCGAACTCAAGCGAAAGCTGGCTCGACTCAAACTCTGCTCGTTGAAAGCCTTAATAATTGTATTTAAATGATCTTACAACATCAATGACTTAAGACGTGGGTGATTTGTACCATCGAAGCAATATATTATAGATTGAAGTGTAACAAACCCAAAAATAATGTTTATGGAGATTTAAATCATTTGATCTGTTTGTTTTTAGTTTTACTACCGGTATTAAAGTTCATCAATCAGTTGGTTCATCTACTTATGCATATTTTGTTGCTTTGAGACATATTCCAATAACAAAGTGCCATTTGAAAATAAGAGATTAATCAGGGATTTGTGTTACGTGTCATAATGATAAATCACACTTTAATGGTGTGAGATGAGAAAAATAATTTTAATGGTGTAAGATCATGGTGTTTAAAAAGTAAGGAGCTATTATCCTCCTCACCGACATTATAACACCAAAATTATGTTTGATTGATCCTAAACGATATATATGGGTGATTCATGTTAGTGTATTTTTAAGCAAAGTGTGATATTTTGTTTGCTACTCTCTAGTATAGCCTACTATTTTTTTAGTCCCACATTAGATTGAAAATATAATATTTTATTTTATAGAAAGAATGAAAATATAATTTGTTTGTGCTTATATATTCCATTTCTCCTTAAGTTTTGAGAAATCACTGGTGTGTTATCTTGTTTGCTTCATTTTGAGGGCATTTTTCCGCCCCGCAATTATCATTGTTTCCATTGTCGTCTTTCTCGATGCAACTTTATTTTGTTCTTATCTGACAACAAAATTAGGTTTTTTTTTATTTTTTATTTTTTATTTTATTTAATTTTTTTAAAAAAATTCTAAGCTACATATATAGAGTTGAGGGGATATTTATATATATAAAAGTATTTAGTATAGGGTTGATAAGATATTTCAAAAAGTTTATGGAGGATTTAGAAAACTTTCCATTATTTTTTAATTGCAACTCCAAACCTCACCATCAAAGTGATAGATCATTGACTGATCTCTAACATGCATGGTGTTTTAGGGAATTAAAAACATCCGATCTGTGGACTATAATATCAAATGTTGTTTTAAATTCTAATGGTTGATGGTTGATATTAAGTTCAACAAGCACATGGATCACATCCAGTTAAGACATATTTTTGGATTGAGACATTTCAATGATAGGTTCACACTCTGAGAAGTTAGATCGATCACAAATATACCTCACCTGGTAATAATAAATCACACTTTAATGGTGTGCGATAAAAAAAAGTTTAATTTTAATAGTGTAAGATCATTTAAATACCATTTCAATTTAGACCGGTATTTGACTAAGATTAGAGAGCTAGTGTGGGAAATGAAACACGTGATATTATAGGGTAATAGCTTGTTGCGACGCTTAAACACCAAAATGTTAGACTTTTTATCTGACATGAAATGTGATTTATGAAAAATTATAAACGGTAGACAATTTTGCAGGCAGCTTATGTGGGGTGACGTGACTGATTGCAGCGTTTGGGCCCACTATTTGTGCAGCTAGTGCCATCGCACCATTTAAGCTGCATGCAAAATTGTCTACTATATAACACTACTGTGATTTATTATTATATTGGGCATGTGTCATCAATGGAAATTGTCCAAGTAGCAATCCACCATTGGAACGTATAAACATGCTTATAAGTTTATCATATTGATGAATTTAATACAATCATTAAAACTAAATACAACAACAGATGGGAAGATTTATCATTTTGATGGCATGAATCACCCACATCTTAAATAATTGATGGTGTAAGATCATTTGAACACCATTTTGATGTTTATTTATTTATTTAATTTTGTTATTATTATTATTATATTTTTAATATTGATTTAATAATATTATTATTATTGAGAAAAGGGTTTCGTCCTCCATTGGAGGATGGTAGGCGCCCTCCAAAATATCTTTAAAAATGCCAAGTGTCATATGGGTTAGCAGGTTTTAATCATGATTAACTAAAGTGTGTCATGTGAGTAGGCGTCCTCCAAGTATCATGATTAGTCTTTCATGATAATTTGGATTTTCAAAGATAAGATGATTTTGAGGTCAATTGAAAGAATCTTTCATCTAATAGTAAAAACTGCAATTAAATGATGAATAAGGGGATAAAAGAACATCACTGGATTGGTTGAGTGAGGAAGAAGGAAGAAGAAACGGTTCCCTATTCAAAACTAGGGAGATAAAGGAAATTACCTTTTAAGTCCAAAGTATTTTATGTCCAAAGTTCTCTTTTTAAAAAAATTAAGGGTAAAAAAGGAAAAAATGAAAAAGCAAAATACAACTATATTAATTTAACCTTAGTTTAAAAAAAAAAAACAAAAAAGTTTAACCTTAGTTAAAAGAATGGACACGTGGCGCTATGCACTTTATCTCGAGGACGCCCACCGTCCTCCATTGGAGGACGGAACCGGCTCCCTTATTATTATTATTATTATTATTATTATTATTATATTTTTAATATATACATTTTGGTGTTTATTAATTGACCGTCGGTAGAGTGAGGTCTATAATATATTTCTCAGTTTTCTTCTCAGCTCGGTTGCTGGTTCTTCTTCGGAGCGAAGACCAAAGGATGAGCTCTGACTCTCGGACGCCGATTCTTCTAGACATTGGTACGAAACCCTAGTTCTTTGAATCATTATCTTCTTCTTATGGTATTCGTCCTCGTTTAATTCCTTATCTAACACTTTTTTGAGTTATCTCTTGGTTCTTGGTAGAGAAACGATTAGTCGACGATTTGAGTTTAATGGAAGCAAAATTTCTAATTTGGAAACTAAATTTATGAATTTTTAGCTGGAAAAATTTATAAACTAGTAAAAATGGGAGAGGACACTACAAAAATAAGGTTAAGGCAGGTTTTGGTAGCGAAAGGACAAATAGCGGCAGTTTTTGGTAGCAACAGGACTAATAGCAATAGTTTTTTTTTTTTAATAGCAGCCGCTAAGAGTCTTATTTTTTGTAGTGGGAGATCGAATTTTTGAGATCTGCGGGTTTGAATTATTAATTTTATTTCCAACTAGAGTTTTATTAGTTTTATTCGTAAAATAGTAGGTTTTTGAGGTTTTTGGATGTTCAATTTTTGGACTTGGAGAAAAGTAGTTTATTTGGTGGACAAGGATTCTCGTCAGTTTATTCATTGGCTTCATAAATTCATGCTACCTCTAGAGATGTATCACATTTTGTCACCTCTCGACGATGTATGGATAGGGATGCAATGTTGGATCTAGTGATCTGATCACCCAAATATTTGCCCTAGGATCTAGGCATATGATCAATCAAAATAATAAATCAATAATCCATAAATTAAAATGTATGTGCGTACCTTATTGCGAAGATGGTAACCGCTAATACAAGTCGACGCAAGGTAAGCAATCTGAAGCTTATTCCTGTGAAGAAAAATGAAGGTGACTCTACCCGCCTCTCTTGCTCCACTGTAGTGAGCGGTTCTCAATAATGCTCTCTATTATTTCAAGCAACTCCAATCCAGGGTTTTATAAAACCCTAGTGTGTGTGGGCCACACAAACTAAGAATTTTGAGTTTCCATAAAAAAATTCCAACAATCTCCCACTTGGTCCACACACGGACTATGGTTATAAAAACGACTTCCACTGGATTAGACAATCAAAACGAGTGCACTTAGAAAACAAAACGTTGTTTGAAATAACTTAAGCATTCCCAAACATCACCCGAATTTAATGAAAATATAGGAATTGATCATGAATGCACATGGTATATCATTTTCTGAAATTAATACTAAGACAGTTCCATGGTCACAAAACTATTATTAATAACAAATTTGAGAGATGATAACCAATTTAACATGTGAACTAAATGCACAACCAAAGTGCGCAAATCTATAATGCCCCTCTCTAACTCGTCGTATGTTCTGACATCTAGAAAACTTTAGCTTGTGAAATACTTCACCTGATCCTCAGAACAAAAAGTTATTAATGTGGTGCCTAATCACATTCAACTCCGAGCAAATCCAAAAGAGTGCCAATACTCACAGGCAAGATTAAGGTAAAACCACATTGGCTCACTCACCAAGGCGTGCCACCCAAAAACTGTAAAAAATTTCACCCAAAATTTATGAAAAACTCCACCCAGAATATACATGTATATATAAGACAAAGATTTTAAGATGCATTAATAATAACTACAGTTTAGAAATGAGATAACTCGCACTCAAAACACAAGGTTTAAGACTTTACCATGTAACAATAGAACCATATAATCATTAAATAATAACTCATGTTCAAAATATATTATCAATTTTAAAAGAAAATTTTCATAATAAATTGTGATAAAATATAAACGGAGATCATCACTCCATAATGATTTATAAATATATTCTTTTAACAAATAATTCCTATCGATATATCTACTATTTAATATTAAAAGTTACATCACAAAATTATGTCACCAACCATAGAATATACCAAAGATATAGACACAATTACATGTCACAAAAAAAATCTAAAAGACCAATGCCCACAAAGGACTCTAAAATGACTATAAGCCATTAATATCCATCAAGGACAAAACAATTTGTATTAGGGGTATGAACGAATTGATTAGAGTGTTATATCATGCACTAATAATTCACTCTTTGGGTATAGAAAATGTGCAACATTCGGCATCACCTTTGACAGAAACTGAGTGTACAACCTATCCTCTCCCCCAGGGCGCAGAAACATGCGCGTAGACCTAATTGCTTATGTTTCCGATTTGATTATGATGGTTCACTACCTTTGGGCAAGAGAATCATCATCCTCTCTCCTTTACACTTACACCTATTCTACTCACCCCATTTACACTAAATTAATAAATTACCTTTGGGCAGAATCAATAACTCCATACAAATTAGTGCACAAGGTGATCTTAGTGAAATAAAATCTCAAGATTCAAGAAACAACAACCTCCACAGAATGGTCACCTTTGAGCAGATCCAATCCTATTTCAATTATAGTCTCTCGAACGATCACTTTAGCGGTCTTCCTTAACCCCATTGGAAAGGCCTAAACTTGATATGTCTATTCTTAAGAGTTTAATCAACTCACCGTAAAGTGTATGCGTGTAACATGCAGATAGTTAAGAGTGTCACAAAATAATATTTCAAATAATGAGTGATGCCAAAATTAGCCATAAACACATACACTTGGGCCATAAAATCAAACTCATGATCCAAAAAGCACATGTAACACCAATATACTAGACACATCATTGGGTCACAAAAAAAAATAAACTCCATGATATACAGTCATTAATTGTTGCCAATCACAAGTCTAAAGCATAGGCCTATACGAGTAGATTGAAATTGACTACTAATGAGTCAAAATTGGACTTAAAAATGGGTCGATACATTCAAACCAAGAAAACCTTTTCAATGGGGCTAAATTAGGGCCTATATGATTAGACCAAACTCTAATCCAGTTTGAGCCTAGAGACGGACCTTGAAGACCAAGAAAAATCAAACCATTATAAGTCCACAATCATAAGGTCCAAACTCTTATTATTTATTTATTTATATATTTATTTTTTGCATGAAGATTAACGAAAACCTTAAATAAGGAGAAATTAATCATTATATTTGATGTAATAAAGTAACTTGAAAAATTAATTGAGCATTACCCATATAGGCTCCAAGAAATCACACAGCCATGCCCAATACAAGCCCACAACAAGTTTAATGCATGGGTCATTTGATTATGGTGTTTACGGGAATTGAAGCCCAAAATAATAATAGGTCCTTTAAAGAGTCCAAAAGGGCCCAATAAAAATTGGATAGTCTAAAACATATTCTTTGTAAGAATCAAGCCCAAAACAAGACTTGATCCACTAAGAAAGCATACACCATTATAATGCCCACAACCTATGGGCAGATATGGGGGCCATAACAACCCAAAGCCTATATTTGAGATTTATTAGCTAGAAGAATTGGGTGCACCGTGCACCAAGTCTTCACCCACATCCTTGAGGATCTCTCAAAAGAATTGTAAGAAAATATTAATTTCAAATATTATTCAATTTAGGCAAAAGAAACTTGTTTTCCCAACATATAAACACTTGTATATAAGTAACATGAGATCCCTACCAGCATACCAACAAATATATTTGCATTTAACATAGGATTTTAAGACCCATGTTCATCTCCAAGAAAATTCCAAACAAGGAACGAAAAATCCCTGAAGGATTCAAAATCCACGTAACTGTGACAGTTTCCAAAAACCCCTTATGGCGAAAAAGGATAGAAGGAGAAATCCCCTCATCTTCAACGGTTTAAGTAACGTATAAGGTACAAATATATTTTAGTGCTTCGATCAATCATGGGCCAGCCTATCTCTGATACCAATTGTTGGATCTATTGATCCGGCCACCCAAATATTTGCCCTAGGATCTAGGCGTATAATCAAAGTAAAAAATCAACAATCCATAAATTTAAATGTATGTGCGTACCTTATCATGAAGATCATGATCGTTGATTCAAGTTGGTGCAAGGTAAGCAATCTGAAGTTTATTCCTGCGAAGAAAGATGAAGGTGGCTCTACCTGCCTCTCTTGCTACACTCTCTTGATGGGAAGATGCCAAAAGGCTTGTGTGTAGTGAGCTAGCATTAAGAGTCATGCCCTTCCTAGAATACTGTTCATCAAGGTATTCTAATAGGAATAAGAATCACATGTAAATAAGTAGACCTTGAGGTTTTCTTCAGTTCCCAATAATGCCTTCTATTATTTCAAGCAACTTCAATCCAGGGTTTCATAAAATCCTAGTGTGTGTGGGCCACACAAAATAAGAATTTTGAGTTTCCATAAAAAAATTCCAACATGCAAACCCTAAACTGAACCCCGATACCGAACTGAAAACCGAGGATCCCGAACCGGACTTATAACCGAAAAACACCGAACAGATTCCGATTTGGTTTAGGGTGGCAAAAACCGGGAACGAGGGAGTAGGATGAGTAAACCGGATAATACAAAAGAAAAAATCGAAAAATCCGAGAAAATACATAAAAAAGAAAAAGTAGGTAAAATACCCACACCGAACCGAAAAACCAAAATATTTCGGTTTCGGTTTCAAAAAAAAAGAAGATATCGAACCGAAACCAATTCTTTTCGGTTCGGTTTCGGTCTGGGGTGTACCAAACTGAATACCGAAAAAATGGGTATTGGGTTGATTCGGTACACCGAAATTGCATCCCTATGTATGGATCACCCACATCCATAGAGAAGGATATCTAGTGGCAGATAATAAAGCCCACCAGGTGCTCCATCTCAGCGAGGCCCATTAGGAAGATCATAAAATCATATTTAACAATGATGAAGAACAGGTTTTTTATGGAGATTTTGGCTGATGTTTTTTATTTTTTATTTTTTTTATAACCTGGGTATCCATGCTTCTTAGAGCACCTGCCTAATCCCAGGGGCACATGCGCACCCCAAATTAGTCCATGCCGGGTCGTCACGGGATATAAATCCCTGGGGTGGCCTCAAGGGGTGAGGGGATTCGAACTCAGGTCTCTTGCTTTTGGAAGCAAGTACCTGACCAGCTCGCATAACCCCTTGAGGTTAATTTTGCCTGATGTTGCTTCCATAGTTTTTCGGGTCTCTGTATCCCCCTCCCCCATTTGCATAATATGTAATTTCTTTTAGGCACACAAGAAGAGATAGAACTGGTATTTGTCGGCAAGAGAAGAAGAATGTATTTAATCAGTGTGCTTTCTGCGAGCTTACAGCTAACTTGCTAACTTATATATATATATATATATATATATATATATATATATATATATATATATATATATATATAGTTTGATCAGTTATATTTTAGTAAAATGTATTATGTAATATACTTTTCCACAATCCTTCCTCTCACATTTACTGCCTGAAATGAGCGGAGAAATAGGATTCATAAAACCAATCCCAAATAGATGGGATAAGCCTGTGATGATGATCTTAGTCACCAAATTCTTGGAGTATTTGAAAAGTCGCGAATTATTCACAAATTTAATGTTCTACCAATTAATCACAAATTATTCATGAATTTATGAAAAATTCTTGTGTTTTTTAAAAATTCGCTAATTTCACGAATAATTCAAGATTTTTTCAATACACCATGATTTTGAATATTTCTTTTTTTTTTTTTTTTTACTTTTAAAAATTATTTTTTTAATCATTTCTCCGAAATTTTCCCCAAACTTGCCGAATTTTTCCAAATTTTTCCGAATTATAACCTTGCCGAACCCCGACTTGGTGACTATGATGATCATCATAATGATGTTTATTGTTTTCCACATAATTTGATGTACACTGTTTTAGAAAAAAATTAGCTTTTGTAGAATCTGTTGAAATATGTAAGTTCTACTGTATTTAAATTTTTGCACGAGGGCAATATTTTAGCTGTTGAAAATGCTAACATTCTATAGTTTTTTTATAGGAGGGAAGAAATTTTCGACAACAGTGGATACACTAACTCAACGGGAGCCAGATTCAATGCTTGCAGCGATGTTTAGTGGCCGACATACTGTCTCTCAGTGTTCTGAAACGGTATTTCTTTGTCTTAGCTTTACCTGTGCTTATTGTAAATATGGTATTAATCTGCTCTATTAGCAGTCTTATTCTACATCCAATGGCATTATGAAAGAGCACCTCTGTGTTTTTTCTGGAGCCTTTAAACTTGGATTACCTCATTAATCCTTGCAAATTGAAATATATAAAAGTACAATATTGATAATACATTTATCTAACCAGGACGGAAGTTTTCTAAATATGTAGAAAATAAGGAATGGCTATGAATCAGTGTAACTTCAATCAAGATAAGAGTTAAACTATGCGAAAAAGTAAGGGATGGCTACTACTCTTTGAAACTTAGAGTTCTAAATTTTCTGAATTTTGTTTTAGGCGACCAGAGAAAATTAATCTTATAGATCATTGCAAACTGGTATGATGGACGACCAGTATGACTTGCTTTTGTTTGGTGAAGCCAATTTATTAGCTTACATGAACCAAAAATAAAAGAGGTTTGCTCGATGTTTTCCCTTGAAAAGCTACTTGACCCTGGAATAGCACAAACATCATTCTCTCTTCTTTTCTTTTGATAATTTTCCTTTTATATCCTTGTCTTCACAACTTATAAAAAAAAAATATTAATAGCACATTAGGTCCATGAAGAAGCAATACTGAAGAAAACATAAAGGATAGAAAATAGTCTGGCCAAGATTATGAAGGCCAAAGGACTTGTGTTTAGATATTTAATCTTGGCCAGACTATTTTCTATCCTTTGTGTTTTCTTCAGTATTGCTTCTTCATGGACCTAATGTGCTATTATTAATATTTTTATAAGTTGCGCAAGATTATTGAATGAAGACAAGGGTATAAAAGGAAAATTATCAAAAGAAAAGAAGAGAGACAGAGATGTTTGCGTTATTCTAGAGTCAAGTAGCTTTTCAAAGATATAATTAAGCTAACTTTTTATGAGAAACTTAAAATAAATATGATATTTTCTAAGTTTCTAATATGTCATGCTTATGTATTGTTGGTCATTTGTAGAATCAACATGTCAAGCATAGTGTTGTCATGATTGGAATCATATTGCTAATCACAATAGGGGATTGTTAGAATTCTTTTACTGTCCCGAAGTTTGTATTTATAGCTTTCCTTGTTGAGCACATAGATTGTGTATTATTTAACGAAGGGTAGCCTAGGCATATTGTACTTTCACTAATGACATCATCAATGTTGTTAAATCGCATATGCGATTGCGCGATGGCATAATTTTTTTTTTTTCAAAAAAACCCAAAAAAATCTCCAAAAATATCCCAAAATTCTTGAAAGTGTATAATATATGTTTTGTGTTAATTTAAAGAAGTGGGTGGAGACTGGAGAGCTTAATAAGTAACAACCACACTAAAAAAGGGAAAGAAATGAGGTGTAATAAGGAGGAAAAACAATCAAACAAAATTAATAGGAATTATAAATTAATTTCTAACTCTTGAATCCTTGAATCTTTGATTCTTGAAGTGATTTTTTCCCTCTTTGCTTGAAGAATGATGGTTGAAGCTCCTTGCTTAGTTAACTATAAAATAGAGCAAAAGGAATTATCAACAAAGCTTTGAGAAAGAGAGAGAGAAAAAGAGAGAGAAATAGAGGAAGATATCACTACAAACTATAAAAAAAAAGACCAAAGAGGCACAAATCATACCTTGGATGGATGTGGTATGGATTAGGAAGAGGAAGCCCCTATTTATAAGCTTTGGGGAGGCTTAAAAAACAAAAAACAAAATTAAAATAAGCTCCAACGGTCATATTTATGACCGTTGGAGGGGTATGCGATCGCATACCTCCCAAATCGCATATGCCATCATGGCATATGCGATTTGTACATTTAGGATCGCATATGCGATCGCATAATCACATATGCGATCGCTTTTGACAACTATGCATATCATGCAAATAAAGCAAATTAAAAATATATTAAAAGGGGCAAGATTTAGGACATGAGAAATCACTCACATCCTCGCTCTCTCACTTGGTCTTTCTCTTCTTTTTTTCTCCGATAAATGCGCTTTTTCTTCCTCTTCTCTCTTTCATTCTCTCTCTCTCCTCTTCTATTTCTTATTTCTCTTGTCTTCTTCCTTAAGTAACGTGAAACTGTAATTCTTTTATAGTCTTTACATAGTATCAGAGTAACTAAGTTAGGATTTCTATGTTCTTTTCGTATTTTCTGTTGTTTCTTTTTCTATATTCTCTTGTATATTCGGTTTCTTCGTGTTTGTGTAACGACCTCATGATTGGTTGGCATTCTTGAAGTATGTACTCATGATCTGTATTGTTGAATGGTGTGTTCGTATAGATTAAGTGAAGTGTTTGTGTTATCTGTGCGACATCTTTTCCTCAGAAGCATGCTCTGTGGATTAAGTTGTGGTATACTGGTATGTTGGTGGTTTGTGAAAGCACACAAAAATCGTAGTATGGGAGCTGAAGGTGTATTGTGTTGTTCGTCTTCTTTATTGATGATCGAGTGATGTGTAGTTCACCATTCTATGTGTAATAAGTACTTATGTCGGTTCCTACGTATTTCTTTTAACTGAAAGTTTGTCTTTAGATCACAGAAATATACCATAGTGGTTGTCAAACTGGAGAGGCCGTGGTAGAGGCAGTGGATCCCTTAAGTTTAGTTATTGTGGATTTAACCATCAAACAGTTGATACTTGTAGGGACCTACATGGAAACCCCGTTTAGGCTAATAAAGCTTATACTTTGGGGAATATTTATGGTCAGTTTGGTGACTCCACCCCCGCTCAACTGTTACCAAGTAATTCCGGTGCTATATAGTGACTCAAGCTACCATAGGGAAATTATTTCAAGTTTCTTAAAAGCTTTCCGCCAAGGTTTCGTCTTCTATAGCAATATTTGCCAACCATAAGGGTACATGATTAATGCCATAATGTTCAAATCCTTGGATCACTAACTTCGGGGCCTCAAGTCACATGGTTAGTGGTTCCAATGTGTTTACCAGTTTACCTCCTATAAGTCCCACTTGTAGCAATTTTGTTACTCCTGCTGATGATAAATTTTATAAGGTACAGAAATATGTTACTGTTTTTTCTAATTCCTCTCTTTCTTTGTCATGTTTTGCACGTCCCTAAAGTTCCTGTTAGTCATTAATGAAGTCACAAAATTTTGCAATATTCTAAAACATTTTACCTCTCATTGTGTACTTTAGAATTTGAAGACAAGTTGATTTGTGGAGGGTGTGAGTCGATCATCTTGTATAACTTTGATCATGAACCTACAGAGTGCTTCACACTTAGCAATGTTCTATAACATTTTACCTATTTCACTGTGTATTTTAGAGTCTGAAGACAAAGGAGGTGATTTTGTGGAGGTTGAGTCGAGCATCTTGTATAACTTTGATCATGAAACTACAATTCTTCACACTGTTGTATCTCCTCATTAATGGCATTGTGGCGGTAATGCCATTCATCTTTGCAAAATTTTGGGCTTGTTTGGATAAAAGTACTTTCAAAAAGTGGCTTTCAATTCAAAATTTGAGGCTTGTCTGACCCTCAAAATGGCTTTTAACAAAAAATCTTTGGAGGAGCAACAATGGCGTCAAAAGTCTAAAGTGCATTGGCTTTGGGAGGGAGACAAGAGCACTAAAATTTTCCATTCCGTGAAGCGCAATCAGATTTAGTCTGTCATTATTAATGGTACAACGTATACGGAGCCAAACAATATTCACGCCAAGATCGTGGATTTCTATAAGGATATATACTCGTCGGATGATGTTCTCTGACCTCAATTGAATGGTATTATGTTCAATTCTATAGATGCGGAAAAAGCTAGCTTCTTGGAAAAGCCGTTTAGTGAGGACGAAGAGAAGGAAGCGACTGAGAAACTGAGATCCAACAAGTCTCTAGGTTCGGATGGTTTTACTATGGAATTTTATAAAGCCTACTGGGATATTATTGGTGCCGATTTCATGGGTTTCTTGTCTGAGTTTCATGCTTCAGGTAGATTGGTCAAGAGTATAAATTCCACGTTTATTGCCCTCATTCCGAAGTGTGAAGGGGTTTTCAACATTTCAGACTTAGACCAATTAGCCTCATCGGGTATGCTTACAAAATCGTTGCTAAAGTTTTGGCCAATCGCCTCAAGGGAGTCATTGGGACTCTTATCTCCAATGCCCAAGGGGCTTTTATTCTGGGTAGACAACTGCTCGATGTAGTGGTTACGGTAGTGAAACTCTCAATTTTATTAAAAAGTGTAAGGATAAGAGATGTATTTCAAAATCGATATGGAGAAGGCCTATGATCGGGTTTAGTGGGAGTTTCTTGACTACGCCCTCCATAGAATGGGGTTTGGTGTCGTATGGAGGAGATGGATGAAGGGATGCTATGCTTCTCCCTGATTCTCGGTTTTGATCAATGGTGTTCTGCATGGTTTCTTCGGGAGTAAGCGGAGACTTCATCAGGGAGACCCGCTTTCACCTATGCTCTTTAATTGTGTAGGGGGAAACTTTGATAGACTGTTCTAGAGGGCTGAACAACTAAATCTGATTTCGGGTTTCAAGGTGGCCGAGAATGGTTCATCCATTACCCATCTCCAGTATACTGATGATACGGTGACTTTTTGTAACGGTAGCCGGGCCAAGAAGTTAAAGTGGCTGCTATTGGGTGTAAAAAAGATAAATTGTCGATTACGTATCTAGGAATCCCTCTAGGTTTTGGGATGTGCAAAGTAGGTAGATGGGAATCGGTGGTCCAAAGGTTCCAAAAACGTCTCTTTCGATCAAATCGACTTTTGCGTCTCTTCTGATCTTTACGATGTCTCTTTTTTTGGTCCGGTAAGCATAACTAAGAAAATGGGGAAAATTGTTCGTGATTTTCTATGGGAAGGAGTGGGGGATCGAAAGAAACCGCAGTTAGTCAACTGGGAGGAGTGTTGTGATAGCCGAGTTGCCGAGGGTTTGGGGATTAGAAGATTATAGCTCGTTAATAAAGCCCTGCTCATGAAATGGCTTTGGAGGATTGGGGATGACCAGTGTTTCGAAATTTGGCCGGGGCGGCCGCCCGGGCGGATCGAGTCCCCAACCGAACCGGGTTAGGGCTGGGCGGTACTTCAGGCGGGCCGGGTCTTGGGCTCCCACCCGGGCAGGTCCAAATTCGAGTCGAGTCGGGCTACTAGGAGTTGGCAAGTCGCCAGCCCCCCGATTCAACTCCTGTGACTTAGCCGAATTCCGGCGTTGAACATCAAAGGCCAAATCCCGGCTCTGAATGCTGGTAGCGTATGGCCTTGGTCTAAAGAACTGATTTGCCTTTCTGAATTTTTTCCCTGCGATATTCCAACCTTTTTAGGATCTCTCTCTTGACGCTTGGAGATAACCGTTTGGCCCGCCTTGCCACCATTAAAGTTGTTAGCATTGAGGCAATTAGAAAAACTTACTCCATAGCTCCAATGGGCATCGCATCCCCGAGCATGACAACCGATTCTTCTTTTGAAGTTCAGATTGCCACACCCATTACACATCCAATCACCTTTCTGGATCACCGCCGGAGCAATGGAACCTTTAGCATGGCGGTTGTCACATAGACCACCCTCCGGCATTGCGGGCTTTCTATCTTTTTCTTGTTGGTTATGAAGTTTATGAATTGGAACGTGCAAGGTTTGGGGGAATCAGACAAAAGAGCGTTGGTCAAAGCCTTTATCAGAGGACAGAAATCGAAGGTGATTGGTCTTCAAGAAACCAAGTGGGGGGAGGTGAGTGATGCTAAGGTTTGATCGGTCATTGGGGGCGAGTAGGTGGGAGTGGTTGGCTCTAGATGCTCAATGATCTAGGGGTGGTATTGTCTTGGCTCGGGATACAAATTTCTTTCAAATGGTGGACTCCGAGATGGCTCCTTTGATTCACGACAGTAGGAATGGGCATCAGTGGGTGGTTATCACGATTTATGGCTCGATGGATAATAGACTTAGAAGGGAGTTCTTCTTCGAACTAAGTGCCATTACTCATAAGTGGGATTACCCAGTTTGCATCGGGGGTGATTTTAATGCCTTGTGCAGTACTGAAGAAAAGAACAGAGGACCCATAGATCTCACGGCTAGAGATTTATTCATGGAGTGTATACTCTCTGTATAATATGGGAATGGCTGGGGAAGGTTCACTTGGACGAATGGATTGAACTACCTGATCATATGTTGGCTTGATAGATTTCTTTGTGGGGTTGACTTCTTAGATATGATGGCGATCCGACAATTCAAGTCTGGGCTACTACCATCTCCGACCATAAACCGATCGTGTTGTCGTGGAATGAAGTCAATAGAGGTGGCTCTGGTCCTACACCTTTCAGATTCGATAATGCGTGGCTACAAAATGAGAACTTTAGAGAGAGCATTCAAGGGTGGTGGAACAACGATAACATCATTGGTACGACAGTGTATGTGTTTTTGGCAAAGTTAAAGAATGTGAAAATTAAGATTAAGATGTGGAACAAAGACAACTTTGGGAACACGACTCTGGTAAAGGACGATATTTTAGCCGAAATTACAGTGTACGATTGTATGGAAGAAAACTTGCTGCTTTCGGAGGCAGATAGAGAAATCAAGTTGGCCTAAGATGACTTATAACAGGAAAGTGCTGGAGGAGGAACAATTATGGCGTCAAAAGTCTAAAGTGCATTGGCTGCGAGAAAGGGACGGGAATACAAAATTCTTCCATTCGGTTGCTAATGGGAGAAGGAAACATAATCGGATTTCCTCTATCAATATCAATGGGATTATGTACATGGAGCCTAGGAATAAGATAGTCGAGTTCTATATGGAGCTTTACTATCGGAGGAGGTTCGCAGACCTTTGCTTGACGAGATTCCTTTCAGTTGTATTGGGATGGATAAAGCCAACGAGCTTGAAAGGAGGTTCACGGAGGAGGAAGTGAAGGCAACAATAGAAAAATTGGGGAATAATAAATCCCCGGGCCCGGATGGATTCACCATAGAATTCTACAGATCATGTTTGGAGGTTATCGGTGTAGACTTTATGGCTTTTCTGGGGGAGTTCCATGACTCGGTTTATAGCTCTTATTCCGAAGTGTGTTGGGGCTACTAATATCTCTGATTTCAGACCGATTAGCCTTACCGGGTGTGCCTAAAAAATTGTGGCGGAAGTGCTAGCTAATTGCCTCCTCAAGATTGTTATTGGCACTCTTATTTCTAATGTTCAAGGGGCGTTTATCCCGAGTAGACATTTGCTGGACATTGTGGTCACGGCTGTAAAAACTATTGATTTTGTCAAAAGGCGGAAGGAGAAGGGATGGATCTATAAAATTGATATGGAAAAGGCCTATGATAGGGTCCAGTGGGGATTTCTGGATTATGTTCTGTACAAAATGGGGTTTGGTGTGGTTTGGAGGAAATGGATGATAGGATGCTACGCTGCGGCTCGTTTCTCGGTTCTAATTAATTGAACTCCGCGTGGTTATTTTAGGAGTAAGAGAGGATTGAGACAGGGGAACTCGATAACGTCGATGTTGTTTAATTGTGCAGGAGAAGCCTTTCATAGACTAGTTAAGAGGGTGGCAGATTTAAACCTGATTTCGAGGTTTAAAGTGGCTGATCATAGGCCGACAATTACCCTCCTACAATATGCTGATGACACGATGGTGTTTTGTAATGGAAGTCGTGGGGTCTCGGAGGTTAAAGCTGTTACGGATCTGCTGGTTATCTTTGAAGGGGTGTCAGGTCAGTGAATTAATTTCCATAAGTCTAGCTTGGTGGGAATTAATATGCCAGATGAGGTTACAGATTGGGCGGTCAGGGAAATTGGATTTATGAAAGACAAGTTTCCTACCTAGGAATTCCTTTGGGATTCAGGAAGTGTAGAGCCACAAGCTGGGATATGGTTGTTCAAAGGTTTCAAAAAAGGTTGGCTACATGGAAAAGTAAGTTATGCAACAATGGGAGGCTAACCCTCATAAAATCAACTTTTGCGTTCATTCCGCTATTTATGATGTCCCTTTTTCTGGCCCCGGTTAGCATCAAGAAGAAATTGGAGAAGATCATTAGAGATTTCTTATGGGAAGGAAGTGGGGAGCGTAAGAAGCTACATCTGGTCAAGTGGGGAGACTGTTGTGCTAGTAAGGAAGACGGGGGTTTGGGAATTAGGAGTCTGCAGCTTGTGAACAAAGCGCTGCTTGGAAAATGGCTGTGGAGGATCGGTGAAGAGAGAGAAAGGGACACTCTATGATGGCAGGTGGTTACGAGTAAGTTTGGGATGTTGGAGGACTCATGGATCTCCAATCCACAATTACTCACGAATCGGCATGGTGGAAGGCGGTGAAGACATGTCGGCATGAATTCTAGAGTGGAATTACTTATAGTTGGGGTGACGGTTAGCTGATCTATTTTTGAAAGGACAGATGGGTAGGGGAGCAACCCTTACAAATGACTTTTCTTTCGATGTTTATGCTCTCTGATGCGAAAGACGCCACTATCAGCAACTTCATGCAATCGGAAGAGGGGAATCGGGTCTGGAATGTGATGACTCGGCGAAGACTTAGAGATTGGGAAATGTAGGAGTTCCGGAATCTTATGATGATAATTAGGGGTATGGCTCCTAATTCTATTAACAAGGATCAAAGAGTATGGAAGTTTTCGGTTAGAGGGGATTTTTCGGTGAATTCGTTCTATAATTACCTGGTGAATCAAGAAAGGATTCCCAACAATAGTAGGTGGTGGTTGGGTTTTTGGAAGGTCAAAATGCCACCTAAGGTTAAATTCTTCCCGTGAATAGTGGTTTGGGGGAGAATTTTTACTTGTAATCAGTTGATTAGAAGAAACATTCCAGTCCGGAACAAATGCCTTCTTTGTATGAGGGGAAGGGAATCTGTCGCACACATCCTTTCTGCACTGCTCTTTTGCACCAACCATCTGGTACAAGATCTTTCATATTTTCAATGTCCAATGGGTTCTTCCCTTTTGACCGGCCCAAATGGAGATGTGGAAGAAGATCAGTGTAACTGATCATAGGAGGGAGTTATGACATCTGACAGTGTATGCAGTTTTTTGGGCGATCTGGCTAGAGCGGAACAACATAATTTTCAAACGAAAGGCAAAACCTTTTATGCTGATCATCCGTGATATTAGAGATTTGGTGGTTAGTTGGAACGCTGTCAAGATGTCCGAGTTTAACGAGGGTTTTCAGCATTTCATGATGCTATGGGACTGCTGTAGTCCATAACTATGTCTCTGACTCTTCTCTGTGATGGAGGTTCCTTTGCTTTGTGGATCTGCTCGGGTCCGTCGGTGAGGTGTCTTTTTTTTTTTTTTGGGTGGGGTCTCTTTGGTTGGGTAGTTCCTTACTACCCGCCAAGGTATGTTTCTCCTTATTTTCTTTAGTTAATATATTTGCTTTGTTATCGTTTAAAAAAAAAAACTTATTTTTTCCTTCTTTTCTGTTTTTTTTTTTTCTAGCAATTTCTTCTTACTTTCTGGCATTTTTTCCTGCATCTTTTCTGGTATTTTTTTCTGGCAATTTTTTTTTCAACTTCTCTGTTTTTTCTTGCATTCTCTTCTGCTTTTCTTCTTCTTCGTTTCTGTAAAAGCCTTAAGGCAGGGGTACTTGCTCCTCCGCTACTCTTTCAGCATTGTCCAGTCATGCAGTGCTCTCAGTATCCAACACTGACTCTTTTCTCTCTTTGATCCACTGATTCAAAGGGTCATCCTCTTTGAATATATAATCCAACTGGATGAGATCAAAATATTGACTATCTGTAAGGTAGAATATGATAGATGAATTAGTATATGCCTCATCAATTAGATCAAATAAAAATTGTATAAACTAAGACTTTATATAATTTCTTATCACGGTTGGTCCTCTGTATATTCCAATCGTTCCATAGTTAGCCTATTCTTTGTCTTCGTGCGAATGAGAGAAAAGGTGCTTCAATTTCGCTCACAGTTGGATGAGGAACATGTTTGCGATAAAATCCTCATTGCAACCCGCCTCAGTATTAGACCATCACCTCCATAGTGTATCCACCAATCAGCGGGTTTATCGTGTTGGATTTGAGATTGCGCTAACCTTGTCCCAAATAACCCATATTTCTTGCAGAACATGTCAATCTAGAAAGATGGAATATAATTACCCACATATCAATAAACAGATCATATGACATTTGACTTATTAGTAAGGGCCCCGATACCTGTATGCAGAAGGCTTTTTAACTCTTAGACCAGTTTCTGCACTTGTATCAATCATACTTTTGAAGTATGGCGACTGCATATCCTAACTCGGAATGTGGTTGTATATCACGAACTTTACAATGGATTTTTCAAGCCTCTTTCCCCATTTTTTTAGTGAGGTTACACTCAATTTAGTTTGTTTGGAGCTTTTTGCTCGATATATGAACGGATCCATGGGACTTATAGTACAGCATGTAGTAGGCGGCATGGTCTCCCTCACGGATGCTGACCTACGCAACCCGTCAGTCTCCTGAATGTCCTCATCATCATCAACATGTGGCCTATGACTAGATCCACCACCACTAGTAGACATGGATGGGCCCCTCAAGATGGTCAAAAACCGATAATCGGCTTCTTCCTGATCTCGTCGCTGTCGTGCTTCTCCAGCACTCTCCCTCATAACTCTCGCTGTCACCATCCTCATCCTCATCATCCTCAGGTCCAGGTGCAGGAAACTCTAGATCTCCCCTCCTTATTCTCTCATACATTTCTCTATCTCGGTCGGCTTCTGCTATTTTCTTTCCCTTAGCTGCTTGCATGCTGGCTCTGATAACTTCTCTCACCTCTCTCAGTACATTGGGACATCCTTTTATCTCTCTCTTAACGTGAGACAAATGCTCCTTCAACCGTGTTATACCTCCTCCCAACAATTTCTTCCCACAGAGCTTGCATTCTATTTTGAGCCTATCACCATCTATTGTTGTGCCGTACTACCAGGCTGGATCTTATCCACGCACCATATTTATTTATTTCACCTGCATAAATGAGTAAACAATTGGATTAAATTACATGTGATACATCATTGCATGTTGATTACGTCTTGACTAATATTAGATTACATTTTACCATATTTATTTGATATTATTATAATTTTTCAAATACTAGATTACATTTTACCATATTTATTTGATATTATTCTAATTTTAAAAATATTAGATTCATTTGAAAATTATTTTTTACTTGATATTATTCTAATTTTAAAAATAGTAGATTACATTTGAAAATTTATTTGATATTATTATAATTTTTAAAATATTAGATTATATTTTATCATATTTATTTGATATTATTCTAATTTTTAAAATATTAGATTTCATTTGAAAATCATTTTTACTTGATATTATTCTAATGTTTAAAATATTAGATTACTTTTGAAATTTTATTTGATATTATTCTAATTTTTAAAATATTATATTACATTTGAAAATCATTTTTACTTGACATTATTCTAATTTTTGAAATATTAGATTACATTTGAAAATTTATTTGATATTATTATAATTTTTAAAATATTATATTACATTTTGCCATATTTATTTGATATTATTTTAATTTTGTAAAATATTAGATTATATTTGAAAATCATATTTAGTTGATATTATTCTAATTTTGTGAAATATTATATTACATTTGAAAATCATTTTATTTGATATTATTTTAATTTTTAAAATATTATATTACATTTTATCATATTTATTTGATATTATTCTAATTGATGTGTCACATTTGTCACATATCCCATGACACATGTGACACATTAAATACAAATGTAACACATCAATTACAAGTGTCACATGCCCCATGACACATATGACAATTGTGTACGAGTCCATGGAGTATGTCACACATGTGATCCATGGGGTATGTGTCACATGCGTCATGGGGTATGTGTGACATGTGTCATGGGGTATGTGACACATGTGTAATAAATGTGTCATACATGTAATTGATGTGTCATATACCCCATGACACATGTCACACATGTATTACTAATATATATTATTTATTAAGCATTTATAAATAATTTTATAAAATAAATAAATTAAAATTTTATATTAATTGTTTTTTGGTTCAAACAAAAGATTAGAGTTGGGTAAATTAGCTAATAAAACAACTAACTAATTATAAACCTTATTCAAGTAGGACTCTCTTTATTTTTCAAAATTTTGAACTTATATTATTGCCTATTTTCTATTTTAAACTCAATTATTTGATATTTTTGGAATTAAAAAGATTTAAAAATACTCATAACCTTATAGAAAAAGAGGATAGCTCATAGTCCCCATTTTGAAATTTTTTGAGATTGAGTTTTCAAGAAAGTTAATAATCTGAAGTAAACTAGGACTTTTTAATATAGAATTAATATTTTTAACTACTTTTGATATAGAAAAGGCTTAAAAAATTCATCAATAATCAATAATTAAATATATTTGCACCATTTGATTAAAAAGGCTTAAGAGAAAAATGGCAAAACCATGAGAAGTTCCCTTAGTGATTTGGAAGACTTGGACGCCATCGATACTGAGTAAAGAGACAAGTAAGTTCTTTATTTTAATAATTTTGTTAATATTTCTTATTTTAATTTTTATAAATAATTTAAGGGTTGATCTTCAAATTTAAGGGTAGATCTTGAAATTTTAAGGGTAGATATTGAAATTTAAGGGCAGATCTACCATATTTAAGGGTAGATCTTGAAATTTTAACCCCTAAAATGAGGGGAAAATTACCTAAAATGGTAGAACGCGTAACTTCTCTACATTCTTTGGCGATTCGGCGGCGATCCCGCACTTTTCGGGTGGTGATTCGGCGTCGATTCGACACAAAAAAGGCAAAAACTTGTTCTCCGGTGGAAGAACAGCAAGAAGAAATGGAAAAGAAGGGGCTGCTGGAGAAAAAAACGAAGAAAGAGGGGTTTAAAACCCTCTTTCGTGCGTCAAATCTGTTGGGGGATCCACATTAGAAAACACCAAATTATCGGACGATACAGGCGATAATTTTCCCGTATTGGACGATAAATTGGTCATTTTGTGGGCAGCTGAGATAACACTAAAGTATCGGACGATAATTTAAAATTATCGTCCGATACGGACCATACGGGCGATAATTTGCCCATATCGGACGATAATTTGTTTTTTCACAAGGTATCCGATATTTAGCATTTTATCGTATCATCCCCCCCTCAAAACGATACGTATCGGTATCGTTCCATATTTTGATCCATGGATGCTTCTGCAGTTCTGCTCTTTTATGTACTCTTCTCTGCTTTGCTGTTATGTATTTGAATCATTTGTGTTCTTTGGTCTTACTGAATTCTTGCAGGGGCTTGTCTTTGTTGATAGGGATGGGAAGCATTTTCGGCATATCCTGAATTGGTTGAGGGATGGTGTTGTTCCCACACTTGAAGATTCAGAATATTCAGAGCTGCTGCGAGAGGCCGAGTACTATCAACTACTTGTAAATTCATTTTTCTTTTAAATTAGACAACATTTTCAGTTCAGTTCAATGGCTTTATCATTATGGTATCTATTAAAGTCTGTATGATGCCAAATAGTCGTAGTTAATCAGAACCATCCATGATGTAGAATGCTTGCCATTAGTTGATATAATATATACGATTTAAAGCTGTTTGGATGTTTCTATTTTATTTTAATTTTTTGTGTAAGCTGGGATTAAACCTGCAACCTCAAGGATGCAATATTGTGATCATTCCAATTGAGTTACAATCTGTCTGGATGCTCCTATTGAGATGCTATTTCATTCTAGATACCAGATGACCTCCAATCTTCAAGGCTGTCCAACTTATGAAGATTTTTCTGTTGATATTGTTTGATAGTCTTTTCTTTTTTAATTACAAAAGAAATCAAACAATTATTTGATTTAGCAATCGAAGAAAACTAGATCAACAAGATGTTGTTGATCAGCAGTAATGTGCTGATTAGCTAGTTTATTAGTTACCCTGCCCAAGCGATGCTTGGGTCAACCTCTTTCAGCCCAAAATAGTCAAACGACTCAAACCTTGTGGAATGCATTGCTATTTAAGAGAAGGTCAAATGACTCATACCTTGTAGAGTGCATAGCCATTAAAGTGAATGCAAATCAGTGAAAAAAAGGGATCACCAAGTACCAGCTAATAACTTTGCCCAAACACCAGCTAGTAACTCTTTAAGCAAGGAAATGTTGCTGGTCAGCTATTTATGAGAATGCACAGCCCAAAATGTTACTGATCAACTTGTTAAGAGTTATTAGATATCCTGCCCTGACCAGCTAATAACTCTTTAAACAAGGAGTCTAGAGTGGTTGGTTGGGTATCCAGTAACTCCTTAAACAATGAGTGGTAGAGACGAGAGCTTGGAGAAAAAAGGATTCGAAAAATACTTAATTTATTAATATGCTCAGAAGAAAAAAATACTTGAGAGAGAGAGGGATAAAAGTGCCCTTAAAAAACTTATAAATGACACAATTGCCACCATTATAATTGGAGAAACTCTTAAATCTCCGTTCATAAATAGCGACAGTAGTGTCGCTATGGCGTTTCGCCACCATAACTGCGACATTGATTCACCATACATAATTTCGCTAGCTATTTATCTTTCATAGCATTTTCTGTCGCCATTCGCTATAGAGTCGCCTTAACTACCGTTGATACATGACTTGCCCTTGAAGGTGGCTTCGGGTCACAGTAGAAAAGAAAGTAGGAAAAGATTGAGTCAACAAGGGGCAAAATTGGCATTTTTAGAATAATTAAAGGAAGAGTGATAATTTCATCCTATGAATAAGGATAAAGATGAGAATAGGGATAAGTGTAGGATAGGGATAAAGACAACACAGGTATATCTGGCATTTTCAAAAAAGCTTGAGGGTGACTTAGTAATTTTACTATAAAGATAAGCTTGGAAGAAAAGACAGAAAAATAATATTAAAATATTAGAGGAGGTGAAACATATTTTTAAAATATTTGAGGCGAACATTTTGATATTAAAATATTTGAGGTGGAAAAGAGTTAAAATATTTGAGGAAGTAAAAAATAATAATAAAATATTTGAGGTGGTAGAAAATTATGCTAAAATATTTTAGGAGGTAGAAAATAATGTTACAATATTTGAGGAGGTGGACATTAGTATCAAAATATTATGAAGTGTGTGAGTGGAGGCGATATATTAGGGGGAGGGGATGGAATTCAATCCATCCCATTACCCAGGCTCAGTCAAGTGCATCGTGGTGTAGTTGGCTGAGTTCGGCACGATCTGGTCCAGCTCAGGCTTATTCAGGCAAGTTAAATTTCATTTATTCTATCCAATCATGTTTAGCTTAGTTAAACATATTTAGTCTAGTTAATCATGCTTAGGCTAGATAATCATTTACCTAATTAATCATGCTTAAACTAATAAATCTTTCTTAGACTAATTAATTATGCTTAGTTTAAGCAATCATGTGAAGTCTAATTAATCATGCTTAGCGTAATGAATCATATTTAACCTAATTGAGCATACTTAGTCTAATTAATCATGTTTAACCTAATTAAACATGATTAGCCTCATTAAAAATCTTTAACCTAATTAATCATTTTTAACCTAGTTAATCCGATAATTAGTGTAAATTAGTTGAAAAATAGTAAGCTGATTTAAGGTCTTTATTTTCATAATTCAATCATCTTTTGCGAACACAAAATCATTTTTTTTGTTTAGCACGGTCTTATTAATTGTCCAAATTGTTTCAATTTCGACAATCTAGTATTAGTTCTGCACATGAAAATGGAAATTGTTTCTGCTATTTGTCTGCATCCATCATCTGTTATCCGAATCTCAATGTCTATATCATCTTTATTAAGATGCAAATTTGATATGATAAATTGAAAATTTTGATGTTTTGGCCAATATTTACTACCTTCTTATTTGGAATACCATTAGATGGGAAAATTAAACCTGCTGGCCAGCTCTATTCTCTGTTAGCTGCTATTAATTATCTGCTTCAGATTTTGTTTGGCGCATCAAATTCGTGCCCCAGCTACTTGGTAGCTCCAATGTGGTAACCCACCGTTATTGGCTGGTTGTGTAATTTAAGTATAATTATTTAAGTACAAAAGATTTTGAATAGTATTTTGTTTCTTTTTGTGATTTTGATTCAATTCTTTCGTAATTTGAACAGAAGTTTTGAAAATTATTTTGTAAGCCAAATCCTAAAAGTTATTACATGTTTTCAATATTTGCCAAGATTTATAATTATTATGTTTAATCAGAGATTTTCTGTTACATGTTTTAGCTTCATCAAATTGGGTTGTTGTTCAAACTCTCATATATATATATTTGTGTGTGTGTGTGTGTGTGTGTGTGGTGTGTATTTATCACCACAGACTAAGGATTATAATCAAGGAAATTCTTGTATTTAATAAAGGAAAGGAAAAGAAAACCATCAACTAATATTGGTAAGGTGTGTAGTTATCTTTCCTAACTCCATTTTTACTTTAGGGTTTTTAGTCTTAAATAAACTAATACAAGATAGAAGCATTTTATATAGAGCGCTACATAGAGAACATTTACATTTTTACTCAATGTGGAACTAGAAGCCATGACGCACACCTCTCATACTAGGGTATCCAGTGTTACTAACTCTTATTTCACCACATATTGCATCTCTAACAGTTGATCTTCCAGGCATAAATCTAAATTGGTTTCTGATGCACATAATTCTTGTCTTGGTTGTTCTACTATTCTCTCCCGTAGTTTCACATTCTGGTTTATTAATTTAATGCCTCGGTAATTGGCATCGTTTTGGATCACTCCCGAAGCAGCACAAAAAAGGGCAGGCTTTGTGCTGTTTAATGGTTGTTGGAGCCTTGGAGGTGCAAGCGCAAAACAGCTTCAGCTTTAGAGCAGGAGCTCGGAGCTGGCAGGAACTGCAATAGGAGCAGAAGCTGGGAGCTAGCAGGTTCAGAATCTGGAGATTCTATAGAAGCTGTTCTGGAGCAGTTTACCTTGGAGGTTTAAAAGAGTTGTGCCTCATGTGAACACTGTAAGTGATCACGTGAGACAGGGGTTGCCAAGTCTGAATCTCGGGATTAATTAAGTTCACCGAACTTTTTTGGTTTCTTTATTATATCCAATCCTATAGTTTACGAAGTATATTATAGGAAAGTTACCTATTTACTTTGTGAGAGTCCAAGAAGATAGGAGTCTAAGAGTGCAAGTCTAATTAGGATCTAAATTAGAAATCAAATAAGAGTTTTATTTTATTTCTTTCTATATATGTCTCCACCGAAATTTACAGAACATATTGGAATAGGAGATTGCTTTTTTTATATAAATAATTTCCGTTGCTCTTAAGCGCAACTGTTGGAGGTCCCAATCTCAGCTTTGAAACTAAAGAGTTTCTGCATATATATATATATATATATATATATATATATATATATATATATATGTATATGCATATATTGATCAGTAAAGGCACGACGAATGTATTAAAAAAACCAGCGAGGAGTTGGAAACCATACAAAAGACCCGGCTAAGGCCACCGATGCCAAAGGGCACCAAACAAGAGAACAGAAAGACCAACAAACCAAAAAAAACACATAACAAAGAAACAGAGACAACCCCAAAGACTTCCGAAGAACCCGAGAGGCCGGGATAAGGGACCATGGGGCCTGGGGGCTTTACCCAGGATCAAAACTCTCAGGGCCCACGAAGGCCCCATCCTTGTCCAGCATGACCCAGGAGCACAAGAACTCCACTATCGATTTAAGAATCATCCCCACCGGACGACGAATCTTGCGGAAAATGCGTGCATTTCGCTCCAACCAAATGCCCCAAATGACCGCAAATAGAGTCACTCTCCAAAAAGCCCCAACATGGCTGCCCAACTTTGTGCCCAGCCAAGAAGAGAAAAGGATTGGGATAGAATCCGGAAAAACGCATGCCATGTCGAACATCTTGAGGATAACTCCCCAAATCTCGTGTTACCCAACCGTGAAGAAAGAGATGCGAAGCCGACTCCTCAGCTTGAAGGCACATAACACATCTGTTTGATCCTCTAATTCTTGTGAGACTGCTGCCACTATTTGATGGGGACATCAACCGATCAACCGGTTGTACACGCATGAATCATATGAGAAGACCCTAATTTGGGAAGGCGTGCATGAAAAGCGAAGAGAAAGAAAGAGAAGCGAGAAAAGGTGGAAAACGACTCCATGTCCAATCTCACTTGAGCAGCGGCAATCTCGCTCGAGCGAGTTTGACCAAAACAAGCCCAGACGAGAACATCAGTCTCCCCCGAGCAACTTTTAGACTCGCTTGAGCGAGGACGGAGACTTTCTTGCTTGAGGGTGTTTGGAACTCGCTCGAGCGAGTTCTTGCACGGATTTAGGCCAATTATAGGCGGTCAAAAGGAATTTTGAGGCCAAAGTTACCTTTTTAGAGTTTGTTTAGAATAAGATTTTCTATTTCTAAGATGAGTGTTAGGTTATGGTTTTATTTACCTATTTAAAGCATTTTAAAGACGATTTTAATTAGTTTTGATGAATTAATGAATGGTTTTCTTTGAGCGACTTCTAAAAAACTTGTGAAGAGTTTCAAAGAGCAATTTTTTCACCTAAAGAGCGATTCTTCCTCCCCATGGGGTTTGGAGTAAAGCCAATTTCTTCCTTGGAGCGATTCCTCAGATCTTCTATCTTTTATACTTATTTTCTTATTGTCTGGTAATTTACTTTAGTTTGTTTCTTCTATCAAAAACCCATAAAAGCCAAAATATTTTATCATCTAGTATTTTTCCTGGGATTTTGACTTCTAATTCCCAATTTTAATCCGTTGTTTCCCTTTGAGCGATTTAAACCCATTCGGGTATTAAATTATTCAAACCCTGGCAAGGAGTCAAGAGGCAACATCGAGATTGTCGCTTAGTGCCCTGTACTAGATCCAAATTAGAATCTATCATAGGACCCAATTTTCTAGATTGGATGGATCATATGCTAATGGACACTAAATCGGATTGATCAAACTACCATAGTAAATTTGTTGAATAGTTTATGTGTCTCATAAGGATTTTCTTGAATTTCTGCTGCTCAATAAAATCTAAAATTGATTTCAAATTGCATAATTAGGGTTTTAGCGTTTGTCTTGCATCACTATTCTCTTTGCTTTTATGTTCTGCTGTTTGTCACCATATTGTTGAACTGCTGCTATTCTTCTACACATACATAGCTGCTACAAGTTATTTTATGATATTAAAATTTATTTATTACACACTAAAACTACAACAATCTGTACAGTGGTTTACTGCAGTATTGGGGGACTTTTGGGCAGTAGTTTACTAGTGTTTTTTGACAGGGTTAGCGATTATTATCGTTGCTTGTCCATACTACATTTTTTTGCACAGAAAGTACGGTTTTAAAGTCCTCATTTTTATCGGTATTTTTCTATCCTATAAGATCAGGTTATTAACTCAAATCGTGACAGATCGAGGCTGTGTCATCACACAGGTTTGGGTAGATTTGGGCATTTCTTCACACTGTGAATTCAATTTTAAGTGGGTTTTTTATCCACATAATCTAATCTTGTAATATCGTTGGCCAGGGTCTGCGCTATCTCCTTTCTTACAAAAAGGGACCATAATACTCTTTCCTATTCCTCATGCATTTTCTTTGTTTAGTCAACGAATACAGTCCATTCTTTCCCAACAGAATCCAAGTTTTTATAAGTATTCCATCTGGTCCTAATGCTTTTCTTTTCATCATCTTTGCTAAGGATGCTTTTACTTCAATTTCCAACATTTCTTTGATCATTCCTTAATTTGATTTGTCTTCTTAACGCACTTCCTTCACATATTCTGTGTTTAATACGTTTTTAAAATTTTCTATCTAGTCTTTATCTGATCCTCTTTTACAAAGACCCATTGATCTTCTAGTACACCTTACCTGGTTGAGATCTCGTCTTCTTTTCTCTAATCTTGGTAACTTTATGTATATATCTCTTTCTCTCCTTTCGTTCTCAGCCTGGTATATACATTGTCGTATGCTACATACTTAACCTTACGACTTTCTTAGATTCTCTTTTGGAAAGCTTAATCTTTTAAGATTATTTGTAGTTCTTGTTCTTTTAAAACAATTCTTCTTTACAATTTATTTTGAAAGTCTACATTCCTCCACCATGTTTCTTTTTGTACACATTTTTTTTTTAGATTCCCGAGCACCTCCTTAGCAACTCGTTTAAAACCATTTGTTCTCACATCTCATTTCATCTCATCTGGACCATATTTCCCAATCACTCATTTTCTCTTAAGATTGTTCTTTTTTCTCCTAATCCCGTCAAGTTCAATTTGTGGGATCCTTTACCATCTTTTTAGTCACTTTATTCTTGATCAGACCATCCCACACTATCAATCAACTTTGTGCCGTAAGGCTCTCCCTAATAAAAAAATAATTTGTGATAACCTTGCAATCTTTTCAATTTGCCCACTCTCTTCACCTTAATAAAAAAATAATTTATTTGAATTTTATTTGCTCCCCTTTTGAAAGTTATAAAATGCTCTCTTCTTAAAAAAGGTATTTGCTATTACCAAAGTCAAAAGCTACTACAAGATTAATGATAGCTCCCATGTCATTTCTTTCACCAAAATCATATCCTTCATGTATCCCTTCATATACGTTTTTTTATCCTCCCTAGCGTGTCCACTAGAGTCACTTCTGATCACTATGCTTTCACTATTGGTATTACTTTGTACTAGTTCACCCATCCATTGCCAAAATTTTGATTTCACATAGTCCTACTTGGGATGCATATGCACTAATGATAAAATATTTCCTTATCTAGAACTATTTTAACCATCATAATCCGATCATCCTTTCTCTTGATGTCCACATTCTTGTCCCTTAAATTTTTATCCACTTTGTCTCTTGCAGGCACGTTATGTTAATCCTCCTCATAGCATTTCTTAACTCAACACTCTTTCTAGTTAAAGTCCTTACATTCCAAGACGCCAAATTTTGGACCTTCACATCTATGTTGGTGTCAGAACCTAACCTACTATTTGCACCAATTGGATATCTTGGCTGATCATCGCTTACATGGAACATCCTAGCCAACATGTAATCAAAAGCATTTAAACATCATTCCAAAGGTGATTTTTTTTATGTTGCATGGGTTGATATTTTGATGGGAGGTCATGCTTTTAATGGATGTAAGAAAATTTCTCATCTATTGTATATCTCCATATATTTATTTATGAATACTTATACCTGAGACATCCCTAGTGCTGAAAATGCACATGGATTAAAATATTGATTGATCGAATATACGTCTCCTGATCTGTGTTGTAGTTTCAATCCAGTAGTATAAACTTGTATGGCTTGAATCAAACAAAATTAACCAATAAAAGTCATTTTTATCTCCACACTGTACTTTATCTACCATAGAAATGCGTGAAGGATAGGATTTGCAGAGCCGACCCCACAGATGGAATTAGATGATGATAATGATGATTGAATTCCCCTAATACACAAATGACAATGAGTTTGTACCAGCCAATGCATCAGTTCTTCAATTGAGCAAGTTGGCATGTGATACTGAGGTTCCAATCTTTGCATGGCAGCAGCACTTTTTTGTATCAACTACTAATTCTCAATGCTTGGTTCAGAGAAAAAAGGGTTGGATTTCTGAGTATGACCAAATTCATTCCATATTTCACTTCAGTCAAAATTAATATATCTTTGTTGAATTCACTAATAATATAAACTTTATCGTTAATGCTTCTTTCCGACATCCTGTATGCTTTGTTGCATTATTCTTGCTAATGTCTTTTAAGATCTAAATGTTGATCTGCAAACTTAAAATATACTTCATATTTGTTTTCATCACTGTCATATGACTAGATATATTGTTGATGTACTTGGCAAATCGTCATCTTCTATCATTAACAGGTATCGTTTGGTTGTAACTTCAGGGATTGACAGAGCATATAAATGCAGTGTTAAATAGGAGAAAGGATGAAGAAGGTTTAAAACCTGAATTGGCACGCACTGATATTATCAAATGCATACAATCTAAGAGAGTGAAGTTTCGAGGGGTGAATCTTTCTGGCCTTGATCTGTCTAAACTGGTAAGATTTCACACGAGTATGAAGATAATCCAAGGCAGGATTTGCCTCATGAAATATATATATATATATAAGAGAGAGAGAGAGAGAGTCTGGTCCGAGCTCCAAAACCGTGACATGTGGCACCTTAAATATGGTTTTAGTGCCACGTGGAGCGAGCGGCCATTGCATAGAACATGTTGAGAATAAAACTCAAAAAACTGATCTACCACATGTTTTTTATTTCAGAAAATGAACGGTCAAAATAAATTTGTTGTCGCTGTTCCCTTGATTTTCCGATGCTAGAATTACTCAGTAGAGAGGTTTCTTATTTATGTGGTTGTTGTTTAATTTTTTTATTTTTTATTTTTTGCATGTGATCTATGCAATGGCCAACCAAATACAAAATGGAAACTGGGTGTGCATATTCTCACATTCTTAGCAGCATGCTTGATCTAGTACATCAAAGGCTCACTTTGGTGGACAGTGTATATTTATATGTCTTACTAGTTTGCAGATCTTTTTACTTCCCTAGCTGCTCATTGTAGGTTTCCTTTCTCTGCACTTTTTTCTCTTGTGATATAAATTTTGTTTCTTTTCTCAAATATGAAAATTTCTGTATTTCTATAATGAGACGGTGTGATAGTACAGTTACTTCCATTTTATACTGACCAAAACATACATTTAAAAAATTTGAAGCACATGAATTTGCAAAAATAGTTAACTAAAATTTAGTAGTCAGATAAAAATATATCAAAATAAACCTCATCTTTTTTAAAATTATAGCAGTTAGAGAAGGTAGAATATCACACCACTTCTCATGCAGGCGTAGCACGTCACCCACTAGTTATTAATAAAAGATACTAGAAAGCACGAGTCCAAAGAAGAAAGGAGACTTATCAACCTCAAATATGCCCTGATATCCGAACAAAGTACAAATCCATGTAGGCTAAGAAAATCTCCTCTCCAAGCTTTCACGAGAAACACAAGTATCAACTAACTAACTCACCTTGAATTTTCCCTCCCTATGTGGAACATGTACATAATCATTACTTTCTCCTGTCACCTCTCTCCAAATCTAGGCTCATTCTTCCATGGAGGCATTGACCCAGATCTCGATGAAGGCATCAAGTTACAATTGGATGACCTACTCCATAGAGCCTTGATCTTTGGGTTCGATAAACTCGTGGATTATTGAACTTGTGGAAAAAAAACACCCATTACAGAATATGCCCTCAAGCCAAAGATGGATGGGTTTTTTCTTAGTGCTAAATTGATCCTTTTTTAATAAGGAGCAATCCATACATCACTGTGCTGACTCGAAGGGAACACAAGAACATGCTTCATTTATAATCAGGAGCTACCCATACATCATAGTATCCAAAAATAAATCATGAAATATCTTAAAAAGTTGAGCTGATGCTAGCTCTCTCAACCATTTCAATCATGACCTTAGGATCACATGCAGTTGTTTTTTATTTTGATCGGTAAATGTTCATCCAATATATAAAAAACAGCGAGCAGCTGAAATAGTACAGAGAGACAAAACGACCGATCCGAGAGAAAGTGGATCCGCACGAGAGACCCACCACAAAACAAATAAACATGAACACGACAGTAGCCGAAGGGACGGAAGGGGCCAGCGACCTACCCCGGGTAAAGGGCCCCCTCTGCGCCGTCCTTGTCCAGGACCACCCAATGGCACATCAGGTCTCTGATACCCTTTAAGATCATGCCAATTGGTTGCCGCTTTCGACAGAATATGCAGTCGTTCCTTTCAAGCCAATGACTCCAAATCACCGCAGAGAAACCAACTCTCCAAAATGCCCCCAGCTGCCCCTCCAACTTAATGCCAAACCAGGCTAGAAACATTTGCGAAATGGTGGCCGGAGACGCCCAACTCATATCGAAAGAGTTGATCACTTGAGAAAGAGATGGGTCCCGGATTCCTCCGCCCGAAGGCACATGGCGCAAACGTTTGGTAGGACTGTACCCCTTCAAAGCAGCTGGTCGATGGTAAGGATTTTCCCTTGGATCATCAACCACAAGAACTTTTTTACTTTGAGGGGAACTGGAGATTTCCAAAGGTCCGCCCACTCCCATCTGACTAAGGGTCAGCTCGTTAAAATCTGGTAATACGACTTTACACTGAAAACCCCTTTCTTGCTGGCACCCAGACCCTCTCATCGGAACCGCTAGGATTCCTTACTAGGCCGTAGAGCACGACCATCAATTGCTGGTGAAGAGGTTCCAAGCAGCCCCCTCTGCGTCGTCCGCAAAAAAGGATGCCACCATACCACTAGAGTCAGCCGCGATGTTGAAGATTTTGGGAAATGACTCTTTAAGCAGCCTGATCTCGGCCTAAGAATCCTCCCAAAACTTGATGCGGAGACCATTGCCCCAATTGAAGCGCATCCAAGGGGAGAAACAAGGCCAAGTCTTGCAAATGGCCCTCGACCAGCCCGAGACGGCGTTGTTTATGCCAACGTTGATACCCCAATTGCCTACTAAAGCCCCGTACTTCTCCACCAACAATGACACCCACAAACTATCTCTTTCCCTATCCGAACCGGCGCGCCAAAACCATTTCCCCAACAAGGCAATGTTGACCCAATGTAAGCTACCAATGCCTAGACCACCGCATCTCACAGGAAGTTGACAAATATCTCATCTAACAAGGTAGTATTTCTTGTCGCCCCCCGATCCCTCCCAAAGAAAATCCCTTTGAATTTGCTCAAGCCGATGCACAGCCGCCATGGGACATTTGAACATAGACAAGAAAAAAATGGGGAGGCTAGAGAGTACAGTTATGACTAGAAGAAGTTTACCTTCACTGTTGAGAAGGTTTCCCTTCCAAGAAGCCAAACGCCGCTCAAACCTATTGACGACAGGGTCCCAAGCCCTGACAGTGGGCTGTCCAAGATCAAGGGGGAGGCTCAAATAGGTTATGGGGAGCTGAGCAATGACCCCATGTACTATCTCAGCTAGCTGGGTCAAACGCTGCTCATCAACACCGATGCTCGAGACTGTCTATTTTTGCAAGTTAACCTGCTTCTCTGAAACCCCCTCGTAGATGGAAAGAACACCCACTAATCTCCGAAACTTTGCCCCATCCACCTTGCAAAGGAGGAGAGTATCATCTTCATACTGAAGATGGGCGATGTGACGGCAGAAAAGAACCGCAGCTGTTGAGCCCGGGAGATGAGACCATCAAGAGCTTTACTAATCATGTTAAACAGGAAGGGAGAGAGGGGTTCCCCTGCCTCACCCCCTAGAGCTCCTAAAGTACCCTATCGGCGTTCCGTTAACGATGATCGAGAACCACGAAGAGTAGCAAGCCCGCATCCAATTTCTCCATCTATCCCCAAACTCTAATATGGCCAACATATATTCCAGGCAGCCCCAATTAACGCGATCGTACGCCTTTTCCATGTCCACTTTCCAAAGCACCGCTGAATCTCGGTTCCTGTGAGCCGAGTGCACAACCTCATGGGCCAAAGCCGCCATATCAATCAGTCGTCTTCCTTGCACAAAGGCACCCTAGTTTGCCGAAATAAATTTACCCATTAGCTGTTTGAGGCGGTTAGGGAAAACCTTCGCCAATATTTTGTACAAGCAATTAAGCAAACAAATGGGCCGAAAGTCCTTTAAGTCGATTGCTCCTTCTTTCTTAGGAATAAGCAAGATAAACGTAGAGTTCAAACTCCGGCCGATAAAACTGCTTGTATGGAATTCTGCTATCACAGCCATAAGATCCTTCTTGAGAGTATCTCAAAAGTTCCGATAAAAATCCATAGTGAAGCCGCCCCGGAGCCTTATTTTTACCGTTCTCTTTGATGGCCCGCCATACCTCCTCCTCGAAGGGAAGTTCCATGACAGCTCGGTCCTCCGTGGTGATGGTTCGGAAAGTAATTCCATCCAACCGTGGCCTCGACCACACCCTCATCCGTGTAGAGCCTCTGGTAGAAACTGACAAATCTGCGACTTAATCTGCTCAGGCTCCATGAAGATGGAGCCGTCAACGGAAATCTGCCTCAAGATCTTCACTTTCCCATGGGCATTGGCGACAGAGTGAAAATATTTCATGTTGTTATCCCCCTCTCTGAGCCAATGAACCTTAGCTTTTTGTTTCCAACAAATCTCCTCTGCTAAACATAAACATTTGTCATTAAACTCCATCTTGATCTTGGACCTCTCCTCCCTTTCAAGCGACAACAGATCTCTGGATTCCTCCAAACCATCGAGTTCCTTAATTCGGGCAGTTTTGAATAGCATCTTTGGAAAGCACATGATTCCTCTCTTTCCGAATAATCTAGAGACCTGAAAAAAAACATATATCTAAATATACTTCGCTTGTATATATCCACTTGGCTTATGCCACTCATTCCCTAGTTCAATTGAGGATTAAACCATATTGGAATACATCTAAATAGTAAATACTAAAGATTTGAAAGAAAAATGCCTTTCATCCTCACCCAAACACACTGAACAACAATTTTATCCCCATTTTCATCAAGCTAATTGCAGAAGGAGCATGAAATTTAAGCAAATTCTGTCTTTTATTTAAACTGTTCGATATTTCAAAACCTTTCTTTGATCAATGTGTGGCCCGATGAGATCCGAGTGTCAATGTTTCTGTGGCTTGTTGGCTGGATTGGGCAAATGGGCAGGCTTGGTGGCTCCTAAAGGTCGACTGTGCACAAAGATTTGGTGTCATCGACACTACTATGGGTATGCTGCTGGGCCATGAGGGCCAACTGCAGAGCCGCGGATGTGGCTAGCCATAGAGCCACATGGCCGTGTTGTGAATTCTTCAAGGCACCTCCCTGAGCTAGGAGGATCTTGTTGTGGATTTCAAAGGGTGATGTTTGTGGTTCAAGAGGACCTACCAGAGGCAAAGATTAGTGCCAACAGTTGGGCGGATGGTGCTTTGTAGTGTACGCACAGGGTGGAATGTCAAAGGAATACCTTTTATGTTCTCTTGGTGCTTTCCAAGGATTGAGGTTTTCCCTTATATCATAAAAATTCTCAGTGACTATGAGTGGTGCTACCGTGCTATATCTAGCCTTACTATCCCAGATTGTGGCAATTAAGCCTATCAATTGTTTGAATGCGGAAGGAATGTTACCAAGAGAAGAAGTTTGGAGAAGAAAGGTGATTTAGGTTAGTGGTTAGGGTTTAGTTGATAGAGAGAGAGACTGTGTGTGTGTAATGCATTCCGAGAAAGGAAAGGAGAAGATGATTGAGGATGAGAAGATCTCTCCATGGATTGGGCCAATGGGGGTTTTGAGTGGGGCAACCACCATAAACTGGGGAATGCAGTTTGCAATACCTAGGTCTTGTTGGCATTAACTTATAAGGGTAAGACCATGTTATGTGTAATGCATTCCGAGAAAGGAAACGAGAAAATGATTGAGGATGAAAAGATCTCCCCATGGATTGGGCGAATGTGGGTTTTGGGTGGGGCAACCATCACAGACTGGGGAATGCAGTTTGCAATACCTAGGTCTTGTTGGCGTCAACTTATAAGGGTAAAACCGCATTGAGTGTAATGCATAAGACACCAACTAATTTCGAACAAGGTTTGGTTTGCTATTCAAAGTGAAGGTATGGGTTCCTGAGGGACTAGGATTTTTTCAAGGGATTGAGCATTTTCCCAAGTGGGCATGCCGTCAACCATATGGCATTGAGGTTAGGGTCCAATCTCACCGTTGCCCATAAAAAATAGTGTTTTAAGGGTTTAACGATGATACTTGATGACATCCCCCCCCGCTACACCTAGGTGGTCCTAGGAACCCGAGCAGGGGCATAGGTGGGCCTTTTGACAACATAGCATGTGATAATGAGATTTCCTTCCTTGTGGCAGAGACTTCCTATTTGTGAAGATTAATCATTCTGATGATGAAACATGAGATATTACATTGCTAAGCTCGAAGTTGGTTACATAGCCAAGATGAACTTTGTGGGGCAGGACTATGTTGAGGAGATTTTCCCCCTTTCCTTGATATCTGTGTGCTTCTTTAATGGTCTCATGTATCTTGTATTTTAGTTCTTTTTCATTCCTACATTGTTTTTATATAAAGGTATTATCGTCATTTCAACTGAAAGAAAAAAAAAATTTGATGTCAATTTTGGAACTAATAAAACTTAGCCTGGATCAAAATTACTACCAATTGATGAAACTTGCTCGCTTAGTGAGTAAGTTTTAGTGCAAATGAATTCTTGGTACATTTCTCTACTAATGGCCGCTATTTGCATTTTAGTGAAAATGAATTCTTGGTACATTTCTCTACTTCGTAATTTTGCAGGACCTCTCATTTGTTGACTTCAGCTATGCATGTCTTCGAGGTACCTTCTTCTCACGTGCAAATCTTCTGTCTGCTAAATTCCGGGTAAGTGTAATCCTTAAAAAATTCTGTATGGTGGTGATCCACCTGCTATGGCCTTAGTCCACATAATATTATTTATTAATTGGTTGCTGTTATTTCTTCTGGGACTTCATTTCTTTGTTCCTTTCCATCTTTTACTCAGTTCATTTTACTACATGCATGAGTTTGAATAAGTTATCTCACTTGTTAGTTGATCAATATCGTGGTTTAGAATAAATAGGCTTCTCTATTATCAGCCATAGTGGTTTTATGTTTTCTTTTTGTGTCTTACATTACTGGATTGTGATGGTACATCTTTATTGCTTTGCAGGAAGTGCAGGCTGATGGTTCCATATTTCACAATGCAATTTTGCGTGAGTAAGACAATCAACAACTAATTATTGGAATTCATATTTTGTTACTCTTACCAATTTTATCAACTTCTTATTTGTAGTGTTGTAGGATATGACTAATTAGATAACTCTTTTGTGACCTTTAGTTGTTGCTGGAATTTGAACCTTGCCTATTTATTTTCTCTTTTCTTATGTATTTAATGTATTTCACATATTATTATTGAAAAAACGAAACAAGAATATCAAATTGAAAAAACTATGGTGCAAAAAGGAAATATATGTATCATTGTAAAGGGGTAATGATCCACTAAGAGTAGGGGTAATGATCCACTAAGGTAAGTGACTCCTCGAAATACTCTTAGCTACATGGACCACATTAGATTTTCTCTTAACATGATGGAAAGAGGTCTCAATTGTTTGAGTGAATCAGTGATCTCTATAATCATCTCTAATCTCAACAGACCTTTAACTTCTCTTTGTTACCTACGCTGCCGCATTATTAGAATCTCCTTCACTCATAATAGTATTTTGATGCCTCTTGTTGAAAAATCTCAGTTCTTCCAAAAGAAGTTTTGCTTCTGCTTTGAATAGTCTTAATTTTGAATGGACAAGAATGAGGTGCCGCTACTATGAGAGTATATACATGTTTTTCAACCTTACTACATTGCATTAAGGACCTTTAGGTTAGAATATATGTAATAGAGCAGTTGGCGTGTCATAGGTAAGTAGAGTAAATCTTTCTTTTCCCGTTTTTTCCATGTACAGATATACGTGTGTTGTACTTAGTGTATAGGCTAATAATATTATAGCGCCATTTCTGTCCTGCATCAACTAACAAAATGGGGGAAAAACTAAAACAAAGAAAGTGATCTACAGAAAATTTTAAACCTACGATTTTAAAATTTTCAAACCCTAAGTTTTAATTTATAACTCATTGTTGTTAACTTGTTTTTTTTAGAAACAAGAAGTAGATGCTTTTTCATTTTAACTTGGTTTAAAAAATGAGAAAAAAATATCATTTGATGTTTTTATTTGGTCAATGAGTGATTAAAAAAATAACATCTTAATCAAGTAAGTCGTGATTAAAATGCGAAAAAGATTGTCCAAAAATATTTTTACTATTTGAACGTGACTTTTTCAGAAAGTTGGAATTTGGTGAGTATGACCCAGACTGCCCACCCTACTTTCCAGACCCCATTATATGCCAGAAATAATATGCTCCAGAAAACCACTCTTAGCCTCCCTCCCTGTTTATGAACCTTCTTCCACTCTACTAGGCGGAGTATCGTCTTTTGTCTCCATCTCATTCCAAAATGAAACAAGTCATTGGAAAAGAGGTTATAACATTTATCAAATGCTGGCCAGAGATGCTTTCAACATGGCAATTCACCCTCCGAGTTGTAATTGGCATTCTCTTATGAAACATAGGGTACCGCACTATGAACAGAAACCAATTGGTCCATTTATGTTGGTGCTTTGTTCTTCTTTTGTAATGAATGTGTGTATACATTGGTCATGTTGTAAAGGATCTTACCGTGAAGATGTTGAACATATAATATCATGTCGAAAATATTATGTGTATAACATGCCATATTCATATCTGTATCCTGGGTCTTTTGGAAATGCCAGGCCATATTCCTACTCCCAGTATCACTGCTCCTCAAGTATCAAGGTTCCATCAGTTCAAGTATCATCTTATCCACTCAAATTTGTATTGTTCAATATGAATAATCGAGTAGCCGGGGTTTGCATGAGATAACATTTTAACAATGGCACAATGGGCCTCATATTATCTGATACAAGCGATATGGCTTAGTGTTGCCATATTTCTGTGACAATAGATATTAAATTTTAATTAATACCTAACAGTATCACTTGCGATATTAAACTATGGTCTGCATTTACGCCATTTCACGAACTGAGTACGAATGTTTCTCGAGTAGAACACATGATTATGATATATCTTGTCAACAGATGATTTTGATGACTTGTCGCTGGAGTAGCATATTACCTCTCTTTTGAAGTCTGCACTTTTCCAACGGTTTGCTTTCTTCCTTGATGATGTTTACATTGCCTAGGGAAGGTGTGAATTTACTGGTGCAAATCTTCGTGGAGCTGTATTAGCTGGAGCCAATCTTCAGAGTGCAAATCTGCAAGGTAATATATTGATCAGTCTCGAGTTAATTCTACTTTTTAGCTAAATTCTGCATTTACCTGTATACACAGTTCTACTCTTCTGATTTGGTGCCATATTCATTTTCAGCTGTCATTTGGGCTTAATGTGTTAGTGTGGTGCTTATCTTTATCTTGAAAATGGAGACGTGGAATAACTATTCATTGTTTTTGCAAGGATGAAGTGAACTTTTCTGAGAAAAACACAACAAATGTGGGATCTTTCTGGACTTATTTCATTGCTGTTTGTGTTGACTAGAAAATTTGTTCTCCTCTTCACATCTACAATGTGATCCATTAAATTCCTATCCTTCAAAATTCCAAATACCAGGAAAGAACACGAATTTTTGTTATAAAGGATTCCTTCATAGTAAAAGAATGCAGGATACAATTCCTTGGCGATCTATTTATTATATTTGGCATATGTAAATCATTTAAATTATATCAGCCTGTCCATATTAACATGTCTTAATATGCTTGAGGTTGAAATCATTGGCTTTCTTGTCTATAAGGTAGAAAGAATGAAATTATTTTGGAACTATAATTACAAATCCATTCTTCATTGTTTTTCTTTTAAGCAGATGCATGTTTGATAGAGTGTAGCTTCTGCGAGGCAGACCTTCGGTCAGCACATCTACAGGTTGAGACTTTTCTTTCTCTTAGTACAGGTGTACAATGCATTGAACAAAATGCTTTTCTTTTCTTTATATTCTGGAGATCCATTTTTGGGATGACCTCAGTGATTTACCTTGCCATGCATACATCAGGATAGGACAATTTTTTCATACTCCTATTGTTTAATTGGGCATTTCGTTAAGATGTGTTGATATGATGATTACTCTCTTTCCAGACTGCTGATCTTACAGATGCTAATTTAGAAGGAGCTAATCTAGAAGGCGCCAATTTAAAGGTAAATTTGTCTTTGTTGAGTGTTCTGAAATACGGAAAGATGGTTTGGTCATCCTCCATTGAATGAGACGTCCGGTGTTTGCATTTGCAAGTAATTCAACATAGAATGTGAAAGAAGAGTAGGGATACAAATAGGACAGACTGGCATGGTGGGCTGTTGGCAGAGACTTGAAGTCCAGTATATATGGGTGGGTCCCAGGCTGATACATATCAGCCAAACTGGCTGATATTTAGGCACCTTTTTATTTTTTAAACAATATAAAATGTAAAATCAGAGGAGGGGTATTTGACCTGTTTGACCCAATATGGCTCGATAGAGGCCGATATTTGACCTGTTTGACCCGATATTTGACCTTCTACAATATCGGGCGTGTATAATGTATCGGATGGGGCCTAACCTGATATACATCGGCCGATATCAGATATGGTTGATATTTAAAACAATGGCTGTTGGGTTTGGAATGTCAGGGCTGGGTGTGAGCTAGGGTTGTTGGGCTTGGACTGTCATGGGCTGGGTGTGATCTAGGGATTCCAGACGACCATAGCCTGTCATCCCCAACCCATTTAAGTATAGATGGGCCTGATCCCAGCTTGATTTCTAGGTTCAAATAGTAAATGGACTGAGCTTGGGTTATTATTTCGGTCTCGCGAAAATGGGGCTCAAGGCTGTCCACACCCAAATTCAGCCACTCCAACCCCTTTGTTCCCCTACACAAGGGTGGATTGATAAGCAGTTTTGATGGAAATAGTGGAACTTATCAGCAAGTTGAAACAGTAATTCAAACTTGTAGTGTACTTGATTGATGTCAGTTTGCCAAAACATTATCTAATTGAAATTTGGAATTGATTATATGGCATTGTAGATGATTTCATTTCTCACATGATTCTGTACTCTGGACCCTTCAACTATAGAGAGGCTTATTTTCATGTCTTGGCCAATACATACATACATACATATATATATATATATATATATATATATATATATATATATAAAATCATACCTCGATTCAATGTACATGTATTAATGTTATTTGAACCTTCTGGATTGCAATCTCCTTTGCTGAAGATTTCCACACACATCTACTTGTTATGGCTTCCATCAACACGTTGGCCTACCGCCTATGGCTGCCCTTTTTCGTCTCTTACTATTTTCCACAAATGAATTTTGTACAGTTTCGCAGAAGTAATAAGGTGCCCACATCTTTACTAGCAATTTGTGCATGTACCCTTTGAATAATACCTTCAAATGAATGAGCACCTCCAGGATGGGAATCGTGTAATCGTACCCCAAATTGAACTGATGAAACAAATCTAACCATTCCATCCGTTGCTTGCTTTTGGACATTCAATAAAAATATATAAACACCCAGTGGAAAACATGTGCAACAGTCTTGAAATAAGTTTATTGAAGGATGGTTTTGATCATGTAGTGGGTGCAATTTTTGTTCCTTGGTCCCATCCAAGAGGCACTGTTGCACTGTCCGGATAATTCAAAAACTCTTTGATGGATAGAGATGCAGGACGCCGTCACTCCCATCTTTGATGGTGCTAAGCATCTTGCTATATAAAGTGTTACATAACGAGATGTTTGATTGCATTTGTATTGATATCAAGTACTTTAGTTTGTCTAATATGCTTCCTTGGTTCTGTTGTATCTCACAGGGTGCGAAGCTGAGTGGTGCAAATTTGAAGTTTGCAAACCTTCAGCGAGCTTATTTGAGGCACGTTGATCTACGTGCCACTGTAAGTCAAGCAATATGGATTGAGTCAATTGTTCTTAATAGGGATAATGGCTCCTGACCGACATTTAAACACCATTTGGTGTTTAAATGATCTTACACCATTAAAAGCAGACTTTTTATCTCACACCCTTGAAGTGTGATTAATTATTATGCCATGTGGCAAATATCTATGACCAATCTAAATTGCCCAAGTGATAATCTATCATTGGAATATGCCTCAGCCCAACAAAACATACCGATAAGTGGATGTGACCTATCCGATTGATGAACTTTAATATCAGCCATTAAAACTAAAAATAACCGTTGAGATTATAGTCCACATATCGGATGGTTTAAATCTACCTAAAGCACCATTTTTTTGCACTTCAATCTATGATATATGACTTTGACGGTTCAGATCACCCACATCTTATACTATTGATGGTGTAAGATCATTTAAACACCATTTCACTGCTTAAATGACGGTACGGAGTGTCTGTCCCTTCTAAATATTGCATATATATTTGCAATATTTTGCCAAAGATTCAATGATCCAAATATCTAAGTACTTTAGTATATCTATGAATGCCTCTTATATTCGATTAATCCCTTTTTCTTAATTGTCTTAACTTATTTTTTCTTTGAAAATCTTAGATCTTGGATGGTGCAAAACTCGGCGGCGCTAATCTGCTTGGAGCGATCCGGCGGGAATCATAGTCGTGAAGGGTTTGATTGTGAGATGGTTACCTTTTCTAAGCTATGTACTATTTAAAATATGTATCATATTTACACGCAATATTTCTCTCTGTAGCAGTTTACAATTGATATCTTTTGATAAAATTTGGGAATTGGTTCCATGTGATGGACACCCTATTATAAATTATCATCATAGTGGCCATAACCATGATGGGGGGCATGATGGGATGAGAAGGGTAAAATACTCTCTTATTATTCTTTTCAATGGAATTAGGTTACATGATAAATGGATATAGCATGTTATGGTTCACATTTCATTTTATCAAAGCCCAACGGTTAAAAAGAGTCTGGTGTTACTATCACATCTTAGTAAAAACTGTTGACTGCTTTGAATGAGATGATGGAGATCGCTTTACATCCTAATCTTCCATACAATAGATCTTGAGATCATGGGCCTATCATCGAGCGGTCAGATATTGATTCGTTCTAGCACACATCCCAAAAAGTGAACGTGATGATGACATATTATCAAACATGCACCACGCTCACTTTTTGAAATGTGGGCTGCATGGGATCAACATCTAACTGTATGATGATAGGCCCGCGATCTCTAGATCTCTTGTGTGGAAGATTAATACCAAAAATCCTCTCCATTGTCTAATTCAAAGCAGCCATCGGATTTTTTGCTTTGCTCAACATAATTTAGTGTGGTAGTAACACCTTCCTGGAAAAAAAATGGGGGATGGTTTATAAAGGGGGATGCTGCTAAGCCCTTGCGAAATATTAAATATCCCCATTTAAGTACAATTGTAAATTTTACTGTTCCACACAACTGATCTTGAGATCATGGGAATATCATCAAATGCTTCACTTTTATTATATGTTGCACACATTTCAAAAAATACGGTTTGAGCGTCATGTGTGCCATCTAATCTTTGGGTCACTTTGTTGGGATGTGTGTTGCACGGAATCAAAAACCGATCATCTGATGATATGTCCATCATATGAAGAGTTTTGTGGAATATTGAAATGAAAAATAATCTTCATTGTCTGATTTAAAACAATCTGATGGTTTTCAGCTGTTGTTATTGGGGGATATTTAGTAGGTGGGGGTTAGTAGCAGGCTAGCGGCCCCCTTTATAAACACACCCACTTAAAGCTGGCGTTTGTGTCAGGTACTTGACCCGAGTTTGGGCACTCTGGTCAATCTCCCCAGAAGATGATTTAGATCAAACTCTTGAAATTAGGGCCCGACTCTCATGGCCATCATTAAAGATCAAAATGGTGTTTAAATGATCTTAAACCATCAATGATTTAAGATGTGGATGATCCGTACTGTTAAAGTGATAGATCATAAAAGTGCAATAGGCCCAAAAATGATGTTTTAGAGAGATTTAAACCATCCGATCTGTAGACTATAATATCAACCGTTGCTTTTAGTTTTAACGGCTGATGTTGAAGTTCATCAATCGGATGGTTCACATCCACTTCTTTGGGTTGAGACATGTTTCAATGGTAGGTTGTCACTCGAACAATTTAGATTGATGAAAAATATGCGTTACATGGCATAATGAGAAATCATACTCTAATGGTATGAGATTAAAAGTTTAATTTTAATGAAGATCATTTAAACACCATTTTGATGTTTTGAGTGTTGACCAGAGCCCCAAAACAGATTTTATCTACTTTGGAAGAATGCAGTTTTATCACTTAAAATGGCTCCCTGCTAGAGTAAATGGGGCGAAGAGCTGTGTTACCAAACATAAATGCAGTTCCTTGCTAGAGCCAAAGAGTGAAAGAGCCGTTCTTTGGCCTGAAAGTGCTACCCATAATCAGCCTTATAATCTGCGAGTGGAGTTGATCCCATGCTTCAACCTTATGAAGGTAGCCCATTCTTTCCATATTATGGATCAATGGACAAATGCACTGATATTGCCACGTTGCACATATCTCAAAATGTGAACATGATTGCAATGTACCATTAGACATGGTAGCATATTAACTTTTGGACGTATGTCCTATGGAATCAACATTTGATTGTTTGATGGTAGACCCATCACCTCAAGATTAGGGAAGATTGCGATGAAATTTGATATCCATCATCTCAATCAAAGCAGTCAGTCAGTTAGTGGCTTAACACGAGACATTTTGCAAGATCCCAGCTCTGACTATGGGAATTGGCAGGTTCCTTGCTTATCTTTAGTTTCAAGTGTTTAAATTAACAAAAACTATTTGTCAGAATATGAAATACCAATAATACCTTTACCTTTTCGGCGAGTAATTAATGCTCCATTAATAATGACACAAATAACCTCATAAAGAAAATTTTCAGATCGAACTATTTATTGATTGATTGAACGATCGAGCTGTTTTCGTTGACCAAGATCCCTACTGATCTATTGGTTAGTATGCATTAAGAAAATAATTGGTTGATAGAACGATCGAACACGACCGAACGGGTCACACGCGGTTTAAAATGACCTGTGAGCGAGAAAAAATCGATTGATTAATGGCACGACAGAGCGATGTACCACACAATCAACCGCTTGATCGTCTGGTTAATGTGCAAGTTACCGTTGACTGTAAAGACCGTTCATCTCACTAGATGCTTTTTTATTTCTGTCTTTTCCGGAATCATTTGGATGACCGCTCGGTCATTCTTAACACTACTCAACAAGCATCAAGTTTTGGTAGAACAACTCCAAATTAGAACATCAGATCTTCAATATTGAAGCTCTCTTTGATGTCTTGAATACAATAATATTCTATTGCATGCGTCCGTCTCTAGATAATCCGTCTCTGGATATTATCATAGAGACGGATTACTTACGATCATTCATTAGAGAACTAATATGAGAATACAAAATTCATCTCAATTCTTAGAAGTCCGATTGACCGGAGCTTTAAACGAGTTGTTTCCTAATCGGACTATAGGAGTTGACACATACTTAAGCTTGGAAAAGTAATAGGGTTGGGCCAACCCACTCCGATTATGAATCCATATTATACCACATAGCCCAAGCTCAATCCCGCCTCATTAAAAGTTAAGTAAAAATATTAAATTCATTAAGTGAGGGTAGGAGAGAATAGGTAAAATATAATTAGCAAATTATTTTGTGTGTAAGATATTAGTAAGAAGTATAATTGACGTGTAAGTAATAAATTGTGCAATAGGTGGTGTGCATGTGGGTCTAAATAGCAAATTATGGTGTAGGTGCTTTGTATGTGAGGCATAAATAATAGATTGTGCTACATAGATTCTTATGCATGTGAGGCACTTAAAATACTCTTGTAGATAGCATTTTGAGAGGTATTACTAGACATATTGGTTTACGACATAGCTATATCAAATAATTGCTAAGAGATGGAGTAATCTCTGTAATTATAATAAGGTTTATTAAAATTTGAATGATCTCTTTACTAAGTTGGAAGAGATTAAGTGCCTAATACACCGAAAGGGATGAGTTCAAAGCCAATTACCTAACAATCAATTATAATGAAAGTCTTAACATAATAACTAGTTATTCAACGTTCAAGTTCATTAAGAAGAATACAAGATAGATTAAAAGCACTATAATTTTAGACTTAAATTCTCAATTTTATCCAGAGCCGGCCCTGGGCCAAGGCAAGCCAGGCGGCTGCCTTGGGCCCCCGATTTCTAGGGGCCCCGGAATCCAAAATTCTTTACAAAAATTAGGTTTGAAAAAAAAAAAAAAAAAAACCTATTAGCATATAAAGGGCCCCTTCTCTCCTCTTCCTCTCTCCAGCGTCTCCACGGCTAACGGCTCCACGCCTCCACCAGCCACCAAGCTCCAGCGTGGCAGGGGCAGCGCCCATCCAAAACAATCCGAAACCCTCTCCAGCTCTCCTCTCCACCAGCTATTCTCTCTCTAAAGTCTAACCTAAACCCAAACCCAAACCCAAACCCAAGCGGGCCAAACCCAAACCGATTCTCTCTCTCTGGCTGTACCACAATGTTCTTGTAAGTTCTTCTCTTTGGCTTTTTTTCTCTCTTAATTATTCAAAATTCATTATATGTTTATTGTGGCCTTAATTGATTCATAGTTATTGCGATTATCACTTAATTCATATGTGTTTTTATCTTAATTATCTTAAAAATTAGACCCTTTTTTATTTTAAGTAGATTAAAAAAAATTTAAATGCTTATTGTGGCCTTAATTGATTCATAGTTATTGTGATCATCTCTTAATTTATGTGGGCTTTTGTCTTAATTTTCTTTAAAATTTACACCCCTTTTTCATTTTAAGTGGTTGATTTTTAATAAAAAGTTCACTATATGTTTATTGTTGCCTTAATTGATTCATAGTGAATATCTCTTAATTTATATTGGTTTTGGTCTTAATTTTCTTAAAATTTAGACCCTTTTTCATTTAAGTGGGTTAATTTTTTTAAGGATTAATCCTATATTTATTGTTGCCTTAATTGATTCACTGTTATTGTCATTGTCTCTTAAATTATATGGTTTTCTTTCTTAATTATGTTAAAAATTAAGGCCTTTTTTCACTTCAAGTTTGATTTTATTTTCAATGTGAACAGCTTTTATTGAACGATTTCAAGAGACCCTTTAGTTCGTAGCCTCTATTTCTCCTATTTTCTTATAATAAATTTATGGGCTTGTTTCAATGTTATGTATTTGTCGACTCAATTTTCGAAGTTCCTATCAGATTTACACTTTGCAGATTATTTTCTAATTGATTACTTGGGTTGAATCAATTTTCAAGTAGCTCATTCCTGTTTAAGAGATCTTAGCAACTATTCAATTGGATTTATTCATTTTTTTGTTCCTTTATATTATAGTAAGAATCACTTTGTAGTTTGCAATTTCGGATATCTATGGTAGAACCATGGATTTAAATTACGATGAATTTTTAAGAAATTCAAAATAAAAAATAAAGAATTCTGTTTTTAGAGGACTGCATTTAGGATTATAAGTTTTACACATTAATCAAACAAACAAAATGAACTGAATTTAAAGAGAAAAGTAAATTTCAAAACTAAATCACATGCTTTCAACTACTCTTTTGACCCAAAAGAAGATCCTTCCAACTTTTTTTCCCAAGATCATAATTTTATTCACATGAATCCTCAGGAAAGTAGTTATACTAGATCTTTTAATTCTTGTGGCTGAGAATTGAAATCAAGTCATTTTGTGGATACAGATGAGTTGATTTTTACAAATCTCTGGCTTATTTTATCTCGCATTGAGGCCACTGATGCATTGGCAGGAGTCTTGATGAAGTGAAATGGATTTCGGTCATTCGAGATCCGTAAGGTAAAATCCTATCATATTCTCGTTAATGGGTTTCAAGTTTCAATGATTTCGATATAATTTCGGATTACACCCAGGCATTTAGTTGCTGTTTATTGGGTTTAGCTCCAAATTTATGCATAATCACAATTAATGTAGACGAATTCGAAGTGGTTTGTTCTCATTTTCTAAACTGAGGATGCGCCATTTTCAGAAGAACCGTGCATTTGAAATATTTAAAACCATGTTTTCTACAATCATTCAAACTAGGATAATGGTTAAAACTAATTGCAAGTAGGCATTGAAATCAAAAGAGCTCTATTAATTTTCCTACTAAATTCAAAATTGTTTTATTCATATTCTTGTACATAAGACTATACTACTAATTTTCCTTGCTAACAATCAAAAGCTTTCCTCTTTGAAAAAAACTCGGACTACCCATAAGAAAATTTTCTGATTTGCAATTCCAGTTGATACTTAGATGTTCATAAGCATCTTATGCCGAATTCACAACTTACTAAAAATTATCTACTTGTTCTTTAATTCTTTCGAACTTGGTGCATAGCTAAGAGTTTGGGATCTTTCAAATACTCTGTTTTAGCCAAGATCCTGCGGCTGACTTACTTTTTGTTTGCAGCACTAATTTTCATTACTAATAATCTCAGATTTCAAGACGATCTTGAACTTTCAAAGTCCGTGAAAGGCAAAGGAAAATCCGAAAACGTTTACCATCTTCTTTAATTTAAAGAACTAAAGTTAGTTATCTTGGAGTTAATTTAAACCCATTTCAGGAAATATGTTTATATATATGGTATTAACAATTTAGTGCCCTTATTTTTATTTAGAAATTTATTTATGATGTCGATAATTAAATGATAGATATTAATGTTTCTTTAAGAAATATTCATTTATTTGAGAAATGAATTTTTTTTTTTGAAGGCATCGTTATATATATAGTATTAGCAACTTATCCTTGTCTTAAATTCACGTTTGTAGTTGAGAAATCATGTCAAATAGAAGCTATCCTTCTGGAGCAGAGAAAAGAAGAAAGAAGCAAAAGATAGAAAATTTATTCAAGTCTCGCCATTTATAAGTTCTTTGGAAGTAGTAAACAAACAGAGCTCGAAAACTTGAGCAACAAGGAAGAATACGAGAATAATGAAGAATATGAAGGCCAAGACTTGGTGAATGAAGGAGAATATGATGGTGAAGAAGAAAATATAAATGAGAATGAGATTGATGATAGGGAATGTTGGCCTTTAAATATATATGATCCAAGCAATTGGAACAATGTCCAACAGAGTCTTAGAGACTTCTTAGTAGAGAAGGGTCCTTTGAGAGATGAGAATCAAATTTTTTCGAGAAATATTTATGGTAGGAAGTTCTCGTCTTCTCATTACATGCGACAATTAGCAAATGGAGAAAAGAATGATAGAAAATGGTTAGTATATTCAAATACTAGTCAAAGAGTTTATTGTTTCAGTTGCAAGTTGTTTTTCACGGAAGGAATGACTACTCAATTGGCTAAAGAAGGATTCAATGATTGGAAGAATATAAGCGAAAGATTGAAAAGTCATGAAAAGACTAGGGAACATATTACAAGCATGAGCAAATGGATTGAGTTGAGTTTGAGATTGGGAAAGAATGAGACAATTGATCAAGAGGTCCAAGAAAAAATAAAGAAAGAGAAAGAGCATTGGAGGCGTGTGTTGATAAGGATTGTTTCCATCGTGAAGACTCTTGCATCCAAGAATATAGCATTTCGAGGGGATAATGAAAAGATTTATCAAGAGAGGAATGGAATCTTTTGAGTATAGTTGAAATGATAGCGAATTTGATCCAATAATGCAAGAGCACCTTGAGTCCAAAATAAAGAAATTCATTATCATTATCTAAGTCACAAAATCCAGAATGAGTTAATACAACTGATGGCGGATATGATCAAAAATACAATTATTCAGAAAATCAAAGTAGCGAAGTACTATTCGATAATACTTGATTGCACTCCAGATATTAGCCATGTAGAGCAAATGTCTCTTGTTGTAAGATGTGTTGATGAGTCACCGAGTCAAATGCAAGTGAAAGAGTTCTTTCTAGAATTCTTGAAAGTCAGTGATACTTCAGGTCAAGGGCTTTTTAATATTCTTGTAGAAGTTTTGAAGACTCTTGAACTTAATATTGATGATATAAGAGGACAAGGATATGATAATGGATCCAATATGAAAGGAAAACACAAAGGTGTACAAAAAAAATTGCTTGAAATAAATCCTAGAGCATTTTACACCCCATGTGGCTGTCATAGTCTAAACCTTGCACTTTCTGACATGGCGAACTCTTGTTCTAAAGCTTCAACATTTTTCGGCGTAGTGCAACGTATATACACACTCTTTTCATCCTCTACAAAGCGGTGGCAAATTTTAACAGATAATGTGAAAGGTTTTACAGTTAAGGGGTTATCACAAACACGTTGGGAGAGTCGTGTTCAAAGTATTAAAGCAATAAGGTATCAAGCTTTAGAAATAAGAGATGCTTTACTTATCCTGGCAGAGTCTACTTGTGAAAATGACAGTAAAAGTTCTAGTGAAGCCCAATCCCTCGCAACAAATGAACTTGAGAGCTATGAGTTTTTAGTAGCTATGATTATTTGGCACAATGTATTGTTTGCTGTGAATACTGTTAGCAAGTTTCTTCAAGAAGAAAGTATGAATATTAATATTGCTATCCAACAGTTAGAAGGGCTCATTACCTATTTTAAAAGGTATAGAGAAAGTGGGTTTACGGAGGCCTTAATTGAAGCTAAAGAAGTTGCTATTCAAATGGGGATCGAGCCTATATTTCGTGAAAAGCGCATTGTTCGGAGAAAGAGACAATTTGATGAGGATGCAAGTGAAGAAGTGTCACAGTCAGCTGAAGAATCATTCAGAATTAACTACTTCTATATTATTGATCAAGGTCTTTCATCAATTGAGCATAGGTTTGAACAGTTTAAAATATATGAGCAACATTTTGGACTTTTGTTTGATTTAAAAAAGTTAAGTTTGGTCAGTGAAGAATGTTTGAAGACTTTTTGCGTAAATCTTGAACATGTTCTTAAACATGAACAACATGTTGATATTGATGGGCTAGATTTATCTTCAGAATTGAACGTCTTGAAAGATACTTTGCCGAAAGAAGTGAAAACGCCGATTGAAGTGTTAAATTATTTGAAGCAAATGGAAGGTTGTTACCCAAATGTCCGGATTGCTTATAGGATACTGCTAACTATACCAGTTACTGTTGCCACTGGTGAAAGAAGTTTTTCAAAATTAAAGTTGATCAAGTCATATCTTCGATCAACGATGTCACAAGAAAGATTAAATGGATTAGCTATGTTATCCATTGAAAATGATATGGTGGATAAGATTGATTATACAACTTTAATCAGTGATTTTGCCGCTAAAAATGCGAGAAGAGAAATATTTAAATGAAATTTTTTAGTATTGCATTACGAGTATTGCATTTTCTTTTAATATTTACTTGTATTAAATTCTTAATTACATTTTCAAATTATATATAGTAAAATAGAATATGAGTATTATTTTATTTGTCAAAAAAAATTGTGGCGAATTTTTTATATATTATAAAGTAATTTGAAATAGGGGCCCCATTTTAGGAACTCGCCTTGGGCCCCTAAAATGTCAGGGCCGGCCCTGATTTTATCCCAAATGTTTCTTATGAATCTTTGACGTCAAAGTTCTTTACATCATAGCCTTTAAATCATATGACTTAGATGGTGTTCCGCATGGCATCAATCCCAACAATATCCAATCTCCCTTTTTAGGTATGTACAACAACACAAATCTCATGTGCAAGTAGCTATAACTAAAAAGTTAGAGCTTGAAAAATCGGGAGAATAATCCAGAAGGGTTCAAGCCTTTTACCTAACAAGGTTCAATGTTTCGCTTATTACCTAGTAAGGTCATGGACCCTATTTTTGTTTACTAATTTTTTCTTTTTATACTGTAGTAACAAGGTCTAATATTTGACATGTGATGAAATTAAATTCAAGTGAGATAATAGTTTAGAAGAAAATGTCCTTAAGTCGTATATAAGACGGATAAGTTGAACTCATGTGAGACTGATCAATTCATTATAAGATCGATTTACATATGAGACCTAAGAGCATTTTCATCTAAACAAGTCAACACATCTTAAATATTAGATTCCTTTTAGAGTTTACAAAAATTGTTAGTGAGTGGACATTGCAGTTCACATGTCTATGTGATTGAGTGACTTATACAGACTTTTGGTGCATGAAAATCCGTGCAAATCACTTAGTTAAAGGTAAATATAGATTGCGATGTCCACTCATGAGAGTAGATTAACAATTAAAAAGAGTCTAGGACCCTATTAGGTAATAAGTGAAACGTTGGACCCTCTAGGTAAAAATGAAATAGTTGGAGAACCTCTATGATAAAAAAAACTCATAAACTAGTATAGCTGCTATACACATTATCCTTCCTCAATCTAATAAGTTCTTAAATCTTGCGTATAGATAGCGCAGGACGCCATCACCTCTGTCTACTCTCTCCGCCTCTCTCTCATTTGCTGCTAAAAGCACGGAATTAGAAGCTCATACGAGGTACGCTCGTCGATTCTGTTTCCGTAACCCTAATTTTCTTCAGAAGTTAGATTTCATAAGCTTAATTGCCTCTTTTGTTACTACTTTTATTCGTTCGGTGGCTTCGATTTTGGTTATTTCAGGCTATCTATGGTTTTTTGTAGCTAATTTTCATGTTTCTACAGGCTACAGTTCGTAATTTAATGTATTTTTGTTCGCATTTCTTCATTTAATATATATATATATATATATATATATATATATATATATATATATATATATATATATGGTACGAAAGATTGGGCTTTTTCGGTGGACCGATTGATTGAACTGTTTTTGGCCTTATCCTCTGATTTTTTATTTTTTTATTAACGTTGGAGGCTAGATGTAGAGCTCTTTTGAGTTTGTTATTTTGTTTAAGGGAACCTGCATTAACAAACCAAGATTCTTCCTACTCAACCCTGGATTCAGGTGAAACCGTTGACTGCTTTGACTTAGATGATGAAGATAGTTTTTTCATCCCAATCTACCATACAATGGATCTTGAGGTAACGAACCTACCATCGTTATAGGAGTACTTCAAACATGTTTTTTGGGTCACTTTTCGTGTAATCAAAACCTCACTGTCTGATGCAATATCAAGATCCAGATGAGGGCGAATACCGATCTCCATCATTTAATTCAAAGTAGTCAACGGTTCACGCACATGAAACAAGTGTTGAGAAGGAAGAATCTTGAGTTGAACATAAGCGTACCCTTTGTTTAAGTATTATAAATCTGATTTAGAGTATGGGCCTGTTTGGCAATGTCCAAAATGGTAAGGTCCTAACAAATACTCCCAAAACGCCTAGGTGTTAGTGGAGCGGGAAGTTAACTCCTTACTACTTTGCGTTGGTAACACACCACCACGCTACAAGCTGACAGCCATGGGGCACACTCTGTGGGCCTGTGGTGGCTCTCACTCCGATTACTACTTCCGGTCCCTAGGAAGCCATTTCCTCAAGTCGCCTCTCCCGTGACTCCATGCAGCTCACTCTGTGGCGACTTTCACTTCGGTACTCACTCTATAGGGCTCCCAGCTAACTAAAGTTGAATACGGAATTCGAGCTGTTTCGAACTCTGAATGGGAGCTCAATGACTGAAATTTCATGTTTCTCATGCAACATAATTGGAATGGAGTCTCCCTGTGGAGAGACAAATTTCCTATTCCACCTCAAAGAAACATTCTTTTAAGCATAGAAACAAATATCACCATTTTTTTTTCCAAAATCTCGCAATATTATTATATAAAGTTAAATAAAAATTATAAAAATGATATAATTAACTCATCACGAGATATATAATATGCCGCGAATTTTACGATAACAATGCGACTAATTGGCAAGATAATAAAATAAAACTCGAGGAAAAAAATAAAAAATTTCGACGGGATTTTTGGCGCTGCTTCAGCCCGATGCAATTTGATGAAATGAAAGGGTTTTATTTTTGCAACTCATATAGGTTAAAAAAGTAAAAACGATAGGTGCTTATATGGTGTTAAAATTTAAAACTGTACTTATTTATAAATTTCCGATCAAATATTTAAAGCCCTACTTATTTATAAATTTTTTTTTAGGTTCTGTTTTTTGAGAAAATCTCTTTTACTCTCAGTAACCACCAAAGAAATATAATTCAATAAGTTGATATGTTTTTTTTATTGCTTTCCTGATATGATTTTCAAATCCATGACTTTCTTTACTTTCACAAATAGGTATGATTTTTATTTTGATATTATCATAATTTAAAGTTCATTTGATTTGGTGACCTTCCCTTTGGGAATTAACTCATTCACTCATTTTTACTTAATTTTTAGTAATTTAACTCCATTTAGCTGCAGGTCTATGCTCGTGCTCTGCAGAACTGTAATTTGCATCAGTCCTATTACAGTCTCCTCGTTGAAATCAAATTTCAGTCACGGCAAGTTGGCTTTAGCATCAGCTTCATTTAGCTCTAATGATCAAATAGCATCCGACTTGTTTTCTATCAATAGAAAACTGTGCGTACTTGCATATCTCTAGCTTATTAACTATATTGTTTAAATTGGTAGTTTTTGAGCATTGTTTCACATTAATGCCCATGATTTTAATGACGGTGTTGATCTTGTTTTCTGCTAAATGTTCAGCTTTTATATTTATTTATGCTGGAATTTTTTATCTAAAAAGATATTTTATGACGTCTGCAAATGCAATAGTTTGTTGAGTGATGATGTAACGAGATGGATCTGATTGCCTTATGAGACAATCATATAAATCCACGTGGCATATATTTGCTGATCTGCACCATTTACGTCATTACGTGTGATGCCACCATATGAATTGAGGACAGCCAAAAAATCACACCAATTGGTTGATCCAACTGCCCCATAATTTCAATTTTATTTGCCAAATCTGAACTCATTTTTGAGTCCTCCAATTAGCATGGTTTTGGGGCTGTCGTCAATCTATGTCATGGACTTCCTATGTCTGTTCCAGATCTTCCAGACTCATACTACATGCATCTATGTGGCTCATCTCATATCAGATAGTTTTTATACTGCTGGTTATTTGTGACATTATTCCAATGTTTTTATGCAAAATAATGCCATGGAATAGGAAGCTGTTCTTGGAACTTGCTATGTTGACTTCGAACATAGATCCAACTCTCAGATACTGTGACTTAGTTCTGAACTTCTGATATATCTTGATATCAGAATCTGTTGATACTATAACCCATATCAGCTGTGTTTTGGAACTTGCTGTGTTGATTCGTCCACTTCTTGGATTTAATTTTCAGATGATACTGTGACATATTTCCTGATGCATATTTTAAACGGAATCTGGTGATACTAACCCATATCAATTTGTATAGGGCCAAACAAACTAGTAGGGGCCATTGTCATATTGTATATTCCGATGTTAGTGTATGTATTAGAGATTCTTTTATATATCACTCCATGTTGGAGCTGAAATATACAGGCTTCAATTCTGGAAATATAAATCTCAAGACATATTGTTTGAAACATTTTGATATAAGAGTCCGGTGATAGTAGGTGACATTTTTACCCTGTATTGTCCAATGGGAGTAGGGGTGTAAATTCAGTTAACCGAAACTTCGGTTCTTGGGTTGGTTCCTTCTATACCGAACCTGAACCCAAACGTTTCGGTTTCTGTTAGCCGAACGTCCCACCTCCCTAAACCGAAACTGAACTGAACCGATCCGACTTCTGTTTCGGCGAGTTCGGTTTGGTTTTCGATTTTCTTCATATATATATCTTTTTTTTTTTTTCTTTTTTGAAGAAGAATTTTTGGTTTTTTTAAGTTTTCTGTTTTGTCGCCCTACCCGGCCGGTTTCGGTTTTCAGATACCAAAAATGAAGTCGAACTGGTTCAGTGTCGGTTTTCAGTCAGTTTCGGTCCGGTTCGGGCTGGTTCAGAAGGCTTGGTTTTCAGGTTTCAGTTTTAACTTGCACCCCTAAATTGGAGTTCGTGACGGAGATAAGCCTACATGTCATCTCTGAATTGGAGGTGTAAATACAGGCTTCACTCCCCCAAATGTAAGTCATGAACCAAACACTGGTTTTTAAGAAATTTGCAAGTGCATGTTTTGTGGCAAAATGTGGATATGTTTAACAAGAAAAATAAATTTGAAGCATTTGAAAAATTCAGTTTTTGCAGTCACATTTCTTAGCAGTGATGAATTTTCCTGTTATCAAGTTTTCATATTCCATATGGTGAATCTGTCATCGGCTCATCCTAGTTGACTCTAGATTTAAGAGATTTTTGTGTTGCCTTTGTAAACATTTATTTGAAGGAATAGTGATGTGGATCTTATGCCAGTGCCATATTTTTCTTTACCAGATCTACTGTGTGATCTTTTTTTCTTCCTGTTTTTCTTAATAATGATTTGTTTTATCTTGATATGCATTCATATCAGCACAATGGCATCACACATTGTCGGATATCCTCGTATGGGGCCAAAGAGAGAGCTCAAGTTTGCACTGGAATCCTTTTGGGATGGAAAGAGCACTGCTGAGGAATTACAAAAGGTTGCTGCAGATCTGAGGTTGTCCATCTGGAAACAGATGGCTGATGCTGGGATCAAGTATATACCTAGCAACACCTTTTCATACTATGATCAGGTGCTCGACACCACCGCGATGCTTGGTGCTGTCCCTCCTAGATACGGTTGGACAGGTGGAGAGATTGGGTTTGATATTTACTTCTCCATGGCTAGAGGAAATTCCTTTTTACCTGCTATGGAAATGACAAAGTGGTTTGACACCAACTAGTAAGTTGCATACTTCTGCCTAAATATTTCTATTTTAAAGATTCTAGCAAAATAAAGATCACTAGTTTTTTTATAGCGTTGAATTCTCTCTCCATTTGGTTGTATTTACTTTCTCTCTGTCTGTTTTTTATACAGCCATTTTATTGTTCCTGAACTGGGACCAGAGATGAAGTTCTCTTACGCTTCTCACAAGGCTGTGATTGAATACAAGGAGGCAAAGGCGGTATGTTGAACCGTATAACATATTCTTAGTAGCAGTAAGGTTGTTTAAGTATATGTAAGGTGTTTTAAAGTAGTGATAGTAATAATACCAATAATGGATTTTAAGGATATCTAAGGTTTCATAAATATTAATAGAAAACTCCGACAGATCCAATTGGATGAAGAACTCCTTTTCATCGGTAAAGGTGCTTTTTAGGGAAGAGCAAAAAGTACATCCAGGATCAACCTGAGCAAGAAGCTTAGGAGATTCTGAAGAACCCAAAAAAAAAACAATAAGAATGAAGCAAAGAAAAGAGAGAAAAAAGAGGGAAGGGGCTTGCTGAACCCAAACCCATAACAGATATATAGTGAAAATGGAGTCCAGAAATTTCTATATTCGAACACGACCAGCCCCTAAAAATACTATTTTGTTCTTTCACTTATTTTTGGAACGAAATGCAAGTGAGAGCTTTATTTGAGGTCGATCATTTCTAGTTTCAAGTCTTTTGAACTTCATATCGGTCACTTCTGTTTCTACTCGCAAGTATTGTCAAGCCTATGCTATATATATATATATATATATATATATATATATATATATATATATATATATATATATATATATATATATATATATATAGGGAAATGATTATATGACTCGAGTCATGGGACATAAGGCCATGACTCGAGCTCCTATTGGCTGCATGTCACATCAGGTGACTTAAAAAGTCAACCTGATGTGACATGCAGTTTGTTTGCTAGAGTCATGAAAATATATTTCATGACTCGAGTGAGAGGATCATTTCCCATATATATATATATATATATATATATATATATATATATATATATATATATATATATATATATATATATATATTTGTGTGTGCAGCTTGAGACGCTGCACACTTGCATTTGGGTGCCTCGTGCACATACATGAGGTCGATCAACAAATTTCATTTTTTTAAAAAGTGATGTTACATTGTTGATTTTATGGTCAAAGGTGGAAAGAATCACTGGAAAAATATATGGGAGGAAAACCCATTTCTTTGAACCCCTGAAATGAAGGGCATACATGTCCAGTTTTTTTGTTCTATAACCTAGAGGGACTGGTGAACCATTAAAGGATGTGGGCCAACTCGCAATTTCTCTTCCAAGCTGCACACGAATGTACCACCATTTTTGCCTATATATTGCATGGATATGTACTGAGGTGTTGGTGTCTAATGCGTATCAACAAGTCTGATTTCTTAGGTTGCCATTGTGCCAAAAGTCCCAACTTAGATGTGAGCCAACTAGTTACCATGTGCAACGTGGCATGCCAAATGGATTATTGTGAGCCTCCCGGGCTGCACAAATGCACCTTCCCGTTGGCCCCTATATATATATATATATATATATATATATATATATATATATATATATATATATATATATATATATATTGCATGAGTATGGACTCAGGTTTTGGTGTCTAATGTGTGTCGACTAGTCTGATTTGGCAAGCAGCAAGCGTATAAAATCCACGCTCCTCGACTCATCCATACAAATAATTTTGTTTTTGAAATAATAAATTAAAATACTTAAAATGACAGAATGTAGGATCTTGGGCTGCCATTATGACAGAAGTACAACTACTAGTAAATTAAAAAAGTTTAAACAATAATTTCCTATAACTGTATCAATAAAAATAAAATAAAAATTCTTGTAACTCTTATAGTAGTTAGATAATTGGTCGATGCTTACATTCAGTGTTTACATGATAGCCGATTTCATTGCGTGGCCGCATTGTCCGAATCTAGCCCGTGTCAGATTCTTCAACCACGTTGGACTTCTTGTACACCTTATTTTTGTACTGACTACTGATGTAGGCATCCACCAATTATATTACCTTAGTTTATAATACTAAGAAATGTGCATCAGTACTGGCATCACATCCTAAAACTTATATATTCCTATAAGTATCTTCTTCTTTCTTTTGTTTTTATTTTTTTTATTTTTTTTAGCAATTCTGGGAATTCTAATCTTATTGAGATTTATTGGGTTTTCCTGGACCATTTTTTCTGTGTGGTACAGCTTGGGATCGATACTGTTCCAGTTCTTGTAGGCCCTGTCTCCTACTTGCTGCTATCGAAGCCTGCAAAGGGCGTGGAAAAATCCTTTTCTGTTCTTTCACTCCTTCAGAAGATTCTTCCAGTATACAAGTAAGATTTCAAAACTAGTTATGGTACGTCATTCCTTTTTGTACATATATCCTTGCATGATTCCTTCAATTTGCTCTATCATTGATCTAATTGCATTGCAGGGAGGTTGTGGCTGAATTGAAAGCAGCCGGTGCTTCATGGGTTCAATTTGATGAGCCCACCCTTGTGTTGGATCTCGATTCTCACCAGTTGCAAACATTTTCTCATGCTTACTCTGAGTTGGAATCATCCCTTTCTGGTTTAAATGTTCTCATTGAGACCTACTTTGCTGACATCCCTGCTGAGGCATACAAGTAAGTTGGATCCTTATTGTGTTCTGCTAGTTTGATACATGTAATAAGTATCATTTTTTTACTTTATTAATTACTTTTTTAGCATATTTTTTTATATTATGTATAGAGGCCTGGGACTATCCACCCACCCGGTTGTAGAGAAATCTCTACAACCATGGTCAACCGGACATCATGGGGCATCCATCATGAGAATCGGGTGACTCTGCAACTTGGATAAGATCGTTTAAATGCCACACAAAATTTCTGCACGATCAAATATACATCCACCGTTAAGAATGTGGTCAAAGTTTGATAAAACCAACGCCGCAAATTTTTGGGGCGTTACCGTATCTTTGCGGAGGTAAAATAAAAAATAAAAAAATATTTAAACCACATGTCCCATGGCTAATCAACCCAAAATGGGAGTTATTTTGAGTTGATCATGCCATGTGAAAATGTGACCGGCCGCACGGGTCATCCTGTGCAACCGGGTGCATAGTCCCTCTTGCCTTTTTATGTTTCTTAATTTGTCTGGCTATGAGTAGCGACTGGCACCTGGGACTTGATCTGATCTACAAATTTATTTTCTTATGGGTAGTGGGATTTGGGGGATGGACTTTATAAATAAGGCTAGTTGCAATCCAATGGGACGGTGTCCTTTTAAGGATAAATGCTGTCAACTTGATTTGCAGTATGAAGGGCATAAATCACAGTTTCAAAACTCAGTATTTGGTTCAAATTCTTGGCCAAGTACTAAATTGTTTAGGTGACCAAGTTGGCACATTCATTGAAAAGCTCAGCCAGTTTGATTTCGAAAGGGTCATACTGATTTCCAATTCTGATTTGATTTTTTAGACTCTGGTAGAAATACAGAGAGCCCTGCAACTTAAGTGTAGCGACATTTCTGGAATAAATTATGACTCGGTCATAATGTTGCAATTCTGAAATAAAAATGCAGTGTTGCATGTCATAAAGGAAGTTCCTGAAGCAATAAGATTTATGCACAGGAGTAAACAATCCATTATTCTCTTTTTAATAACTGTGATATTGGTCTCAGGACAATCACCACCTTGAATGGTGTCTGCGGGTTTGGGTTTGATCTGGTGCGCGGAACCAAAACCATTGATTTAATCCAGAGCACAGGATTCCCATCAAACAAATTCCTCTTTGCTGGAGTTGTGGATGGAAGGAACATCTGGGCCAATGATCTGGCTGCTTCCTTCAGTACATTGCAGGCTCTCGATGCCATCGTGGGAAAAGGTATTGATCCTTGTTTACAATTTCCCCATCGACAGTCCACATATCCTTGTGGAACTTAGCTAAACTAATGCCATTTTCTATTATTATTTAATAGATAAGCTTGTGGTTTCTACATCCTGCTCTCTTCTTCACACTGCTGTTGATCTGGTGAACGAAACAAAGTTGGATAGTGAAATCAAGTCATGGCTTGCGTTTGCTGCTCAAAAAGTGGTCGAAGTGAATGCCTTGGCCAAGGCACTGGCCGGTCATAAGGATGAGGTATGAGATGCTATATATGTTCTCTTTTTTATTGATACCAATTAATCCTAATATTTACCTGAAATCTCATTGCTGACGAACCCAAATAAACTAAAAGATACCATGTGTTCTCTTGTATCCGTTGCTTGGATATTTTCTAATTAATGTAGAATTTTCCCAAATATAGAAGAATTTCTGAAAAAATAAATAGAAGAAATTTCATCGAAAGTTTTGGTGAGCCTACATTTCGGTGAAATTCAGAGAAATTTTGAATGCTTATCACCATTGAAATCGGTGGTGCCCAAATCTCTAACCGCAAATTGGTGCGCCTGCTCATGGTACTGAATAATATGCCAGAATATCTCTTGGAATGCGCGATAGCCTGGAAATCCTACTCATCAGATGGTTCCAATTCATAAAAATATGCATTAGTTGCATCTTTTATTGTAATTTTTCTTAACTCTGTTGACCAGCCAAAAGGTGAGGTTGGCCAGAGTCGTCAGATGATCAATCACTGTAATTTTAGGCCTATGTTCAATCTATCAGGCAGTCCTACAAATGATCATACACGCCAATTGTGGGTAGAATTGGGACTTTGGAGCACCACCAACTCTAGTGGTCGTTAGAAAAAATTTTGTGGGCTGTTAAGCTCCACATGTTAAATCTTCTTTTATCTGTTGGTCCTCTATTGGCCACAGAGGGTAGTGATTGTATAGGTGGAGAACCATATATATTTGGAAGCCTTGCAAGCTCAATAGACAGTTTGCTGAGTTTCTTCAAAGCCAGAGGTTGGAGTCGGTATTGGAACTCTGGACAACGAAGTCTACTTTTAGTGTTTCAAGTTGATCAGCTAGCCTCAAAATTGATCTTACTTTTTTTATCTCTTTTGTCGTTATGTTCAGGAATTCTTCTCAGCCAATGCTGCTGCTCAGGCCTCAAGAAAATCCTCCCCGAGGGTGAACAACAATGCTGTCCAAGAAGCTGTAAGTTCCCGAAGAAAAGCATCTCTATGATTTTATTAGCGTAATGTAACAGATCCACATTCTTTTCTAGGGGAATCGTTTGCTGTAGAACAATTACATCTGAGCTATATTTTGATGAATCTGGCATAATCTAGTCCCTTCTTTACTCACCAGCTATGAAATTTTCTTGGTTTGCTCCAGGCTGCTGGTTTGAAGGGCTCAGAACATCGTCGCCCTACAAATGTCAGTGCCAGACTGGATGCCCAGCAGAAGAAGCTGAACCTTCCGATTCTCCCGACCACAACTATTGGGTCTTTCCCTCAGACCTTGGATCTTAGGAGAGTGCGACGTGAATACAAAGCACACAAGTGAGCAAGTCCTCAACGCTTTATCTATCAATTTCTGTCCACATGTTACTGTAAGTACTTCTATTTGCACCAGTCAAAACTCTAAAAGAACCCATGTGTTCCCACATGAGAAAAAAGTGTAATTTATTTGTTGTGGGGTGAAAAAAATTTCTCACCCCTCTAATTTCGGTCATGCACCCACTTCTTCAGCTCCAGTGAATTGCAAAGCCCACTCAAGAACCCTTCTAGCAGTCACCCTAGTTGCCGACCCATTCAACCATCGCCATGCTCTTTACTTCCCTTCCACCCATCCCATCTGCGACCAAGCCCTGCTCCAATCGGCACTTCCAGTTACCAGAAAACCAGCTCAAACATATCAGCTTGTACATAGCCATTCACTGCTAACCCTCACCTTCGCCAAGTGGCCCTATTGCTTTTGGTGCCTCTCTCTCTCTCTCTCTCTCTCTCTCTCTCTGAAGAAGAAGAAGAGGGTGCTTCGCGTTCATGACTGAGTGGGTACACATTATATGCAAAACTTAATAAAACATAAGTATGCGTGCGATTATAACTTCTCTAATAATAAGTGGGCACCAATAGAAGGTAGGTAAGTGCTACTAGATTTTTGGTTAGTGCCAATGGAGGGACCCTACTGTAATTTTTTTCGTTACTTGAACCTCAAGTTGTAATGCAGGATCTCCGAAGAGGAGTATGTGAATGCCATAAAAGAGGAGATCAGCAAAGTTGTAAAACTACAGGAAGCGCTGGACATTGATGTCTTGGTCCATGGAGAGCCTGAGGTACTTCTGAAGTATTAGAGAATTGACTGATATTCTTTCATTAATTATCAGAAGTCTTTAAAAAAGGTTTTCTAGTTCTTGCAAGATTTCCGGGTTCTTAAACCTAAAGTGGGTGTATCCAAAATCCTATCTTGATCATGAAATCAGATGGTGTTTGCGGAGTTAGCTGAAGCTGCAACTAACCTAACCCCATTTATTTAAAGTTCTTATGGTCATTCACATATCCTGCGAGCGATAATGATATGAAATATTTTTTTGGTTTTTTATTTTTGTGTGCAGAGGAACGATATGGTAGAGTACTTTGGGGAGCAGTTGCAGGGTTTCGCCTTCACTGTCAACGGATGGGTTCAATCATACGGGTCCCGGTGTGTCAAGCCTCCCATCATTTATGGTGATGTGAGCCGCCCCAAGGCCATGACTGTGTTCTGGTCCTCCATGGCTCAGACCATGACCTCTCGCCCAATGAAGGGAATGCTCACAGGCCCCGTCACCATTCTCAATTGGTCCTTCGTGAGAAACGACCAGCCGAGGTGAGAATTTGTTCTGCATTCTATATAGTCAATTCCTTTTAGATTAAAAGAAAGAATGATGAATAGACTCAAACTTACAGGAGACCACTGTTTGTCTATATACCTTTTAGAGCACCGACCATAGTTTTCCAATTTGACCGATTTTTTCCGACTAAGAACCCTTGCCGACTCCCGACTTTGTGACTATGGCACCAACACTCTAAATGTAGTTAGCAGGAACTGCGATTTTACCATCACTCTCCTTTCAAAATGATGGTAATGGGATAATGGCTCCTGATTGACATTTAAACAAGAAAATGGCGTTTAAATAATCTTACACCATTAATTAGACTTTTTATCTCACACCATTGAGGTGAGATTTAATATTATGCCATGTAGCACACATCTGCAATCAATCTAAATTGTCCAAGTGGCAATCTATCATTGGAACATGTCTCAGCCCAAAGAAGCATGTCTATAAGTGGCTGTGAACCATCCGATTGATAAACTTCAATATCTGCCATTAAGAGTCCCTAAATCTATGAACTATCACTTTGGCGGTATAGATCACCCACATCTTAAACCATTGATAGTGTAAGATCATTTGACTGTCATAAGAGTCTGGTCCTAATAAGATTAACCCAATATGTGCCTGGCCACAGATTCGAGACTTGCTACCAGATTGCATTGGCTATCAAGGATGAAGTTGAGGACCTTGAAGCTGCTGGGATTCAGGTTAGCGTTTAATTTCCTCTTTAAATGGCTGTACGTCTCTTAGGAACAAAAAGGCCTCGATAAACTTAGATGTTGTCAAATTGAATAGAAGCATACTTGTACTGATTTTATGCTCATCAATATCTGTGCATCTTTCAACATTTGGACCAAGTTTAGTGGAGGGAGATTGACCTGTGCACAATAGGATCTCTTATATAACTTCGTTAATAGTTCAAAAGCAGACTATTCTGACAGGGACCTATTGTCCCAGATGAGCATATATACTGGTTATAAATAAATGGGTAATGGCTCCTGATCGACATTTAATCCCCAAAATGGTGTTTAAACAATCGTACAGCTTTAAATTTTTATTTATTATCTCATACCATTGTAGTGTGATTTATCATTATGCCATGTGCTACACGTCTGTTACAAATCTAAACTGTCCAAGTGGTAATCCATCATTGGAACTTATCTCAGCCCAAAGAAACATGCTTATAAGTTAATGTGAACCATTTGATTGATGAACTGTAATATCAGCCATTGAAACTAAAAACAATGATTGATATTATAGGCAACAAATTGGATGGTTTAAATCTCCCTAAAACACCATTTTTGGGCGTGTTGCACTTCATTCTATGATCTATCATTTTGACGGTATGGATGACCCACATCTTAAATAATTGATGGTGTAAGATCATTTAAACAGCATTTTGGTGCTTAAATGATAGTCAGGAGAGTCGGGTCCTAAATAAATATGTACATGCCAATCTGTCTCATGTGCTTTTGCTTTGGTACCGGGTCATGTGCAGGTAATCCAAATAGACGAGGCCGCTTTGAGAGAGGGCCTACCTCTACGAAAATCTGAGCAGGCTTTCTATTTGGAATGGGCTGTCCATTCGTTTCGTATCACTAACTGCGGCGTCAAAGACACAACTCAGGTCCTTTCCCTTCACTACTTCTAAATTTAGCTTAGTTTCTAATCTGTTGTTACTTTTCCCGCGCGACTTTAGAAAGCAAATAATGCTACCTACCAGCTGAGATTTATCGTCTGCCATTTGTTCTGGGTTGTGTGTTGGTTATATAAACAGACTACCTGTTTCGTGATCGATCAGCAACGGGTACATCTGTCCACTGAATTTCATTCTTGAGTCGGAATTGTCACCGATATTATTTAGTTTTCAATCATTCTTCATTGATATGCGTGTTATCAAGGTATCAAACTTGGTGTCGATGTCGGGTATCAGTCGATCATTGGACCGATACGTATCGGCCGATGCCAATCCGATGTCAGTGATACCGAAATCAATTTGTCTTTTTTTTGGGAGTACAAATGAAAAAAAGAGGCCCGCAACTATGCGCCCGGGTGTAGAGAAATCTCTACACCCACAGTCAGTTGGCCATCATGTGGCGTCCGTCCATCACGAAGGTGCCACGGCAACTTAGGCAAGGTCGATCAGATCCCATTATAAAAAAAATATTTTTATGACTTTTCCACCCCTGAAAATGTGCTCAAAGTTGGGGAAAATCAATGCACCAAATTTTTGGGGCGGTACCTTAATCTTTGACCCATCAAACGGAGAAAAAAATGTCAATTTTTATTATTATTTTAAAATCACATGTCTCATAGCTGATCAATCCAAAACAAGAGTTGTTTTGGGTTGATCATGCCATGTGGCATGTGATCTGGCAACTGGATTTGTGCGCCCGGGTGCATTCTCCCCTTTGCCTAAAAAAATTATCGGTCGATACCGAGATAGTATTGGTTGATACTGATCCCAATACCAATACCAATACCACCCCGATGCCTGTATCGGGGTGGTATTGATATCGGTTTCAGGAGATACCGATACATATCAGTATCGGCTGAGTTTTGGTACTTTGCTTATTACTATCAGTATATCCCTTTGAATTTGAATGGGTATTAGATTTCTTACCTCTTCGCCAGCACATGCCATGCACACACTGTGCCATGCACTAATCGTCATGCTTGTAAATTCACACACCTCAAGATCCACATAGTGCAGGCCATGGATCAAAATTTCGGCCGAAATGCATCGGTTTCAATGCCACCCGAAACGAAATCCCCAAAAAATCGGTTTCGTTATGGCCGATAATTTGCTACCTTGATAATTTGGGTTTAAAAAAAAAAATGGGCACCGAAATTTTGGCTTGGCCCTCAAAATTTCGGTCATGCCCAAAACCGAAAACGAAACCGATATTTTGATCCTTGGTGCTGGCCACGCATGCCTTACATTGGTGGAGTCAGGCAACTCATACCAACTTTAATTTTCTTGGAAAAGTTCTACTGATTATTTGATTCTGTGGTTTACAGATCCACACCCACATGTGCTACTCCAACTTCAACGATATTATCCACTCGATCATCAACATGGACGCAGATGTGATCACGATCGAGAACTCTCGCTCTGATGAGAAGCTCCTTTCTGTTTTCCGCGAGGGAGTAAAGTATGGTGCTGGCATCGGCCCGGGGGTGTACGATATCCACTCCCCACGTATCCCCTCCACTGAGGAAATTGCAGATCGCATCAACAAGATGCTTGCAGTACTCGAGACTAATATCTTGTGGGTGAACCCAGACTGCGGGCTGAAGACTAGAAAGTACGCTGAGGTCAACCCTGCCCTTACCAATATGGTGGCCGCAGCCAAGCAACTCCGCACCCAACTAGCCAGTGACAAATGAAATGGCAGTCTCAAATATATATTTGTCTGATAACTTGATTTTTAGGTAGTTTGAATTTCGTTTTTGTTTCGTTTTTTTAGTTAGAGAGGATTTTGTTGCCTCTTTAAATGGCTTAGCCACAATTTATTTGTATTTATATTTATCGAAACTTCGGTGAAATGCTGATGCATTTTACTCCTCATAATTATTAACCCATAGAGTTAATATTACTAATACAGAGTTAAGTGTTAGCGTTTTTTTCATACATGAGGGGCATTTCTTGCAAATTCAATAAAAGCTTAAGGGTAAAAGTAATTAATATTACTAATTTTTGGAATTAGAAATTAGGATAATACAAATCTTTAGTTAATCTCCACCCATGATCTATTTGACTTAAAGTTGATCATCTTACACCACCCATTTTACTTTGGAAAAATTTAGGGTGTAAGATGCTCTAAGTGATATGCACCAAAAGATTTTGGAGAAAATGGACTTTTACATCAATCAAGGACCTTCAAAATTGCAAAAGACAAGAAAGACAAGTCAATTGGACATGTATGATGGAAAAGTGGGGTCAAAGTTCAAGGCATGGGATAAGGAGGAGAGAGAGTGAATTGGGAATATGGGGAATAGTCTTGGACAGAAATGAAGTGTCACTTGGCACAAATTTTCAACTCTTGTCTCCTCCCCGTCTTGCAAATTTCGGGCTTCCAATTTTCAGGCTTCCCATTTTCATATCATCTTAATCTTCTTCCACTCTTCCATCTCTATAAAACTCCCTTAGAACCCTAAAATTATAGAAAATCTTCTCCACCAATCTAATGACTGAACCCGGGTTCAAAATTCAAGTGTATTTCTTTTTAGAAGTTCAAGTTCCCATTTTGGGTTTAAAATTCAGATATATCATTAACTCATATCTACCAATCAGTTTCATCAATCAACCAATTATTAATAATTCAAGTAGTCTATTCAAATCAGAAGTCAAGCCCGTGTCTTCAAATTCTAAGACTTAATTTTAAGAAAGGATCTCGTCGGTTCACACTTATATCAAGTGTTACTTTAGTTTAGAATCCGATAAAGATTTATATTTATTGTCATCGATAAAAAAAAATCGATCATCTCTAATCGAAATTTAAAACATCGAGATGCCTGTTTCTAATAGTTCTATAAATTTACTTGAGTCGAGTCAACTGTATAACTACTCATCGATGAACCAATATTTTTCACTCCTAGAAATGAGTATCCTATGTATCCTAATTGAGTCATCCTAGATGGGTGTCTTTTATACAGTCTAAGCAGGGTTTTCTGCCTTCTATTTTTCGTTATCCGAGTTATTAGTTCAGGCTTGTAGGGAGCATGATTATATTTAGTGTATGTGTCACGACCCAGAATTCTTACCCGATATCGAGGGCCTAAAATTCCGTGTTATGACACCGCACGCTGGTTAAGGCGATAAGCATACATACACATAATCTATAAATTGACTTAGCATATGGATCGAGGCATGTAAGATAGCATTAAAAATAATTGACTCATAAATTAACAGTGGGAATCATAAAAGACAATAAAAAAATAAATCCTAACCATGCATCTAAGATAGGAAAAAAAATAAGTTTTACGTAGGATAAAATGGTCCTAAACATGAACTCACAAAAATATCAAAATAACTAAAATATGTCTCTCAAAGAATAAAGTCTAAAGCAAAAGGACTCTTAAAGCTCGTAGAAATTTGTTGGATCTACACTCTCCTCCGGATAATAGCCAACGTCTCCATCTACGTAAGCCGCCTCCGGAACAGCAGCTCCCGCGTCATTATGAACAGGATAAATTGAATCTTCACCTGAAACTGTTTGATTTGGGAGGGGGGTGAGTTTACTCAGTCGCGTAAACTCAGCGGGTTGCACAATCGATCCACCATAACTTACTCAGGTGGTCGTGTGTGCAATCGCTTGAATTGCGGTGCATTTTTAAAATATAACCAACATCTTAAATTAATGAAATAAGCATATCCATAATTCATAGACTATCATAATCAAGACTGAAAAATATACTAATATAACATGAAGAGTGCATCATGCTTCTATTTTCTTATCTCTTTTCCTATTTGTCTCATCAACTTAGCATACGTGACATATAGTAAGTCTATTAATTACTCCATACGCCTACACAACGTACTTCGCATCTTATCTTATTTAAACGATCTATGTCAAGATCGCTGCTCGAGCCTACCACGCGAGGTCCACGTGTAAATAACCACCTAACCTCTATATCATAACATAAACCACCATCCAGCCAGATGAGGTTGTCGGCATAGTAACCACGATGTCCCCTTAGTTCGAGACAAGGCTATAATGTCCTTAAGACCCGTCTTGGCTGCAGACGTTAGACCCTTACGATGGCTCGTAAGGTATGGCACGTGTAGAAACTTAATTTATATTTAGCTGGCCTTCACAGCATATCTTAACATATCATAACATTATTCGGTTCTGGGCTTAGGTTCCCGCCCCGATTTTATATTTGCGTGGGCTTAAGTCCCCACTTTCTTAATATACATGTGTCTTAACATATTCTTTTCTCATTTTTTCTTAAAACTTAGTTAAAATAAGCCACGGTGCGATAGGCTTCACTAAACTATGTTTTCCAAGGGACGGGTTCCGTAGTAACCTAGATGTACTTCGTGTGGTATCCCATACTACCATAGAGGAGTTGCATCCGTACATGGATGCCTACATTCCAAGTTCCACGTGACCGTGAAAGAAACCCCACCGTGACGAAAGCTTAAGTCATGTGTCATATCTTATTCTTAACTTATATGCATATGCCCTATCGTGATTTTCTATATGATGAATGTCATATGATAATGGTGAACATATATAAGAATGAACTATAACATAAACCTTAAGCATTCCATATTTATGAAGAAAATTAATAAAGAGCATAACATACGAAATATTAAAGTAAAACAGAAAATAAGAAATATTTAACTACATTTATTTTACAATAGAGTTGAAACTATACTTCATTAGGGTTAATTGTATCCATGAAATTTGGTGATTGACTGATATAGCAATCCGACCTATTTTAAAATTCTAAAGGAGCACATGTGTCAAATCAAGGATTGTATGAGGCTTAAAGGAGGTAATAGAATGGTAAGTATTAAAAACGTCAATATTTGACCCCTTAAACTTATAGATTGTTATTCGATGCAAGCTATTTAATGTATTTTATTTAATTTTAACGATTTATAAGTCTAGAGATAAGTTTAGCGTAAAGTAGCCCAAGAGTTAAAAAAATAATGTCAAACCCGTGTAACCTTTGATCATCTAAAACGTATCCCGATTTGCAGCCCAAATTTGACCTTAAAAACATTAGATTCGTGAAATTATTATTTCAGACAAAGTTGTAGATCTCGTTGTCTTCTTTCCAATGCCTTAAGAATTACTTTAATCCGAGTTCGGAGTAAAACGTTATGACCAAAATACTGAGGCTGTGTCTGTTGAAGAATTTGGCCGAATTTCACGAAAATCTGGGAAAAACGATCCTATCGATTTTGGGCCTAATTTCTATGTTTTTAAGACCTGAATTTTATCAAAATTTAAGAAAAAAATTTGGATTTTCTTTTTAAGAAATAACTGAATAATTTAAGATGGATTTAGAGGCACCCACCTGTTGAAACGTGATTCGAATCCTACGATGATTTGGGTTGATGGAGATCGGATTCGAGAGATGATATGCTAGGTCTTTCGCGAGAATTCCTTTCTTACGATAAATTGGTCGGCGATGAAACTTTGATGGTGTAAGATTCCGATAAGATCAAAATCGAATTATGAAAGATACAAAGCTTTTGCAGAGAAGAGGGAATAAAGAGAGACAACTGAGAGAAGAAGTAAATATATATCTAATTCCCTACATAGGTTAACTTTAATTAAGACTTTCCGTATAAGATTTAATAAAATAGTAGTTTTTAAAAGCTTGAGAAGAGGTTTTACTCCGGCGCTTTGTGTAAGCACCAAGGTAAATGGTGACTCTCTCCCGAATTTACAGTTGTGCCCTTTAACCCGCTTCACTCTTCAAACGGGCATAACTTTTTATATTCCTATCGAAAATCGACAAATTATATATCATTGGAATCGTAGTGACGAGTACTCCGCAATGAGTCTAATATTGATATATAAAAAAATCAGACTATTTCTAAAGTGGGTATATTCCGGTGTGGAGCGTTAGCACCACGCACTGTGTGGTACATCATGTAATACCATTAAATAAAATTCAAAAATCTTGATTATTACAGTATGCAACAAGCCTTTAAATCCTTAGGCGATCTGTAATAGAGGAGTTGTGTCTCCTGAGGGTTTAAATTAAAAGTACCCACAAACTTTCAAAACCATCGGCAAAATGAGTTTTCATATCATATATACCTTTGAAAATCAAAAACCAGTGGTCGGTTCAGCTTATGATATATATTAGAGGGAAATTTAATCATTCATTTTATACGTAGATATAGATAGTTATAAGTAGATTATGCGGCTAAAATATTAGTATCAGCTTATGATATATTAGAGCGAAAACACAAGCTTAAGGGTTAAGTAAAGATCTGATCCTATAACAAGATAACTTTTAATTAAACTCTAAGTATGACAAAAAATAATTATATATATCATACAATTTAACAACTCGCCAACCGGCTCTTTCGTTAACTTTTTTTTATTAATAAGCTCCTCTCATTTTCTTTATCATTCTCTTCTCTCATCTTCAACTGTAAGATCAGCTGAGAAGAGACCTAGAGAGAGAAGAGCAACAACCATGTCCACTACTTACCAATTCATTCTATCACATCAAGAATGGTCCAAATCAACAAGCGACACTAATCAAGAAACACTAATCACTGTCGAATTAATGGTAAAGGAGTATTTTTATATATACTCTTATTCTTCCCAAGGACTTACTACTGTCCACGAAGAGGCAGAAAAGCCTCTGGTTTCAAGCTCCCATCAAGTGAGGTTTTGGGACTTCGGTTCTCCAACAACATCAGAGCAATTCATCATCCACCTTCTTTCTGGTTTAAATATCATAAATCCACGAAACCGCCGAGTGTTGAAAAACAAGGTATGGAAATATGCACTAGATTCTGCTTTGCTCAATGCATCAAGTGGTATGCCTGAATCTATGGTTATCAAGGTGTTTATAGAGATGGCAACGTTCCGCCCGTACGATGAATTGGATGCATTAAATCAGGCTTTACGAGAATCGTTTGATCGATTGCAGCTCTGTGTGATTCCTGCGTCGAGATGTTCGATTGAGGCGTTAAAGAAGACAGAGTTCGGAGGAAAAGATGAGGAGTTGTGTGTGATTTGTCAAGAAGAATTCAGCGTGGGTTCCCAGATTACAAAGATGCCTTGCAACCATATGTTTCATGGAAATTGTGTAGTTCAGTGGCTGGAGAAGAACTATAAGTGCCCGATATGTCGATTCGAGATGCCAACTCAGATGCCCACGCCCTAATTTAATTTATTTGGATCATCAACAATTTTCTGATTTCTTTAACGTATTTATTTTTTATTGTTCCATTTATTAAATATTTGCATATTGAAATAATCACAATGAATTACAAGTTTATATTAAGGTTTGAGATTGTAGAACGTGTAGCCTAAGGGTGACATGTCCTTTGTTTCTTTTTTGAGTTAGCAAGAAAGTGCGACGTGTTGGAGATAATATATTAAGTATGGTGTGTGTTAGAGTTGTAGGCAATATATTAAAACTTGTTGATTTTATGACTGGATATATGCCACATGAAATACAAATTTTAACCGAATGATGGAATATTTTTTGCCCCAATCTTTCATACAACTGATCAAGTTATCATTAACATACCCTCAATTTTTATGTTAAAACCAATTAAGCACCTTAAATTTTCATTCTGATCTTACATTTGGAATCAGAAACTTTCACGGTATAATGGCATGCACATAATCCTAAGATACAACTTTAATTTTATTTAATAATGACTTAAAGTCTTAAGATATAAATAATGGTTTACCTTTATTTACACCTACCAAATCATTAAAAGCACGTACACCATTGCTTTAGATGAGAAAATGAAGATCTTGTTTTATCCCGAATTCCACACATTTGATCAGGACGTCATGGGCATACCATTAAATTTTGTTTCGTACATGACACACATCTCAAAACGTGACCTAAATATTATGGTTCAGCATGATGGTTGCAACATGATTTTTTGTCTCATTTTCAGAATGTGCGTTGTATAAAATAAAAACTGGCCATTTGATGATAAATCTATGAACTCAAGAACTGTTATGTAGAATATTAAGGCGAGGCAAAAAAATAATCTGTATCATCTTATTCAAAATAGTCAATAGTTTAACTAGAAGACTCAAATGGTGTTCCACTTGGTATAGATAGTCTTTTAAAGAGAAAAAAAAAGTGTATCCTAATTGAGTATCCTATGTATCCTAATTGAGTCATCCTAGATGGGTGTCTTTTATATAGTCTAAGCAGGGTTTTCTGCCTTCTATTTTCTGTTATCCGAGTTATTAGTCCAGGTTTGTAGGGAGCATGATTATATTTAGTGTATGCAACAAGCCTTTAAATCCTTAGGTGATCTGTAATAGAGGAGTTGTGTCTCCTGAGGGTTTAAATTAAAAGTACCCACAAACTTTCAAAACCATCGGCAAAATGAGTTTTCATATCATATATACCTTTGAAAATCAAAAACCAGTGGTCGGTTCAGCTTATGATATATATTAGAGGGAAATTTAATCATTCCTTTTATACGTAGATATAGATAGTTATAAGTAGATTATGCGGCTAAAATATTAGTATCAGCTTATGATATATTAGAGGGAAAACACAAGCTTAAGGGTTAAGTAAAGATCTGATCCTATAACAAAATAACTTTTAATTAAACTCTAAGTATGACAAAAAATAATTATATATATCATACAATTTAACAACTCGCCAACCAGCTCTTTCGTTAACTTTTTTTTATTAATAAGCTCCTCTCCTTTTCTTTATTATTCTCCTCTCATCTTCAACTATAAGATCAGCTGAGAAGAGACCTAGAGAGAGAAGAGCAACAACCATGTCCACTACTTACCAATTCATTCTATCACATCAAGAATGGTCCAAATCAACAAGCGACACTAATCAAGAAACACTAATCACTGTCGAATTAATGGTAAAGGAGTATTTTTATATATACTCTTATTCTTCCCAAGGATTTACTACTATCCACGGAGAGGTAGAAAAGCCTCTGGTTTCAAGCTCCCATCAAGTGAGGTTTTGGGACTTCAGTTCTCCAACAACGTCAGAGCAATTCATCATCCACCTTCTTTCCGGTTTAAATATCATAAATCCACGAAACCGCCGAGTGTTGAAAAACAAGGTATGGAAATATGCACTAGATTCTGCTTTGCTCAATGCATCAAGTGGTATGCCTGAATCTGTGGTTATCAAGGTGTTTATAGAGATGGCAACGTTCCGCCCGTACGATGAATTGGATGCATTAAATCAGGCTTTACGATAATCGTTTGATTGGTTGCAGCTCTGTGTGATTCCTGCGTCGAGATGTTCGATTGAGGCGTTAGAGAAGACAGAGTTCGGAGGAAAAGATGAGGAGTTGTGTGTGATTTGTCAAGAAGAATTTAGCGTGGGCTCCCAGATTACAAAGATGCCTTGCAACCATATGTTTCATGGAAATTGTGTAGTTCAGTGGATGGAGAAGAACCATAAGTGCCCGATATGTCGATTCGAGATGCCAACTCAGATGCCCACGACCTGATTTAATTTATTTGGATCATCAACAATTTTCTGATTTCTTTAATATATTTATTTTTTATTGTTCCAGTTCTTAAATATTTGCATATTGAAATAATCCCAATGAATTACAAGTTTATATTAAGGTTTGAGATTGTTGAACGTGTAGCCTAAGGGTGACATGTCCGTTGTTTCTTTTTTGAGTTACCAAGAAAGTGCGACGTGTTGGAGATAATATATTAAATATGGTGTGTGTTAGAGTTGTAGGCAATATATTAAAACTTGTTGATTTTATGACTGGATATATGCCACTTGGTATAGATGAAAACGGACTAGTCGTTTGTAAAATTTGACTAAGGATTGACCTCGTATGACTCAAACAAGTTTCGATCGTCAGATCTTTATTACACGATTTTCATGATATATATAATCCAAGTTAGATCGATCTAAACTTATAGATATATTCAGGGTATAGGATATTTGGGTCTCTTGAAGTTTCAACCTTTGATTTGGTCATTTGGACCCTTATCTAGAAAGTCATCAATTCGGGTCAAGATCATGTTAAACACGATTATCAAGGTATCTATACTCTCATGGTGTGAGCAAAATATAAACCTAACAAGTTATTCTAATTTTAGGAGTTGGGTTTGGGCCATTCGTTGAAGATTGGTTCGCGATTTCTCAAAACAGGCATTTGACTATATTGGATATATGAGCCCATTAAGGTCTATAAACTGGGCAGGCCCATGGTCCTTTGTAATTATTAGGGATCTTAAATGACCTATATTATCGGTAGACCAGACCTTATTTGTATGGGTGATGGCTCAATTTTTCTAAAGAAAGTCATAGACTCAAAATTTATTAATGACTCCTAATGACTATGAATTTTGCATTTTATGAATTCTGATATTTGGTGAAGATTTTAAATCCGAAATTTTTGGCGTACCTAAATCAATGAAAAAGAAGACTTTTTTCCCTACTAAACTTTTGTTGAATGTGGAAGAATCCACATGAAAAGACGCCCAAAGTGATCTATAATAAGAAAGGCTCACGTGTGCATTTAGGCAACTTTGTTTTTGAGCCATCGAATTTCATTAAGAGCGATCAGGCCTAGAGACGTTAAAATTTTTCAAACATTAGGTTGGGTTCGTGTTTTGGCTAATACATTAGTTTGACCAACAACTGGGTCAATCAACCGACCCATTTATCCTAATTGCACACGGCTCAAATTCCTTAATTTTCCCTAGATTTTCATGCTTTGAAAAACATGCCTATAGACACGATGAAATTATTTTGAATCTGACATACTTGACTAAGTTTTTGTCGAGATCATTCTAAACCTAAGTGTGTTGGTGATCCGGCCCAATTTTTAAAAATTTAAGGAGTCAAAGGTGACCCTGACTTAAAATTCCAAGTGACACACACATACAACAGTCATGAGGCTTTTTTCGTTTTTAGAGTGGCACTAAGGCCGAGGCATATTTATTTTCAAGAGGATCTGATCATTCATTTTATATATGGTCAGATGGTACAAGATTTGGCTTATAACCTTGAACCAATGGTCTATAGTTTAAGTGCAACAGGGGGTCAAAGTGATCACCCGACAATAGTTTATAATTTTTCTTTTATTGATATAATACTACATGTAAAATGAAGCAAATAATTATTTTAAGATTAAAATGACCGTCCGATGTGAAGTAGGTATAAAATTATAGGGGGTTATCCTATTGAGTCGAATCTGGAAATAGTCTATTAAGGTAATTTGTGCGGTCAAAGTGACCCCCTTTATCACATGTAGGAAGTTAACAAATAACATGAATAAAATTTCTGCCAAGTGTTAAAAATTTTCACTGATTTTGGGGGCTCTAAAAATAGTATATTAAACATTATCAAATGTGATTTGAACCGTTAGATACGTAGTACATCAGAGAGTATAGAGAATCTCCCTACTGATATTTTCCCGAAAAGGTCCATGGGCTTGAGATCGAGAAGGTCAAACCATGACCTTTTCCATGGTCCAAAACGTTTGTTGGTGCATGTGCACAGTATTGTGGACTGCTGTGGCTAGGGGTCTTTGACCCCAGTTTCGAGGCTCATATCTGTTTATTCGTCGAATCACTTTCAAACGAAAAATTAAGGGTACTGGGTACCTACATCGGGTCAGCCCTTTAATTTTTATGGCCTCTTGAAGTGTGCTCAAAACTCATAAAAATTTGATTTTTAAGGTTTTTGTTGATCGAACGGGGTCGATTAACATTTATATAGGTCACAAAATAGATCAGAGTAGAATCGGAAGGAAACCCACTTGTTGAAACGTGATCGTGAAGATTTTACGAAGATTCGATTGATTCGAATGGTCTCGGATCGGCGTAGATCGGGTTCGACGCGTCGATTTGAGTTGAAGTGGACGGCTCGACTGTTGACGACTCCATTAAGATCACCTTTGATTTCTTCTTAAGAAGAAGAGAGATAGGTATATATATATATATATATATATATATATATATATATATATATATATATATAGCGAGAGAGAGAAAGATGGGCTACTTGAGTTAATGATTGTTGTTTTACCGTGGAGAGGGAGACAAAAATAAAGAGAGACGCTTGAGAGGGCTTTGTATATATAAAGAGATGAGGATGGGAGGGGTGGCTGCTTGGAACATATGAAGGGGGTGGGTGGCTGGGGATATATATATATATATATACATAGAGAGAGAGAGAGAGAGAGAAGAAAGAGAAAGTGAGGGGGCTCTATAGTGAGTATCAGATTAGAGAAAGAGGAGACAACAGGGATCTTAGTTGGGCAAGTCGTCCCCTAAAAAGCAAGAGTCCTAAAAATGCTCTTCTCGCTAATACAAATAAATATCTATTGAGAGAAAGAGATCTATTAGGAGAAAGAGTCCACAAGGATTCTCTCTAGAATTTTAGTTGCCAAAAATGGCATGAAGTCTGGATTTGAGTGTCCCCCACCGAATTCTAAATTTCTATTCTTTTGTATATAATACAAGTTGTTATAGGGTGTGGAGCGTGCACACCATTTTTGGTGGCCCACCTCATCTAAGGCTATAAGAATTGAGTTTTAAAAACTCGAGTTATAATATTATTTACTCCTAAAAGAAATTTTCGTCCCCAAAAATTAAGTACTTATTAATTCAAAGTTCGGTTCTGATTTCGTACATGAGCACACTCTCCCAAATAAAATAGCGTTGGGTCTAAAGGTCACATCAAATGGGTCAATGATTTAACTAAGGTCAAATTAGTTAAACAAAATCAAAATATTCTCGAACGTCAATGATTCAACGTTTGCGAAAATCTGGGTCATTACAGATACGCAAGACACCTGGCATCTCGGCGAGATGTCTGGGTGATATGGCGTGAAATGAAAAAGGTATTTTAAATAATCTCACACTATTAAAATATACTTCACCGTTATGTCAAGTGGCACATTTCTTTAATTAATCCTAATATCATTGGAGCATATCTCATTCAATCATGCTTATAAAATATGGCAAACCGACTGCTCAATGAGCTAGATTCAATATATTAGCATTAAAAATAAGAAAAAATATCGGCTAAAACCCCCTTCCAGATTCTAGCTACAGTTTGGCTTATATAGAGTGGGACACCTGAGCCACTAGTCCTGTGAAGTACTAACTGTAAAGAAGAAGCCTTATGGCGTGTTTGGCTTAGCTCCTTGGCGACTATTAGCGGCTTTTGGGCTCTGGAGCGGCACTCTTAGGCCCAAAATGTGTTTGGTAAATCAGCTCTCTGTTCTCATTTGTGCAGGTCAGGAGCTGTTTTAATTGAAAAATGAGTGCGTTGGAGTGGAGCTTGTGCAATCTCATGTTAGAAGTTTATATTTTGGTGGCCGTCACTATGGTCAACCCATTGACCGGTGAATGATATAAGATTAATCTTGCGATGTATAGTTAGTAATTCGGTGAGTTTAAAAAAAAATAAGCAACTAATAGATAAGTCTTTTAGTTATGATATGATTGTGCTTTCTAATTACAATATAATTAATAATTTAAGTTCTTAATAGGAAAGGATTCTTTGGCTATAAATATAAGAGGTGGTTGGTCCCATTGATTGCTCAAAAACAACTCAATCCCCCCTATTAGCAAAAGTATCCCCAGTGATACGAGATATTGAAAGCGAGAAGATTGTTGAAGATCGACAACTCACCATTAATGGCTCACACTCAAGGTGCGCACATATATTTAATCTATGAATTATTGATTTATTGTTTTTTGATTGATCATGCGCCTAGATCCTAGGACTTATTTTCGATGGTCGGATCGTTAGATCCATTTAGACTCCGACAATTAATATCAGAACCGTGATTGATGTTTGATCCATCAAAGTATTCCTCCATAATTAAGTATATATATATAGCTGAAAGGCGATAGCACCCATCACCGTTATCCACCAATGGATATCCGTATATGACAATTTTGATCGGTCATAGACGTAACATCCATGGCTGGCCTTGGAAATCGGCTTAAAAAAAGCAATCGCCTGTGACTCCCAAATTAGTGCCCCTGCTTCTCCGACATCTCACTCTTAAAATCTGAAACTTGAGTGCGCTGGAGTGGAGCTTGTGCAATCTCACCCTTAAAATCCAAAACTTGAGTGCCATGGTGCGGAGCTTGTGCAATCTCACCCTCAAAATCCGAGATGGAGCTCTATTTATAGAATCCGTTTCCCCACACCTCATCAATCTTAATCCATGTGAAAGGCTTTTTAATCAATCACATGGGCCCAACCCAATTTAAGTACAAAGAAATGCATTAATGAGACCACTTCACATTACCAATCCAAGTGAAGCCATCAATTTATTTTCCACATCATCAATCCATGTGAGCAGCAAACAACTAATTATACAAAAACAGCAAAATGTTTCTACTTAGTTCTAAAAAATTGCAAAAAAATTAAAAGTTTTTATAAGCTTGTCATTTGATTAATATTAATATATAATGATAATTTTAATATAATTTTAAAATAATAAAATATATATTATTACATTAATATATAACAACAGAAATTGCATTATTGACTTTTTCGGTAAGTTGAAATTGATCAACCGTGTTTAGGACATGCATTTGAAAAACTTTACTAATTAATAAGGATAGTAAAAGAGAAAATAAGGAATGTGGTTTGGAGATTGTTTAGGCATCTCATCTCCAAACAAAAATTTGGCCTTAAACAAATAACTAGTAAGAAACTTGTCATACACATGCTATTAATTCAATCTCTCACTTCCTATCATGCATCAAAATTTTGGCCGATAACAAAATATCGGTTCATAATGTACGTAAATGAAGTTTTCAGCTAAAATTTCGGTTTGGGTCCAACCCGAAACCGAAACCGAAACCAAATCCATAATTTTTATCCTTCTTCGTATAATAGCCTCCTCCTCTGTAAGGTTATTTGAAATAATAACTACATTAATAAGAGTGAGAATAGTTTGATAAAGCTGATGAGAAAGTGAAAATAATAAATAGGCATGAGATTCGGGGGTGGCAATTGGATGGGTAGCTCACTTGCCATGTTAGGCCCAACCTATTTTAAAGCGGGCTTGGGCTTAGTCATAAAGCCGGCAGGCCAGACTTGGGTAAATACTTCAAGCCTGCTAGTTAAACGGGCCAGGCTCGGGCTTAATCCGCTAAGCCCGTCACACTCTCATATTTGATAGGATCCTCTTACCAATCTCATGCCATCCACTTAAAGTAGAGAAGATTATACAACTCTCTTTCCCCCCTCCCCTCATAATGTCTAATATAATAATTATTCTCCATTTTTCAGCTAAAATTTCGGTTTGGGTCCAACCCGAAACCGAAACCAAATCCATAATTTTTATCCTTCTTCGTATAATAGCCTCCTCCTCTGTAAGGTTATTTGAAATAATAACTACATTAATAAGAGTGAGAATAGTTTGATAAAGCTGATGAGAAAGTGAAAATAATAAATAGGCATGAGATTCGGGGGGTGGCAATTGGATGGGTAGCTCACTTGCCATGTTAGGCCCAACCTATTTTAAAGCGGGCTTGGGCTTAGTCATAAAGCCGGCAGGCCAGACTTGGGTAAATACTTCAAGCCTGCTAGTTAAACGGGCCAGGCTCGGGCTTAATCCGCTAAGCCCGTCACACTCTCATATTTGATAGGATCCTCTTACCAATCTCATGCCATCCACTTAAAGTAGAGAAGATTATACAACTCTCTTTCCCCCCTCCCCTCATAATGTCTAATATAATCATTATTCTCCAATTCATTAATAATCATGTTTTTGAAAAACAGGTAATTAGAAGGCTTATCTAATAGAAACTAAATGGATCTATCGAGCCGACCATCCAAAATAAGTCATAAGATCTAGGTGCATGATCAATCAAAGATAATAAACCTATAATCCATAAATTAAATATATATATATATGCACACCTTAAGTGTGGGCCATTAATGGTTGGTTGCCGATCTTCAACGATCTTCTTGCTTTTAATATCTCCTAACACAATAGGGATGCTTTCGCTAATAGGGAGGATTGAATTGTGTCAAGCGGTCGTTGAGACCAGGCACCCCTTGTATTTATAGCCAAAAAGTCATTTCCCATTAAGGACTGAAAATACTAATTATATTGTGATTAGAAATCACAATCATACCACAACTAAAAGACTTACTTATTAGTTGTCTATTCTCTTCAAACTCACCGGAATAGTAGCTACACATCTCAAGATTGATCTTATACCATTCACCGGTCAATGGGTTGACCATAGTGATGACCACCAAAATAGAAACTTCTAACAGTCTCTCACTTGGCCAAACTATGTCAATAAACTCCGATTACCAAATGTTAGCTAATTTTCTTTGAATGGTAATTCCTAATCAATCTCAATCAAAGTCTTTATAATCAGTCTGGTCCAATGAGAATTCAACACATAATCAATGTAGTCAATATATCATGTCATCGATACATGACCGTTCATTAGTTACCGTATTAGAAGTCATCACCGACATGGATTCCAACTAGTATGATTTCACCTAGATTGCAAGTTTACAACAGAATAGTGATTACATATAAACTCAATCTATTATTGGTCCTACTTTATTGCCATCTATTGGCATCATATGTTCCAAGGTTTTATTTGCATAAAAAATGGAAAAGCAAATAAATAAGCTTTATTCCTGAATCAATTAAGCAAATGTATTCACTCTCATATATCCACTCTCAAAGGCTATCAAAATTATACGTTAACCCCATGCGCGCAACATGCTCCAAAAAGAGCTTGGGAGGTAAGCCTTTAGTGAGAGGGTCAGCCAACATGAGTGTCGTACTTATCTTTTCAACAGATATAATTTGATTCTGAACTTTCTCCCTTACAACAAGATATTTTATATCAATATATTTGCAACCCCCACTAGTCTTATTGTTATTGGAGATAGCTATCGCAGCGGAATTGTCACATAAGATTCTCAGTGGCCTTAAAATACTATCAACAACTTGAAGCCCTGAGATAAAAAATTTCAACCATATCGCCTCACATGTTGCTTCAAAACATACAACAAATTCTGCTTCCATAGTAGACGAAGTAGTCAGCGTTTGCTTAACGCTCTTCTAAGATATAGGTCCACCTGCAAGCATAAAAATATAACCCGATGTGGACCTACGAGTGTCTTGACACCCAGCATAGTCAATATTTGAATAACCAATAACTTTAAGGTTATTCGACCTTTTGTATGTGAGCATGCGTCCTTTAGTCCCTTGTAAATAGCGAAAAACCTTTTATGCCAACTATATACACTATGTCCGCACGAGTATAGACTTGTGCATACATGAGATTCCCAACTATCGATGCATAGGGAATTGTTTCCATCTGCTTTCTCTCCAGATCGATCCTCGGACTCTGAAGGAGACTAAATTTATCACCCTTAATGACAGGGGCAACAGTAGCGGAACAATTATACATGTTAAACCTTTTAATAACTTTATCAATATAAGCTCTTTGAGACAATCCCAATTGCCACGGGCTCTATCTCGATAAATCTCAATTCCTATCACGTAGGAAGTTTCACCAAGATCGTTCATATCAAAACTCTTTGATAAAAAGTTCTTTGTCTCATGTAACATGCTCAAATTACTACTCGCAAGCAATATATCATCAATATATAAAACAAGGATGATAAATTTACTCCCACTGATCTTAAGATATATGCATTGATCCACAGTATTTTCTTTAAAATCAAAATTTGAAATGACTTTGTAAAATTTTAAGTACCATTGTCGAGATGTCTGCTTTAAACCATATATAGACCTTTTGAGTCTACAAACTAAATGACTCTCTCCCTCAACTTGAAAACCTTCAGGTTGTGTCATAAAGACATCTTCATGTAAGTCGCCATTCAAAAAAGCAATTTTAACATCCATTTGATGTAATTCTAAGTCAAAATGAGCTACTAATGTCATGACTATCCGAAAGGATTTCTTTCTAGAGATAGGAGAAAATGTCTCTTTATAGTCTATTCCCTCTTTTTGAGTGAAACCTTTAGCGACTAATCTGGCCTTATATCTTTCTACATTACCTTTGGAGTCTTGTTTAGTTTTATATGCCCATTTGCAGCCTATAGGCTTAACTCCTTCAGGTAACTCACAAAGATCCCAGACCGAATTATGTTTCATTGAATCCAATTCATCTTTCATGGCTTTGAGCCATTGAATGGATTTGTCGCTCTTCATGGCTTGGCTAAAGGAAACAGGATCTGATTCCTTTTCAAAATCGAACTCACTCTTATTGAGATAAACTATATAGTCATCAGAAATGGTTGGCTTTTTTGCTCTCTCTGATCTACGCAATGATTGATCATTGGTAATCTCCATGGGAGCAAGAACCTCCTCAATATGGGATATTTCATTAGGCATAGTCATAGGTGCATCAATATTTGCTTGAATGACTAGTGTTTGTGCCACTTTTTCTTGGATAAAAGGGATAGAAATTATAACCTGATTTTTCTCAAAAGTGATTTTCTTAGACTCAACACTCTCACTGTTCTCACGATCCTCAAAGAATTTTGCATATCTAGTCTCAACAATCCGAGTACTATGAGTGGGGCAATAAAATCGATAGCCTTTTGACCTATTAGGGTAATCAATGAAATGACAACTTATAATTTTAGGATCCAATTTTCCTAATTGTGGGTTGTACACCTTTGCTTCAGCCAAACAGCCCCAAATATGTAAATATCCTAAATTCGGTTTTCTTCCTACCCACAGCTCATAAAGAGTTTTGGGAATCGCCTTACTAGAAACTCTATTCGGGATATGCATCGCTGTTTTCAAGGCTTCTCCCCACAAGAACATAGGCAATTTAGAGTTGCATAACATGCTTCTCACCATATCCATAAGAGTACGATTTCATAGTTCAGGTACACCGTTCTGTTCAGGTGTTCCCGGCATGGTGTATTGAGCCACAATGTCATGCTCTTGTAGATACAGGGCGAATGATTTTGGATTGTGACCTGTTTCAAAGTATCTACCATAGTACTCTCCGCCTTTATCAGATCTCACAATTTTAATCTTCGAATTGAGTTGTAACTCAACTTCGGCTTTATAAATTTTAAATATATCCAGGGCCTCAGATTTTTCATGAATGAGAAATATATAATCAAAACGAGAATAATCATCAGTGAAAGTAATAAAATACTTTTGACCACCAATAGCGGGAGTTGGAAACGATTCACAAATATCAGTGTAGACTATTTCTAGCAAACTCGTGCTCCTGATAGCTCATTTCTTATTAGCTTTTGTGAGTTTCCCTTTAACGCAATCTACACAAGTATGGAAATCAGAGAAATCGAGCACATCGATTATATCATCTTTAATTAACCTCTCCATTCTATCCTTAGATATATGGCCTAAACGTTTATGCCATAAAATGAAGGAGTTGTCGATTGCTCGTTTTCGTTTCTTACTAATTTTATCATTCGCATGTATAGAAACTAAAGATTAGGCGTAAGATGAATCCAAATTCAACTAATAAAGATTGCCCACTAATAAGCTACCACCGACAATATCGGAATCAAATAATAGAGTAAAAATATTATGTCCAAATTTAAATTCAAAATCTAATAAATCCAAAATAGAAATTGAGATAACGTTTCTAGTGATACTTGGAACATAAATAGTATCAACTAAATCCAAAATGAAACCACTATCTAAAATGAGACGGAGAGTCCCAATGGCCTCCACGTCTGCTTCTACTTTATTTTCGAGTTTGATGGTACGTTCGCCTTTACGTAGCTTCTTGTTGGATCGAAATTCCTGCATTGAATTACTTATGTAAATAGTTGCATCAAAATCTATCCACCAAGTATTGCGTTGAGCATCAACATAAAGTGATTCAAAACACACAAAGGCTAGGTCATTACCTTTCTTAACTATCCAATCTCTGTATTTCTGATAATTCTTCTTAATGTGTCCATTCTTCTTACAGAAGTGACACTTGATGCCAGAAGTAGATCTGCTAGTTTCTCCTTATTTGATTTCCTATGGAGGAGTTTTCACGTTCTTTCCTTTATATTGTTCCTTTTTTCGCTTGAAATTCCCTTTCGATGGTTTAAGAGCGGCGCAATGGGCACTTTCAGGTTTTTCAGTCCGAAGTCTTTCATCTTCTTGGATACAGTGAGCGATTAGTTTGTTTATCTTTCATTTCTCTTTCTGTGTGTTGTAATTAATCTTGAACGGGGCAAATTATGCAGGAAGAGAAATGATAATGAAGTGAACAAGATAACCCTCAGAAAAACTCATGTCCATTTCTTTCAACTGAGTTATCATGCCACTCATTCTCATAATGCGCTCCCGTACGCCACTATGACCATCATATTTCATAGTTCTGATTTTAACAATTAGACTACTGGCAAGTGCTTTAAAGGTCCCCTGAAATTATTCCTGAATGGCTTACATGTATTCCTTTGTATTGTGCGAGTCGGGAATACCTCCCGGGATCGCATCATCTTCTTGGATACAGTGAGCGATTAGTTTGTTTATCTTCCATTTCTCTTTCTGTGTGTTGTAATTAATCTTGAACGGGGCAAATTATGCAGGAAGAGAAATCATAATGAAGTGAACAAGATAACCCTCAGAAAAACTCATGTCTATTTCTTTCAACTGAGTTATCATGTCACTCATTCTCATAATGCGCTCCCGTACGCCACTATGACCATCATATTTCATAGTTCCGATTTTAACAATTAGACTACTGGCAAGTGCTTTAAAGGTCCCCTGAAATTATTCCTGAATGGCTTACATGTATTCCTTTGTATTGTGCGAGTCGGGAATACCTCCCGGGATCACATCAGTAATGAAACTTTTTATGATCATGAGGCTCATACGATTTGATCTATCCCATTTTTTGAAATCCGTATTGTTCACTGCCAGATCCTCAGCTGAGGCATCAGCAGTGAGCACCTTAGGTTTATCAGATCGTATAGCATAGTCAAGATCCATACAGCCTAGAATAATGGCAACTTGTTCCTTCCATTTACCATAATTTGAGCCACTCAAAAGTTTAATTTCACCAATCATATTAGTTATGGAAGACGGGTTCAATACTGCACAATAATTAAGGGCTTTATTATATCCACATATAATTGAAGTAGCTATCAATTCCACAAGGTTATGATTATAGTATGTGACGCAAGAGTTAAAATATGTCAAGGAATATAAGAAAAATTAAAACCAATGTGGTTTTATTGAGAAACAATTTATAATATCTCGAAAAATCACGTTAAATAATGACCTCGAGATCCGTGCCCGACTGGTCATAGGTTTGACCATGTAAGAGTTTACAAGTTAACGTAGAATATGATGAACTGATGAGATGTGAGAATTTGAGTGAATGTGTGGAGAGCGAGGTAACTCTGGAGTCATATACACCTATTGTGGTGCATGTACTCAATACACAAGCTTGAGGAGAGATAAAAGGGTTTAATAACCCTAAAATAAATGTTTGGTTGTTGAAAGAGAAGTAAAGAAGAGAGAGAAAGAGAAGTAAAGAAGGTGGGTGATCAAGGAGTTATTACAACTGATTGGAAGGGGGGATTTGAGCATTTAACATCGAATTCGATGTGGGGAATCCGCTAGAAGAAAAGCTGGAACCCTAGCCTTTCCAACCACTTGAGTTAATCAATTTGAGATTGATAAAAGGTAAAATTCTTGTAAATTAAATACATAGATTGAAGGGTTTAGAAATAGCTAAAATCATAGGATAATGGCTTAGAAAAATGAAGAAAAAAGAGTAGGAAAAGATTGGAAAGAACAGCCCAAAGGGGGGCTGAATCTGGCCAAATCGATTAATCGAAATCATATTTCGATTAATCGATTTTCGCCAAAAAGTTGAAAAGTCAAAGAACCCGAATTCGATTAATCGAACTGAGTTTCTTAATCGACTTTGGATTTTGATTAATCGATTTTTGTGTCGATTAATCGATTTTGATGTCGATTAATCGACTGGGAACTTCCAGTGGCTGGAGGAAGGTGACTTGAGGAAATTGACTAGTCGAAATGGGATTTTGATTAATCGATTTAGTATCGATTTGGGATCGATTAATCAATTTTGGAAATTCGATTACTCGAATTAAGAATCGAATTAATAGATTAGAGAATTTCGATTAAGCGATGTAGGATTCGATTAATCGAATGGGGATTTCGATTAATCGATTTTGGAAATCGATTAATCGAATCAGTTTCGATTAATCGATCTTGGAATTCGATTAATCGACTGACTTAAAATTGTTGACTTTTTAGTTTGACTTCAAGATTTTCGGGGGGGTCTTGGACCTTCCTTATTGCATCCTTAATGATGTGTTGCATGTGTTATATTGTGCCATAGGTGGTACGTGTGATCATGGGCACAAGGAGCCACGTGGGACCTTGATGCGTGATCTATCTGAGATTTGAGGTAGGGAACACCTTGAACATGTACTTTATTTTGCAAGAGCATGTATGTAGTGATATAGAATTCAATTCAAACTGTTTTTGTTTCTTAAGATTTGTGAAAAGTGTGCGTGTGTGACATCTAAAAGAGTAATCATAACGAGCCATCCCCAGGGGATGAGGAAGTCAAGAAATAAGAGCACCAGGTGTGATGCAAGTGAATGGATACATCCCAGGGATGTATCCAAGATTGAATTATGTCTGATAAGGCCTAACTGATATAAGATAACACACTTACACGGTAAATAATTATATGTAAAGCACCTAATATTTTTATTATTTGAGGTTTGATAGGATACCCCACCGACGTGGCGGGATACCCACGACTGACGCGGTAGGATATCCGTGTGACACGATCTGTGAGAAACTGTAAGCCCATGACGGAGGCTTATCCATTACATAGTAAGTACACCCGGGGTGTTGAATTGAGAAAAGTGAAATCCGCCACCAATCCCAGTGAAAAGGGCTTGGTACTATTTGTATTCCTGTGAATACGTTTAAAATTGTCTATATAGATGACGATGAAGGGTATCTCATCGGGGCTCGATGCTATATTGCTCGGGGATTACTTAAGTTGAAAGGTTAAGTTTTGCTTTAAGCCTTTTCAGTGTCATTCATGAATAATTAAAAGACCTGAATAAACTACCAATAAAATATGATTCTTTTCAACTGTTTTAATCAGTAACTGCATAGACACATCATGCATGACATATCATGGAATATATGTGAGTTGTAATTTATATGTTCAATTGTGTTATGTTCCCTATTGAGCTAGGATGTAGCTCACCTTTTTGACTATACGTCGCAGGTCCATTGTTAGCAGTTGTTGACGCTTCAGGGGACGTTGACCCTGGTGAGTCAGACCCGGTGCCTGGTGACGAGTTAGAGCCACCTCCAAAGGACTTCTTCTAGAGGACTCTGTTGCGCAGCTTTAAGAGTTTTGTGGGATTATTGGGGCGGCTTGGTATGTCAAGCCTGATTTTTGGTTAAACAATGTAATTAAAGTTTGGGATTATTCTTTTGGGCGAACCATCTGTGATAATTAACTATCATCGATGGTTCGGATCGGTTCTCCATTCATGTAGAGGCATGAGGGTAGAACTGTCTTTTGAAAGGTTTTAAAATGATATTTATTCTACAATTCTAATTACTATTTTCAGTTCATTATTGTTGCTTGATATACCAGTGTTCCGTGCTTAGTCAAGGGGCATGGTCAAGATGATCGTGCTGATGGCACGGGTTTCGGGGTACCAAAATTCGGGCTGTCACACAATTTGTGTCATTATAACCCTCCGTCGGGTCGAGTCATAACACACTAGCCGCTTCCTTAATCTATATTAATGATTGTGGTACTAATTGCGTTGTTATGACCCTCCGTTGGGTCGAGTCACAACACGCTAGCAGTACCCACACACAAAATAATGAATAGTAAAGCACAACCATCATACAACATTAAGTGATTCATCACCGTTGGGCAGAAGAATCCCTTATATTGTGACGCTAACGTTCACTATACACTTTCACTGAATTTGTAACACGATCTTGGACAAAATTAAACCTCACTATAAAAACCACAACACCAGGAAGAATCATCATCGTTGGGCAGAAGAATCTTTCCAAGCCATGCTTTCAATTTAGGTTTGATAATATTTTAGATAATCACAAAAGTGATATTAAAAAAATAAGCCAAGTCCAACTCGTATTATGAGTAAGTGTCAAAATTAATAATAATCGAGTGTAATAATGTGTAAGTACCAGCCTTGTTGATGGAGCACAACCTCCAATACCCAACTCTAATTAATGGTACTAAAAAAACTAATAATTATCTAATTAAAAATTATAAAAATAATAGTATGTCATGAATACATCATAACAGAGAGCTCATTGTCAAAAATAGACCTCAAAAACATATTTGAAATATCCGAGAAAGTCAACATTCATATATAATGTCTAAAAATCGGACCTATAAATAGCCCAAAAATGGCCTGAAAAAAATAAGAAATAATATGGGTCACAATTAGGCCGGGCCATGGGCCTTAGTGGTTCAGGTCATGTGCTGAGTGGATCGGGCCACATGGGTCGAGCTATGGGCCAGGCCATGGTCCGAGTGGCCGAGTGGGCTATGGGCCGCATGGGTCAGGCCATGGACCGAGTGGGCTATGGGCCGCATGGGTCAGGCTATGGGTCGGGGCCATGGGCCGAGTGGGCTATGGGCCGGGTGGGCTACTTGTCATTTATTTTTGAGAAATTTGCATTTTCAGCCCTACAAGTTTGCTTATTTGCAGAAACGGCCCTATAGTTTGAAATTGTGCGAATACACCAGCTCCAAGCTAAGTCGTTTCCACTTTAGCATCCACTTGTTTTTTCATTATATATATGTTTATTTTCCATTTTTTTTATTATCCATTTTTTCAGTTCCGACTACAGTAGTGCTCACTCTCTTATAATTGCGGGTCGTGGTATCCGGTATTTTAAGCGCTATCTTAGGTACTATTTTACGAAAGTGGACAATATTTTATAATAGTGATCACTAATATATAATAGTGATCGCCAACATATGATAGATTTTAGGGTACGAATCTTATGATAGCAACCGTTATCTTAAGATGGCGACCGCTATCTTATGATGGCGGTCGCTATCTTAAGATAGCGGTCGCTATTTTTTTTAAGATAGCGGTATGTTAGCGGCCGCTAACTTAAAAAATAAATAAATTTAAGATAGCGTTATGTTAACGGCCGCTAACTTAAAAAAAAATTTTTTTTTTTTTTTTTTAAAGATAGCGGTATGTTAACGGCCGCTATTGGCCGCTAACATACCGTAGCGAGCGCTAACTTATGATACAAAAAAAAAAAAAAAAGATAGCGGTATGTTAGCGGCCGCTAGCATACCGTAGCGGCCGCTAACTTATAACAAAAAAATAATAATAATTTTTTTTTTTTTTTTTAAGATAGCGGTATGTTAGCGGCCGCTATCTTAAGATAGCAGCCGCTAACTTAAAAAATATATATATTATTATTATTATTATTATTTATTTATTTTTTTTTTTTTTTTTTTTTTTTTTTTTTTTTTTTTTTTTTTTTTTTTTTTTTTTTTAAGATAGAGGTATGTTAGCGGCCGCTATCTTAAACCGCAGCAGCTGCTAACTTTAAAAATTAAAAAAAAAAAATTTATTTTTTTTATTTTTTAAGATAGCGGTATGTTAACGGCCGCTGTCTTAAAATAGCGGCCGATATCTTAAGATATCACTCGCTATTCTAAGATAGCGCCCGCTAACTTTTAAAAAAAAAAATTAAGATAGTTGTATGTTAACGGCAGCAACCGCTAACTTAAAATATATATATATATATATATATATATATATATATATATATATATATATATATATATATATATATTAAGAGTATGTTAGCAGCCACTATCTTAAGATAGCGGCCGATATCTTAAAATATCGGTCGCTATTGGCCGCTATCCTAAGATAGCGGCCGATATCTTAAGATATTGCCCGCTACTTTAAGATAGCGCTCGCTATCTTAAGATAGCGGCCGATATCCTAAGATAGCACCCGCTACCTTAAGATGTCAGTCGCTATCTTACCTAGTCTGGTCTACCAACTATATATTAAAAAAGAGGGAAAATTAATATCTCATGAAGATAATGTAGTCGATATCTTATCTAGGCTATTGTAGTTTTCTGGACTATACCAATTGTAGTCGAATCTCGAAATCGCAATCCAAGAAAAAGTGTAAAAAAGACAAATAAGCATAAGGAAGCATATATATAAGGGAAACGTGAAACCGGCTTGGCTTAGAGCTGGCCTGTTATGCAAGGATTGAAACTATAGAGCCGTTTCTGCAAATACACAAACTTATAGGGCTGAAAGTATAAATTTCCATTTATTATTTAATTCAAGAGAAGACAAGACAACAAGGTCTCTTTCTCCCTTAACAAAAAGTCTCCTTCTCCCTTAAGAAAACCCAATAGAGAAGTCTCCTCTTTTAACTGTACTTGTTCCAAACAATCTAGTCGTGGGATCGATGCAGATAGTGACATCTTCTCTCTACCCAACATACCCATCTTCCCTTTCCCCAATTTACGCTAACCACAGCCCACAATATTTTCAACCTAAGTAGATGAAAAACAGTAAAACCAATAATTCTGATCCTATTTTCAGTGTCAAACAACAGTTTATAATAGCAATAATAGTCATACTTCTGCCTAAAAATTCTTTGTAATAGCTTGCAATACCTCTAGATAATATGGTCACTAATTCTTTCAACTAGCAACAACAAACTTAAAAAAAAAAAAAACAGAACTGATCTACATGGCGTTGTGAAGGAAATATGTAGCAGTAATCATGTCTGAAAAGACTAGTGAAAACAGCAATAAATCGAGGTCTCAACAGATCATCAGATCAGTAACTAAAAAGACTGAAATTTTCACTAGCAATCAGAGGTTAAGAAACATCAAGATCCACTAGGTTGTAAGACTCAATGGTCACGCAACAGGAAAGGAGCGCTATTATAATGGTGACACGTGGCGAAATATGATACCAATTTACATGGGGAGTGCGGGTGAACCGGTGGGTATGCCCACGACAAGATAAGATTCATATACTAATGTTTTGACCGATCAAACACCAGTCATGGCTCTGATACCAATTGATGGAAACTAAATGGATCTATCGATCCGACCATCCAAAATAAGTCATAGGATCTAGGCGCATGATCAATCAAAAACAATAAACCTATAATCCATAAATAATATATATATGCGCACCTTGAGTGTGAGCCATTAATGGTTGGTTGCCGATCTTCAACGATCTTCTCGCCTTTAATATCTCTTAGCACAATGGGAATGCTTTCGCTAATAGGGAGGATTGAATTGTGTCGAGCGGTCGCTGGGGCCAGGCACCCCTTGTATTTATATCTAAAGAGTCCTTTCCCATTAAGGAGTGAGAATACTAATTATATTGTGATTAGAAATCACAATCATACCACAACTAAAAGACTTACTTATTAGTTGTCCATTCTCTTCAAACTCACCGGAATAGCAACTACACATCTCAAGATTGATCTTATACCATTCACCGGTCAACGGGTTGACCATAATGATGGCCACCAAAATAGAAACTTCTAACATTATCTTCTAACAAATAAATTCAAGATATCATAAGTTCATTAAAAAGATTTTAAAATGGTATGATCCCATTTTATTCTGCTTATCTATGAACAAACGGGTCGGGTCGGGCCAGACTTGAGTTTTAAAAGTTTGTTAGGGTTCAAGCTTGGGCTTGGCATCATAAACCGTCATGGGCCCAGGTCAGGATTGGACCTAGTTTGCTAGGCCCGGCTTGGGGATACTAGAGTTCGATCAAAACCTGGCCCGTTGCCACCCCTCTAAGATTCAACCTGAAAAACTAAAAATGTGTACTATGGCCACCACAGTTATTTTATGCTCACAGATATAACATTGATTGCTCATAATTCTATGCCGGAAAAATGTCTGCGGGTGGTGGTTGGCATCAAGGTATCAAAATCCAACTCGGTATCGGATATTGGTCTATGTGGGACTGATACGTATCATCGATATGTATTGGTATCGGACAATCTGCTAGAACTGTATATATTTTCTTCTTGTTTTTTTTTAATTCGAAAAAAAATCTGAAAATGTAAGAATCATAGAATCCGTATGTACCAATGTAAGTGTGTTATAGACTTAAAACTATCATGGAACACCCACCAATACACTTATTATTTTTAAAAATAAAATTCAAAAATTCAAAATTGGAAGGTCTCAGCCGATGCCCGATACGTATCGACCAATACTATGCAATATTGACCGATACCGATACCACCCCGGTCATAGTATCGGGTATTGATTGGCCAAAATACTGATACATATCGGTATCGGCCACTACTTAATACCATACCATAGTAGGCATGTCTTTTTAGGTTCCTAACTTGTGACAATGGTTTAAGATCTTTTTTATGTGTAATCTTAGCCCTTCCTTTACACTTGGAACATCTTAAAATAAATATAAAAGGATGTTTTGGTCATCCTTGGATACTTAGATTGGAAAGATCATCAAGCTTTTAAAGAGGGGTATCAGTATTTATAGATTCTATCTTTGCAATCATTGACTATCGTGACTCTGACAATAGAGATAGATTTTCATCACAATCCTCGACATAATAAAACTTGAGTTTATGGTTTATCTATCAAACGATCAGATGTTGATTTCATACAAATAATAATCCTAAAAGTGACTCAAGAACTCTTCTCATAGTACACCATGACACAGTCACTTTTGGGGATGTGTTCCATGTGGAATCAACATCTGAACGGGTCAAATGATCTGACCATTTGGTAGGTGTGTCATGATCTCAAGATCTATTCTGTGGAAGATTAGGCAAAAAATCATCTCCATCCTTCAAACAGTTAACGATGAAAACTCTTAGCTTTGGAGATTGAATCTTCGATTGCAAATAACGATACCCTATAAAGAGTCCTTTACCACCCAGCCAGCTTTTCTATATTTTGATTCCAAATAGACATAGGTCGTGACTTTGAGCCTCCCTGGGTTAACTGATGGATGTGATTTACTGAAGATGCAAATTATAGTCACAAAAATTGCCGAATTTAAAAAAATATCGGAAATAATTCTCAAATTTAAGGCTCGGCCAATTGGAATTATTGGCAATTGTTTCAACAATCCGTGTATTTTTTTAAATTACCGAATAAGATCAAAATCTTTCAAAAAATTGTGATTTTTATTTTTTTTCAAAAACCTTCGTACTTTTAAATTATATACTTTTCTCTCCATTTTCCGGAACATGCCGAATTTAGTTGGACATTTTAAGAATTTTAACCTCGCCAAATTGGTGACTATGATGCGAGGATAGCCAAAATTTTCTTCCAGAAGCACACGGGAAACTTATGAGCACTTAGTAGGTATCAGAGCGGAAAAATGCTGACACTCCTAATACTTGGGTCACTTTTCATGACGTCTGGCTATATGGCATTACCATGTGTGATTTGCCGCTCGTGATCATAAATTAAAATTTTGTCCGATACCAATACGTATCGGTATCGAAGTTGAACGATACGGTACATTCAATATACCGTATCGTTCAGTTGTATGGCAGATACCGAATGATACATTTAATGTATCATTCAGTATCGGACGATGCCGATACATATCATTTTGGAGTTCGGACGATACATATCGGTAACCCGAGATTTTGACCCATGCTCGTGATTTTAAAATATATATTACCATGTGTGATTTGACGCTGGTGATTTTAATATATATATATATATATATATATATATATATATATATAGGGAGCCGGTTAGGTCCTCCAATGGAAGACGGTGACCGTCCTCCAAGATTCACGTGGAGCTCCACGTGGCACCCAAAACACTTTTTGAGTGCCACGTGGAGCACGGGTAGACAGTTTAGATTAATATTAAAAAAAAAAAATCAAAAAAAAATTTTTTAACTCATAAATCAAAGTTTGACAATTTTCATTGGTCCATATTTCACGATTTAAAATATACACGGTGGAGATGAGTTTTTAATTTATTTATTTTTTAAAAATAATCTAAGTAATGCACCCAAGGTCTTCGTGACACCCAAAAAGTGTTTTGGGTGCCACATAGAGCTTCACGTAAAAGATTGAAGAACAATGACCATATATATATATATATATATATATATATATATATATATATATATATATGGTACAAAAGAGTGGGTCATAACGCTATACACTATCTCCATGCTCTGGTTTTGAAGTGATGAAAGCCCATCTAATTTGAAAGGAGTCATAGCAGATGACCACTTTTTACAAAATATTATATGACCATTTACTTCTTTGCCAAGTGGCATGTGTTTATGGACAATCCAAGTCCTCTCTGATGGATCCAAAATGTCAATCTATGCATGTTAAAATATAGCTGGTAGTGTATATTTTTTTCCACGGTCAAATTAAAGAGCTCCAAAATGGAACGGTTAAAATCTTTTATTTTCATTATTTATAAGTATAAGTAAGACTCGAACATGCAACCTTGAAGTTACAATATTATCAATTTTCCATATAAAATGATATGAAAATTATATAAATATATAAAAAAATTTGAAAAGGACATTTGTGATATTTTATCTAAATCAAGGTCGATGCATATGGGCGATATAATTCGATATTTGATCTATTTTTCCCAATATTTTACCTCATATAGAATCGGAGTGTATATCCGTATCATATGGAGCCTAATCAAATACATATTGACCGATATGTATCAGATATGGCCTATATTTAAAAACCATGATTGCGATACCTTATATATTAGAAAATAAATACATATATTAATAAATCTTCATTGTGTGATTCAAAATCGTCAATGTATTTTTAAATAATGGTGACCGATTGACAAAACTGTAGTTAATTTTAAAAGTTATTGACTACCTTGAATTATATGATAACAATATATTTTGGGTACGTGTATGGATGGAAGTTCGGTGTTCCAAATCGAATCGATACCAATTTTTCGGTATTTGGTTTGGTACTCCCTAGACTGAAATCAAGCTGAAGTGAATTGGTTTCGAATTTGATTCGTTTTTTTTTTTTAAACCAAGACTGAACTGAAACCGAAATATTTTGGTTTTTAGGGTTCGATTTCAGTATTTTACTATTTTTTAAATGTATTTTCTCAATTTTTCTTCGATTTTTTTGGTTTTCTCATCCTACCTCCTTAGAATCGGTTTGGTTCGATTTTTTCGATTTTCCATCCTGTTCGGGACCTTCGGTTTTCGGTTCAGTTTTGGGATTCGATTCAAAGCTTGCATCCCTAGGTATAGGTAGCCTAGTATCATGGATCAGGTAACTTACTTGGTCCAATACTATTTTGCAGCCATGTAGCACCTAATCACATGATCGAATGTTATGAATAAGAGCGGCTTGATAATCATTGGTGCAAAAAAAATGAACATAAAAAATATAAAATCATGTGATCAAAAAACTCAATTACACATAAAATGAATGATAAAATAACATTTAATTTTACCCTTCATTTCTCACCACAGTTGATGCCATTGATTATGTGGCTTTATATATTTTTTTTTAATTTATTTTCATAACAAAGTTATGGTCATCCAACCGCTCCTATTCATGACACTCAATCATGAGATTGGGTGTCACATGGTTGAAAACTAGTGTGGGACCGGGTAAGCTATGTAGTCCGTGGTATTAGGCGACCTTTACCCTATATTTTACCTTCAAATTGTTTCTAAGAGTGCTTTGAATTATAAATGGAAGGCTTACAAGTTTGGCGACTTTTACTATTTGAAAACACCATATAAGCGGTATGATTTGAAAGTCATAATTTAAAGAAATTAACTTCAAAAGATTAGAATGAAATATAATTTTTATTATGTGATTAAATGTAGTCAAACGCAATTATCTGATTCAACAGTTGTCTGCAATAAATCATATGACAAGTATTGTGTTTTGCTCCAATCTTATGCACGGGAGATCTATAGATTATAAACTTCAAATCAGACAACTAAAATTACATTTTTACATGCCATATATTTGTAAAATATCAAGTCTTTCTTTATATTCGGTGCAAGGGCTAACTTTCCAAGTGTAAGTAATAGCTTCCTAATTTTATGTGTAGAGAGAAAGCAAGTATCTTCATCTTTATCTTTAGTTAAATAAAAGTACATGGAACTTTAGTTAAATAAAAGTGAGTTCCCCCTATTTCTATCTAAGGTATCAAATATCGGCCGAGACCGATACGTATCGGTTTTTCAGCAAACTAATACATATCGGTATCCAACTCAGCATTAATATCGGTCAATACGTATCTAATATTTTCCGATATCTATGTTAAAAAAAAAAAAAAAAAAAAAGGCCGATACATATCTGGTATCAGCCAATTTGCATCGGTCCTCCAAGGACCCATTTTCGATACCAATATCGATTTTGTTACCTTGTTTCTACCTATTGTTGGTTGTTGCCTCTCTTTTAATTATGCACTGGTATTACATGCTCGAGCCCATTTCCGATGCTCTTCGTACTCTGGCTTGCTTTTTGAAATTGTGTAATGTATAATCAGCATGTGTTTTGTGTGATTTTCAAATTAAGATTTGGATGAAAGTGATCGGCATCTTTAACAAGGGTATCAAATCAGGTAAATGTATCGGGTATTAGTTTGCCGATAACCGATACGTATTGGTACCAACCAATATGCCCAAGGTATCAAACTCGGTATTAGTAGTAGATATCGGCCCATCTTAAACTGCTATGCAAGGATCAAAATTTTGCTTACGGGCATGACCGAAACCGAAATCTAATAATTTGGCCGAAATCCGAAACTTTGGCCAAAATTTTGATCCCCATACAAAAGTGACCGAAATTTCAGTCATTTCGACCAAAATTTTGATCCTTACCACTACGTACATGCTAATGCAGTATAGGTAGGTTTTTTTTTTTTGAAAAAAATTAAAAACCATAGATTTTTTTTTATTTTTATTTTTTGTATCGGTCAGTATCAACCAATACCGAGATAGTATCAGTTTGATACAGGCACGTATCTTTCCGATACCGATACTAATACCAATACCAATACCACTCCGATATTGGTTTCAGGGTGATATCGATATCGGCTTATTGAAAAACCGATACCTCAGCTTATATACCTATCGGTATCGGTCGATACTTGATACCATGATCTTTAGATTCAAACATCATTAGGGATTTACATGGCAACTGTTATTTTTAACTGGTGCTTGACGACTTTGAATTAAATGATGGAAATAAATTGTCATCCAAATCTTTTACACTAAAGATCTTTAAATCATGATACGCCTATCAAACGGTATGCATGTTAATTCAACATGATACACAATCTAAAAAATGATGCGTACAAAGTGGCCGCTTATATCTAACACTATTACATACACAAGGATCAAAATTCCGGATTTCATCTCGGTTTTGGTGGGGGTCGAAACCGATATTTTGGACCGAAATTTCGGCCGAAGTTTTGAATTTCGGTCAAAATCTGCTACAATACTCGAAAATAACGAAAATTTCAGTTTTCATTTCGATTTCGGCAGGAACTGAAACTGAATTATTTCGACCGAATTTTTTATATCTGGTACATGATACTAACTCATTGTCTAACTTGCCCTAAGGCCTCGTTCGGGTGTTTCCTGGTTTTTCTCAGAAAAGCCCAGATTCTTGACACTTAGATTCCTGACAGATTCTTACCAGACTCAGATTCTTAGTTTTTCTCATATGTGTTCTTAAGTTACTCAGATTCCTGATAGATTCTTATAGAACTCAGAATCCTTTGTTTTTAAGTTCCTCTCAGAAAATCATTATAATCGATTCAATCAGTGGTTATGCTATGATCGTAGAAACGTGATCTAATCATCGGTTTATGTGTCATATTTGGATTTCTTTCAAAATTTACGGGCAACCAATTGAGATGAGGCTGAACATATTTGACGGAGTCTTTTTTCGAATCTGATTTAATGACCATTACTTTTTAAAGTGTGCCACTAATACCCATTTACAGAATAAAATTGATATTTGCAGTCGACAAAAATAGAATAAAAAATTAGGCTGTAACGATTTTAGTCAGCAAAATAATTCAATTCGGGAAGCACCAACTTTGATGCTTTAGCTTGACATGGGATAGACACCTATTACAATAAAAGAAAAACAAAATTTTAGGCTTTGTTGCCTCTACTTGTAATAAAATTATATTCATAATATTCAAGTGGGAGCCATTACATGCACAAGCTTTTTAAGTGATTGCAACGAGGTTAAAAAAAGACTTTGTATTTTGGGGAGATGTGACATATGAAAACGCAATCTAGACGGTCTGATTTAAAGTTCATGATCTATAGATCATTAGTGGACAAAATTGGAGCAAAACACGATATTTATCATATGATCTATTGTTGTCAACCGTTAAATAAAATAATAACCTTTGACTATATTTAATCACATGATGAAGATTATATTTCATGTCAATCTTATCCGCTAAGGATCAATAGATCATGAACTTTAAATCAGACGGCCAAGACTGCGTTTTCACATATCAAATGTCCCTAAAATACAAAGTCTTTTTGTAACCTAGGTGCAATCACTTAAAAAGCGCCTGCAAGTAATGGCTCCCTATTCAAGTATTTTGGCTTTGCTTTAAAGTCGGTTGCCTTACGTTGCTTGCCCTTGTTTTTATTTTATATATATATATATATATATATATATATATATATATATATATATATATACTTTACTTTCTACAGGGAAGAGAAGCAGCTTAAGTAACAGCGATAGAACAGGGGATGCACGGGATAGGCGCCTCAAGAAGACAGTAGGCTGAAATCTTAGCGAAGTAAGTAGGGCAAAAACGACGGCCCAACACACCGGCCATTGGCCCCCGATGTTAGGAATCGTCCAGTACCAGTTCGGTGGCCGTCAGATAAGCCAAAAAATCGTATCAGCAACGGTGAATTTAGAAAACTCACCGTCATCTTCTCCAACTAGTTTTTTGCAATTTTTTGTTCTTTGTTTTGTTTTTAAGCATATACTGAGTTGGGATCAGATGTATACAAATTTGAGTAACTATACAATGCCGCCTACAATCTGAGACCAGATTCTAAGCTTTTCCGAGCAATTAGCTCGGACGACTTGCTGTCGCTTTCAGTCCGAAAATATTCGGATTCCCACTTCCCAAGTAATCTCTCGAACGCAAGATTTCTCCTTCAAAACTCAGAATCTGACACCGTTTTGAGTATAAACTCATATTCTAAGCTTTTCCCAACTCTCGAACAGGGCCTAAGAGAAAATCCCAACTCCACCTCTATTGATTCGATACACATCCCAAAAAGTAAACATTATTATTGATATACATCAAGCATGAATTTCGAATTGTGGGTCATAAAATCAAAAACTAACTCTATGATGGTAGTCTGTTTAAGATCCACTGACTTAAAGATTGATAGGTGCACGGGTTTAAAGTCTAAACCAACTAATATTTAAGTACTTTTTTAATTATTTGAGATGTGTGTCATATAAAATTATCATAAGCCCGATACGAGCACTCATAAATAATGCATGTTCTTTAAAAAATGAGTATAAAATGTAAAAAGGTTAAAACAAGAAAATACATAAAATATGTATCTTATGCTTAAAGAGAGTTCAATACATTTTTCATATAAAATGAGTTTTAAACTAAAAAAAAGTTCAATTAAATATATTTTTATATTATTTATTTTAAATTATATTTAAAAAAATTAATATTTTTTTTCAAACTTTTTGTGCCGTTTTTCTAAATTTTTCATTTGTAGTATTCTTTTCTAATCCTTATTTTTCTATACGTTTTTTCTTTTCTATATTTTCCGTTTTTCATCTTTGTTTTCTTTCAAATTTTGGTCATTTTATTTTCGTTAATGCGAATATGCCGATTATTCTTGTACAATCCGTCTTATCTAAAAATAATGTGCACTTACTTCAAGTTAAAAGGACATTTATGTTTATTAATAATAAATTGAACTTAGTCCCTGTCACAGCATCATTCACCTACATTAATTAATTCCCATTCTCAATCTCATTGCCGACTCCTTATAAAAGGGAGGTTTACCATTTTTAACAACAATCTTCTTACTTTCTATTAATTTTCTACTAAAACAAATAAAATCTACTATGATAAAAAATAAGTAGAGAAAAGAGTAAAATTGTTTAACAAATAAACCTTACAACAAATCTTACTATATAAGAAGTCATCAGGAAAAAAGCTACTTACTAAAATATATAGAGGTTAACGAAAGAGAATCAGAACCTACTAAAGCAGGTAAACTATAGTTACCTCCCAAGTGACATCTTGCTTTATGATCGGATGCTGCATTAATTAAGGAGCGGCACAATAATTATTGTGAAAAGGGAAATTTACTTGATCGACCCTGTCAGATACACCTTTAACGTCAGAGGCCCTATAGTTTCACCTTTACCCAAACCAACCCGCTGCGCGCCGAGCCGTCGCCCGCCTTTAGGAAATATCGAAATTACCCCCAAGGTAATAAATAGCCGTCCAATATTCAAAATCATTACTGTTTACATTTTTACTTTTTGCTTTTTCGTTTGAAGTCAGTGGAGAGGCGGTGTTGATTCGTAGTTGCTGGCGCTTCGTTTTGAATCTTCAAGCTATCAAAACGGCAAGTTAGAAATTAAATTACCTTCTATTTCTATTGAATTTTTTATTCTCCTTTCTACGGTCTATGTTTTGAAATAATTTTCTTCTTTATATGATTTCTTACACAATCGTCATCGATTGTTAATGCAATCGATAATGATTGCATATACAATCGATGATGATTGTATATTCAATCGATATCGATCGCATATACAATCGATGACGATTGTATATTATATCGATATCGGTCGCATTAACAATTGATGACGATTGCCTAAACAATTGTTGATTTTTTATTTAGCCTGATTATAAACAATCTCTTTTAGTATCTGAGTCACGCCTTTCAATTTTATTACAGTTCATATACAGAAGCTGTCAAGATGGTTGTATAGCGGACTATTGACAAATGTTCACCTACTGGCATTTCGAATGTCTACGAGGACACTAGCCTGCAGCAGAAGGAGTTGCTAAAAGCATCAGTTTTTGGGGAAATATTTCAAATGCTAAAGAATGTTAGTTTTGTTGGAGATGTCGTCAATGCCATGTTGAGTTTTTGGGTTGAGAAGAACCACTTCCGAATCGGAAAGAGAGATGTCTATCTTCGAAAGATGGATATTGCCTTAATACTGGGCCTTGTGGTGGTTGAACTCCAACAGTATACCCCTTCCGTTAAACCATCTGAAAAGGAAATCATTCGATACAAATATTTTCGTGGACTACAGACCAGGAAAATTATTCGGTCTCATATAGAAAATGAATTAAGGCTAGCTGAAAGTGATGACGACTTCGTCAAGTTGGCTCTTCTATTTGTTCTGTGTACATTTCTTTTTCCTGGGTCCCACCATCAAGTGTTCGAAGACCACGTTGAACTCGTCGATGTCGTGGAGAACTTCAAACAAACTCCGTGGGGTCTCTACGTGTTCAATGACTTACGGGAGTATATAGAGAAGGGCGTGACAAATAGAAAGTTTGCCGACAACGATAAAGCCCTTAAGCTGCATAATATTTATGATTGTATGTGTGTACTTCAATGGTGGGCCTATGAGATGTTGCCTACCATCTCACCTCAAAGAACGTCCATGATCCCTTTCTCCCAACTATTGAAGTGGGCAGAGAAGCCGCAAACGAGGACGAAAGGTTACACTCTTGCGAAGATGCTGGACAGCAAGGTATGATGTCGTTTTAAATAATTCAAATTTGTAAAGGTAAATTTAGAAGATTCCAAGTACCAAATCAGTCGATATCGACTGCCTAGGAAGTCGTTATCGACTTCCTAAGCAATCGATATCGACTTCCTAAGAAATCGCTATCGACTTCCTACACAATCGATATCGACTCGTTAAGCAGTCGTTATATTGTAGTGATCGTTCAATTTTCTCTATAATATTATTATATTATTTTACAACCTGTCCTTTTTCGTAACAGATTTATGCTCCCCTCGAACCCGTTTCTTTCGAGTTGGTGATACCCCTCGTAAGGGATTATCAGCGGGGTCGAAAGGCTACTGCGGAGAAGATTGGGGGGAAGAGGAAAGAACCTGAAGAGGTCAAGAAAGCTGTGGAAGTTGATTTGAAGCCCAAGAAGAAAAGAAATTATATTCTGGTCAAAGAAGTTGACGATGAAGAGTTCGAGTACGAAACAACGTTTGACGAAGACTCGTCGTTAGAAGAGGTCCCCGTCCAATTAGACCGGCCTAGAAGGGACACTGCAAAGACAAGAGGTAGTACACCAACCTCTTCTAATCAAGAGTTGTTGAGGAGAATTGACAATATGGAGTTAAAGAACTTGAAAGTCAACCAAAAAGTGAGCCATTTGGAAGAGTTAGTGAACCAATTGGTAGAAGAAAATAAGCTGTTGGTGGAAGAGAATAAGCTCCTTCGAAAATAATGCACCTCCTTTGATGAACGGCTCACTTCAAGGGATGTACAACTGCAAACGGAGGATCACTTCAACACGCGGATTAGGAAGGGGTAAGAAAAAATTATAGAACTCCTTCAAACAATACTGGAGGTGACACCCAAGGCATGGGTTGTAATGTAATCTGCTTTAACTTAATGCGATTGTTTAGTGAATCGTTAACGATTATCAATGCAATCGATAATGATTGTGTTTACAATCGATAACGATTATATTTTTAATCGATATAGAGTCAATATCGATTGGTTTCAGAGTCGATATAAATTATTGTTAGAGGGCATATATATTCTCTCATATCTAATTATTTATCGACTTTATTTCTTTCGATATTCAGGATGTTACTGTTTCGAAGTTGTTATCAGATATACCTCTCACTGCTGATATGGGACCAGAACCTGCTAGTCCAACAGACCCAGGATCAGCAGATATGGGACTACCTCCTCCCATGCAAGGGGAGGTTGCAGTAGCTGACAACCAATCCCAGGATCATAATGATAAGGGTGGTCCGGCTGGTGATGAGCAACCCGAGCAACTATTCGATGCTCGCTTGAGGCCTAGGACTAAAGTAAAATATGTTGCCGCAAAGCCGCCTATGACCGAAAGAAAGCAGCCAATAAAAAAACCAGCAATCGAGACGATGGCCTCTTATACGGCTGAGCTGACAGATGAGCAGAGGTTCATGAATGCCATATGGACAACTCCATAAAAGGATGTCGAGTAAGTTACTTACTTTCGTAATTTATCCGATTTTCCGATGATAGTTAGTTAGTTGTTATTTAGTAGTTAATTTCGTTTTGAATTTAAACTTTGGCCATTATATTTTATGCAACATCTATGTAAGCACCGTGGGTGATTATATACTCCGGATGCATACTTTCAAATGTTTGAAAGGCCGGAGATACTTAGATAATGTTGTAAGTAATCAAATCTCTCACATTTAATTCTTTTCATGTTATTTACTTAAACAAACGATAACGATTTCCTAGATAGTCGATAACCATTATTTATACAATTGACATCGATTGCCTTAATCGTCGATATCTACTGTATTAAAAATCGTTATCGATTATCCTCACAGTCGATACCGATTGTATTAGCAATCGTTGATGATCGTCTTAACAGTCAATACCGACTGTGTATAGAATCGATAACGATTTCCAGTATAGTTGATTACTGAAATATTTTTTCTTTCATATATTGGGAGCCTACCTAAAACTTTAGAAAGTCATTGATAACACTGCTCATCCTGAGGCAATAGATAAATTCTTCCTTATGAGCCCCGCCAGTTTGTCCTATATGGCAATGGATTATAATGATTTCAGATTCTTTATTGAATTTGAAAAACTTAACAACCAACTATTGGCCGCGCAAATCGAACGGTGGGTTGCCGTTAAGGAAGAAGCCAACCCAGGCAAGAAGGTGCTCAAAAACTTCTTTAATAGGCTGAGGGATCTGTGGGCTCACCAATGTAACACGATACATTACGATTTCTGTAAACTTTTTTTATATTTTTACCGTTGTATTCTTTAAAATAATATTCATTTCAGCTATTTGTCCCAGTCCATAGTCACAATCCATTACATTTGGCGCATGCGATCATTAAGGTTTTAGAACGATCGGTAATGATCGTTGACCCTATTTTCGATAGGCCTTCTATAGAGAAGTATCCAGTCCAAATAAACATCCTGGTAAGAATTGTCCATAAATTATAAATCTCTAATTTTTATTTACTTTATCCGACTACGATTACGACTTCATAAGCAGTCGTTAACGATTGCCTATATAGTCGTTAACGATTGTCTACATAGTTGCTACCGATTTCTTAAGCAATCGTTAATGATTTCCTAGATAGTCGTTATCGATTACTTATACAGTCGATATCAACCATATTAACAGTCAAAATCTGAGAAAATTCTGATAGTAGTAAAAATTTTCACTATTTGCTTATTTTAGCTGCTTATCTTATATGACATTGCACTTTTCAAAACAGACTAAATACCTTCCCGCACTTTTACATGTATACGGAGACTCCACTGCATTGAATACTGAGACCTATCTGTGGTCAAATTCTGATTGCAAGATCAAATCCGTACCCCGACAGACCAATGGGTGGGACTGTGGGGTGTTTATGTTAAAGTACATAGAGTATCTCATGACGGGAAAGAAATTTGACTTCAGCCAAGGCAATATGACTCAGATCAGGGTAAAAATAGGCCAAGCCCTTGCTAAATTCACTGCCGATAGAGAAGCTGAGAAAGATATCGTTGAAGAACCTACTACTGATGCAGCATCGTAGTTTTTGTTGAACATTCATAGAAATTTGTAAATGAAAATTTGTAAATGAAAGTTACATATTTTGAAAACTTGTAATCTCAAGTATGTAAAAATACATCGGGTGAATATTCGAAAATGAAACAATAGTCTGGTTGTGGGTGTGTCACAGACCGTATTGACTGTCGATATTGATTGTATAAGCATCGACTGCCTATCAAATTGCTAACAGCTTCTTATAAAATCGATATCGATTGTATAAAAAGTCAACATCGACTGCTTGTGAAATCGATATCGATTGTATATGCAGTCGACATCGATTGCTTATACAATCAATGTCGATTGTATAAGCAGTCGACATCAACTGTAAGAGCAGTCAATATCGATTGTATCGGAAGTCGATATCCATGTCGACTGCTTATACAATTGGCATCGATTGTATAAGAAGTCGATAACGATTGTATGAGCTGAGAAAATATAAGAGAATGCTTAAAAGTCCTACTAAAATGTATTTATTTACATTTTTAATAGAAATTCATCTTATATGTTACATCTAAATTTATAACTAATGGACTGTAGGGTGTTGTCGTTGAAGGTAGCCAATTTTTTCTACTGTGTCAACCCATCGGCCCTACTGCCGTGCAACTCTTGCGATTGTGACCATACTCATTGCACCTGCCACATTGTAGGGCCATAACCTCACCCTTAGACCGTATTCTTCTCTTCCTCGGATGGTCGGCTTACTTTCGACAATTATATGATGGTCTCACTTTCATATTTTTAGGCAGTTGTTCAGCTTGGAATTCCCATTGGCTTTTATCAAGGGTGGGAATTCATTGTTCATCATATGTCTGTCTAAAGCAAGCAGTGAAAAATCACTTCTCACGGAAGTTATAGTAATCGTAACTTCTCTGATTAATGGCCGCCACGACATGAGAGTAAGGCAAGCCATGAATGTTCTAACGGCGGCAAGTACATGTCTTGTGTTCCAAGTTGACATGATAAATGAAATTTTCGGAATTGACTTGGAATTGATCGCGCCCGTATAGTTGAGCTCTCTTTTTATCCACTCATTGCAACACCTTCTTCATGTGCTGGTCTGTTTTCGGGCAGAGGAGGGTGGTCCATTTCTCAGATATTTATCGGCGCTTTTAAAAATGATCGGCGACTTTCTCTCTAGTAATTCTGATTAGGTTGATAATTGGTCTCTCTCGAGCTATCTTTAGTACACTATTCAACTTTTCAACATTATTTGTAGTAAGGGAATTGTACTGCCTTCCTTTCATATATGCACGTGCCTAAAGCTTTTGGTCTATTTTTAAAATATACTCTACGGCCCGAGGATCAGCAGAATCTTTTTTCATTTCATTAATAAAATAATCAAATCTCTCTACCGAATATTCACGCGCGACACTCTACCATAGACCCTTCACATTGTTCCTGAGATACTTGTGTTACAAATTTTGAGTCATATGTTGCATACTGTAGTTGTGGTGTGCATTAGGGAAGATATGTTTCACCGCCTTAATTAAACCTTTCGACCTATCCGTGATAAAAACGAAATCTTCGGTAAACTCACTGATTACGAATATACCTACCCGTTCAAGAAACCACATTCACGTATCCTCTTCTTCTAACTCGACCACGACAAATGTTAACGGTAATATATGGCCATTACCGTCTTGCGTTAAGGCGATAAGTAGGATCCCTTCGAAATGTCCCCGTAGGTGTGTGCCATCTACAGGCTGTGTGCGACGAAGTGTATTGCGGTAACTTCCGATGCAAGGGCCGAAATTTTAAAAAAATCTTTGAAACTTACCGTCAAGCGTTACTTGAAAGGATGTTTGTACATTAGGATCTATCATCTTCATCTCCTTCACGTAGGCTGATAGATTCACAAATTGTCTTTCCCAACTGCCTCTAATATCATTAAGGGCAAGTTCTTTCTCCCTCCAAGCCTTAGAATATGAGATTTACATATTATAAATTTTTGTAATATTGAACATTATCGACGCTAGAGTGTAGTCTAATCCTTCCATAAGTTTCTCCCGTACATAATTGGCTACGAAGGAGATTGTTGCATTACGGTGACCGTGCGATCCGATCTTAGCGGGCCCGCAATTGTGAGTACTATTGAACATCTTGATTTTGAAAGTATCGAGCCCAGTTAATTTAGACGCATATATTCGTCATGAACAATTGGGTTTGTAGCATGCGACTGTCACTCAATAACTAGCAGTTTTCAAAGGGTGAATTTGAAAATTTTTCTCCACCGCATGTTCTTTCAATGCTCTTTGAAATATTTATTTGTCTCTAAAGGTCTCTCAAACTTCAAACGTCCAATTCTGGTATTCGGTTTCCACCTCTTGATCGGAAGACTCGTCCGATGTCTCTAACACTTCGTAAGCTCTATCTACTAAGGGATTATCAATACCTCTTATAAAAATATTCGAATCCTCTTTTATAAACCTATTCGATTCGTCATCATAATTTTCGACGTTCTCTTTACTAGCAGTGTTTTGAGGTGATTGACTAGATCCTTCTTCACTAAAGGAATTTTGATGCGGTTGACTAGGCCCTTCACGGAACGGGTCATGACATGGTTGACTAGGCCCTTCACCGAGAGGGTGCTCATGTGTATAGAAATAGGGTTGAGCTCCTTCGTTAATCCCCATCGATGGTATAGTAGAACATAATTTGTGAGTCAGCCAAGTTGTAAATCCACCGGAGAAGATATGACGAAAATTGTCTTCATCCCCCACTCTTAGAGACGTGTAGTCTAAATCTGAACTCCAATGTTGTAACCCATGCATATTTTGTAGTGGGTCATCATATGATTCAAGTGGGGTATGATTTAAATCAATAGCTGCCTTCTTGGCCGATATGTTTGCTGTAAAATCGCCATCATCGTCTAACTGAACGGTATCATATGTAGTTCCTTCCTCCTCAAACTTACATGACTGGAAAGAATGACTACTTACAAAATCAGTTCCACCTTCAGGTACTTGTTCAACTTCGAATCGGAAGGAGGATGATTCTTTAATGATGAATACCTTTATAATGCCCGACCCTGATTTATAAAACGAAAATAGAGTGGCCAAATCATCCGAATCTAAAACGTCGACGAACATAGGGTATTCACTATCTTCATAGAGAACTTTATGGAAATTATTTCATCTGTCATCACAAAACTGACAGCAGAAATCCGCCTTATAAATTGTTCATAAGACATACCCGTCGAAATTGTAATAACCCTCTGGCGCCCACCTTGATACAAACCATCATTGTTTACAATATGGCCATCAAAGTGACAGAGAAGAAGAATTTTCATATCAGACATCGCTTGTTTAAGAAGGAGAAGGAAAGGGTAATAAGACAGATGACAAAAATGACAAATTGGTAGTAAAACAACTGATATACAATCGGTATCGACTATTTAAACGATCGATATCGATTATCGATTGTTTATACAATCGATATCGATTATCGACTGTTTATACAATCGATATCAATTCTCTTTACAATCGATATCGATCGTTTAAACAGTTGACACCGATTATTTATAAAGTCTTTATCACAAATCATCATCGTTTATAATATGACCTTCAAAGTGACAGAGAAGAGAAATTTTCATACCAGATATCGCCTGTTTAAGAAGAAGAAGGAAGAGGTAATAAGACGGATGACAAAAATGATAAATTGGTAGCAAAACAACTGATACACAATTGGTGTCGACTGCTTAAACGATTAATATCAATTGTAAAGAGAATCGATATCGATTGTTTAAACAGTCGTTATCGAGCAATTGTTATCGACTGTTTATACAATCGATATCGATTCTCTTTACAATCGATATCGATAGTTTAAACAGTTGACACCAATTGTTTATAAAGTCTTTATCGTCTCTTTCCATATGTTTACCTAGCAAAATTAATTTTCCAAAATAACTTTCGATGGAGTTTACATTGGATCTGAACATACCTCGCGTCGGAATGAGAAACTGCACAATCTTTAACTCCCAATGACAAAATGCAGGAGCCTCTTCTCCCAAACTTCTGTTTTCTTCTTCCAGGCAGCATATCTGAGGTAGAAGACGTTGTCATCTTCACCCCCTCTAACTTCTTATTAACTCTAGTAGATTAAAATGAGGAAGAGGGGGGATATATTCGTGGGTTAAAGAAAGTCAGAGAAGGGGGTAATATGGACTTTTTATTCTCCTTAGGGTCGACTCGGCTTCGAACTGGTCGATTTGAATAAAGGTGCAACTATAGGGCCTCTGACGTTAAAGGTGTATTTGATAGGGTCGAATAGGTAAATTTCCCTTATGAAAAAGTAAAGATATAATAATCCATATAAAATCATGCAGTCAATATAGTCAAATGAGTTATAAAATCGAGAAATTTACCTGACCGGCCCTGTCAGATACGCCTTTTACGTCAGAGGCCCTGTATTTTCACCTTTACCCAAACCGACCAGCTTTTAGCCAAGCCATTTCAGCTAGCACAAAAAGTCCGAAATACCCCTTCTTACACTTTTTTTCGTTCTACATGATTTAAAATTTTAAATATTTATATTTTTCTATATTTACGCAATGTGAAATCGAATCTATGCCGTTTGATTTGAAGGCCACATAATAAAATAGATGGCGCCAAAGATAGATACGAAAAGAAGGTAATATCGCCTCTTTCATTTTTTTTTTTTTTTTTAAAATCGATGGCGACTCTTAACACAATTGGTATCGATCACTTTAAGAGTCGTCATCGACTATTTATAGAGTCGCTATCGACTCAGTACAGAGTCGTCATCGATTATATAAATTTTTTTTTATTTTTATTTTTATTTTTATTTATATATATAATCGATGACGACTCTGTATAGAGTCGATGACGACTCTATAAATAATCGTTGACGACTCTTAAAATGGTCGATACCGATTGTGTATAACATTGATATCGCCTTTTTTTCATATCTATCTTTGACACTATCGATTTTATATTGTGGCCTTTAAATCAGACGGCATAGATCTCGTTTTGTATCGCATAAATATAAAAAAATGCAAATATTTAAAATTTTAAATTATGTAGGTGTATTCTCTTATTCCTCATTCTAATCTTCTATAGTCTCTGACGAAAAAAGAGTATCTGGGTCGATCTAAATAACAAATCGGTATAGTTTGGATTGGAATAGATCTCGTTTCACATTACGTAAATATAAAAAAATGTAAATATTTAAAATTTTAAATTATATAGGTGTATCCTCTTCTTCCTCATTCTAATATGTTACCGTCTCTGACGAAAAAGATGTATTTGGGTCGATCCAAATAATAGATCGGAATAATTTGAATTGAGGAGAAGACGTCGTCACCTTTTATCACTTTTAACTTTTAAAAATTATATCATATTAAAATAAGAAAGATGATGATATTTTTGTCCGTTAAAAAAAGAGGTAATTTAGACTTTTTGCTATCTTTAGGGTCGGCTGGGCTCCAAACGGGTCGATTTGGATAAAGGTCAAAATATGAGACAGAGACGGCCGAATAGGTACATTTCCCTATAAAATCACATTTATTTTTATTTTTCAGACGATTGACAAGATTATTCGTGCATTATATTTAATTTTTTATTAGTATTATTTTCATAGTACTTATAATCACGGGGCCATATATGAGTGACACGGCACAAACCAAGCTACGAAGCTATCAAATAGGTGCAGGCGGACTCTACATAGATGTTGACCCTTAGAATTTAGTACCATAGCGTAGGCCCTTCCTTAGGGTACACCACCAAAGTACACGTGTCCCAAACAGTGACCTCTGAATCGTCAGAATACGCTCCGGCTACTTCCTTAAATACCAAGTCACCTTAAAGTTGAACGACGACTGTCGGTGACTTATTCCAGGACGCGCGCTCTCTCTCTCTAGAACCGTGGATGGTCTGGTTTTCTAATCGCATGCAATTTTTTATTCTGCCGCTCTCTCTCGCTCTCTCTCTCTCTTTCCTATTCTAACTCCATTACTTCTCTCTTTCTCTAGAAGACATTGCTATCTGATTTTCTACTCTCTTCTGCATTCTCTAATCTCTCACCTCTCTGTAGCTTCTTCCTCAAATTTCCATCTATAAAATTTAATCGATAGAAAAATGTATAAATCTCGTCTGCAAGAAATCTGCCACCAAAAATCCTACAACTTACCCATCTATGATTCGAAAAAAGAAGGGCCGGATCACAACCCTCGATTCAAAGCAACTGTGACTGTTAATGGCGTCTCCTTCGAGACCCATGCGTACAGCAAATCCTCGAAAGAAGCTCAGAACGAAGCAGCTAAGCTCGCCTTCCAACACTTCACAGCAACACCATCTTCATCATCATCATCATCAATGTCGGACGCCCCTCACAAATTTTCTGCTTCCTTTCAAGGTAAAGAAAAATAAATACTAAAACCCTAAAAATCCTTTATTTTTTGTTTAATTTCTTGAAAAGAGTTTATGTAGAATGAATGGTGCTGGGAATCATGAAGACCAAGTCTAGGCACGGGAATAAAATGGCTTCGGAAATATCCGGGACAAACCCATATTTTTTGCAATTTTCGGAAAAAAAGAACAAATTCGATAATTTTTAAAATTATATATTTATATAATAATTGTAAAAATATATGTTGGGACCAAACGCCCTTTTTGAACCGAAAAAAACTTTTATTTATTTATTTATATATATTTTTTTCAAAAAAACAATTTTCCTCGATTTTTTAAAAAAAATGCTTTTTAGAGAAAAAACGCATTTGTGGTCACTATGCTTAGAATCAACTGATGGTTAGAATCTAGAATTTGTTGTGGATATACTGAATGCTTAATTATTTATGATGGTTTCTTGATTTGATTGAGAATCTGGGTCTGAGGGACCAATAAAAGATGATCATCGAGCAATTTTAGTTATTTCTTTATTTTTAAGCCAAGTGAATGAGATTCTATGATAGTGGAATTAATGATCATCGCGGAAAGAAGATTCAGTGGGCGGGCTGGAAACAGGGTCGATATCCATGGAGATCAGAAATTTTGTGGACAAAGTTTTTTTGGATCCAACAACATGTAAAACTATCCTATCTATTTTCATGGTATTCTTAGAGAAGCTAACGATTTTCATGGATTCTCTAGCAAAAATTTGGCTCGTGCCTGTGCCCAAGGAAAGCATTAACTCCTTGCTTCGAGGAGTGGCCTTTTTTTATATCAGTTTTCTTTTCTTTTACTTATTAAAATTTCTTATTACCAATGAAAAAAAGGTATAATGGCTCTTGATCGACATTTTAAAACACGAAAATATTGTTTAAATGATCTTACACCATTAAAATTACACTTTTCCTTATCTCACACCATTGAAGTGTGACTTTTCATTATGCCATGTGGAACATCTATGAGTTGTGACCAATCTAAATTGTCCAAGTGGCAATCCATCATTGGAACATATCTCAGCTCAAATGAACATGCCTATAAGTGAATGTGAACCATTCGATCGATGAACTTTAATAGCAGCCATTAGAACCAAAAACAATGGTTGATATTATATTCAACATATTCTATGGTTTAAAATTTTAAATCTCCCTAGAACACCATTTTTGGGCATGTTGCACTTCAATCTAGGATCTATTTCTTTGATGCTATGGATCACCCAATCTTAAACCATTGACGGTGTAAGATCATTTAAACACCATTTTGGTGTAAATGACGTCCAGGTTAGTTGGGTCCAAAAAAAATAGTGTGATTTGTGTAAAATGGGGTCCTATGCATACCATTAGCAGTAATCATTTATAGAAGATGGATTAGAGCATCTCCAGCAACGATCGCTACAAGCAGAAAAGGGCCCAAATTCACTATTTTGGCGATACAAAACCCCTGAAAGCCTCTCCAGCAGAATCGCTATTAGACTCGCTATCTTTGGCGAGTCATCCTCCAATCGCTATCTTTGGCGAGTCATCCTCCAATCGCTATCTTTGGCGAATCCTCCTCCAATTGCTATAATTAAAAAATTATCAAACTCTCTCTGCGCTTGCCATATGTTTTAAAAATATATTACAATAGAAACAAAAAAAATATATTACAATAGAAACAAAATATATTACAATAGAAACAAAAAAAATATTATTTTAAAGAAGGAGCAGCTAAAATAGCTATCCTTGCTGGAAACTTTTTTTATAAGGCAATAGCTAAAATAGAGAGTGGGCTCATAATGGGGTTTTAGCAATTCAAATATAGCTATCTTTGCTGGAGATGCTCTTAGAAATGCTTCATTTTTGTCGATGGGTAAGCAAAACTCTATGAAACGGTAACTGTCTTAGATATTTTTCCGTGATGCCACCTTAATTCCAAATTGCCGTCTTAGGTTAGGAGAGCTTATATTGTTGCAGGCTGTTTAATTTTTTCAGTGAACTGCTTGAGCAACTGCATGTAGATTGGTAAAAATCATGGTTTTCTTATGTTTGTTATCTGGTGCATGAGTGCATCCTTAAAGTATGCTGATTGCTGTCACATTTATCTCGTGGGTTTTTTTTAGAAAGATACATATCTTACATCATGACTGCTATCTTACATCATGACTGCTTCCGTTATATACTTATATTTGCAACATATTTTATTTTATATATATATATATAATCTAGAACCCCGGTTACCGTCTTCCAAGGTCCACTTGGAGCTCAACGTGGCACCCATAACACTGCTTGGGTGCCATGTGGAGCATGGAAGCGTTGTTTACATGAATTAAAAAAAGAATATGAAGTTTTTGTTAAAAGCACAAGATCAATGACTGATTCTAATGGTCCAGATTTCAAGGCTCAAATATGAGTTTTTGAACTTTTTTAAAGATTTTCTAAGCAATGTACCCGAGATCCACATGGCATCCAAACAGGGTTTTGGGTGCAACATGAAGCTCTATATATGTGTGTGTATATATATACGCGCACACACACACAGCCACTTGTTGGATAGGACGTTCTGTGTATTTGGTTTAGGTAGAACAGGGTATGTTCTTATGTTTGTTTTATTGGATTGTTTAGGTTCTTCGAATGCAAGCATGGAGTTGGATAATACCCACATTGCCGAGGGGACAACAAAACCAAATATTCAAGAAATGTCAATTGATTCTCAGATTGTTAAAAAGGCTTCGACCAGCGAAAATGGAAAGGAAGGAAGAGGTTCTATAACGGTTTATTTTTTATTTATTTTTAAATGTTTTAAATATTTTTATGCTGAGTTGTTGAACTTATTCATCTTCTTGAGATGGAACTGATTTTTTTCTTATGCACTGGTTTATAATCATTATGCATCTTTACATAGGCCATGCAATTATGCTTTGGTAGCATGAAAGGTATGGGCAAATAGGTGAAAATATTCTCATTTCAGCTAGGCAAAAGAAACTTATTATGCAGTTTGTGGAGTTGAATTCCTTTTAAATAGATACATTTTATTGGTATAAAAATTCATTAAAGGGGGGAAAAAAAGAACTACATGCTTATTTCAAAACCAAGAACTTTCAGGTGTAGAGGTACTAAAAACAAAAGAAAAATGTAATATATGCAACTAAATCAAACCAAGCCCACTAGTTTAGAAAGCATTCTCTGGCCATGAGAGTTTCCTTGTTCAACCCATTTGCAAGGGTAATAGGTCTGTTGTTTGCCTTCTATGAACATGCTAAAATTCAAGGGCTATTAAGGATCTCAAGTCTATGATATCATCAAATACGTTTTCCTGCCTTAATGGGTAAAATCTTCATAACAATGCCCACATTATAACTTTATTGGAATTTATTTCAATAAAAAATCAGCTCGGCATAAGTAGGATCATGTAGACACCATCCTTCTAATAACATCTACACTTTTGACAAATGCTCCTTGACATGTCCTTGTAGTAATGACATAGACGTAGTCCTGTCCGACTTTTTTTTTCCATGGTAAATTCTAATATTTTTTGCTTAAACACTTTGGAATTCACCAAAAGTCATGATTTCCAAAGTACGAAGCCCCTTTTTGTATTAAAGGTCCAAAACTTCATCTTGCTAATAATTTTGAGCATGACTTTTGTAAACACTGATCCACACAAAAATGGAAGTATTGGGCATGAAGGGCAACAAAAGTCGCGTTGCATGAGGATCTCTCCTGGTGGTGTCTGGCCTCACCTGGATGCTCTGCCTCATCAGTTGAGGAGATTCTCTGAGAATGGGAGCAGATTTGGTCACCATAGGGATCTACCTATGAACTGCACGAAGAGGTATCGATCCTGGGTTACTATAGATGGCGTATGACGTTTATGATGGGGGTTGGGGATCTGAGCCTTTTTCTTTCGTTCTCTTTAATTTATGTTCTTTACTTTATTTTTTTATTTTTTCCCTTTTGGTTTAATATCTCTTCCGGCCCTTTGATCCGCCGTAATTTCCTTTTCATTAATGGGATTATAGCTTTATACCAATCGAAAAAAACAATCCACACAAAATTTGGAGAAAGAAATGACAAATGCCACTTCATTTTTTAATGAGATTAGAGGAAAAATTGACCAATACTATACCAAATGACGAAACTCAAACATTGCTCATCCCTTGCAAAGCAACCTATTCTCCCAAAGTGACTCCTATCTTTATCTAAGATACTGCTAACACAACTTCCCTTGAACACCACACCTTTATATATCACCAAACTCCACATAAAAAGGCATCTCACCCCACCAAAGATCCTCCTGAAACTTGATTTGACAACCATCCCCTACCCTAATCCTACTACACCTCCCAAACCACCTTCTACCAACCAAACCCAACCCTTGGGATCTATCACCCGACCTAACCTCCTAATTTCCTGTCTCAATCCATACAACCCAAAGAGATACCCTTTCATACCCAACTTTCCATGAACAATCCCTATAAAATCATATTTCCAAGCCTCCATCTTTCCTTGATAGCTAATGAGATCTATATAGATCAATGATAATTCCTTTCAAAATCACCATCGCTCCATGAAAATTTTATCGAGCTTTTCCAATTTCTCAGTGATACTAATGGCCAACACTGGCATATTTCTTGCTTTATGTTTCTTGCTCTGAGCATGGACAAGGTACTATTGGAGATATAATATGTGTTAATGAGTGACACTATGTATTTATGTATGTGAGGTATGCATAGTGGGTTTATTTCAACATAGCTTAGGAACAAAAGTTGTGTCTTGTATGCCTTCTATATAAAGGACTCATCAATTGTAATGTTATTATCTTGAATAGAACGAATGTAGTTCGTAGTTAGCGTGCTCTCATTTCTTTCCCTCTTCCTCTTGGTCTTCTCTCTCTCCTAATAAACCCTAATGGGTATTTCTCTTCCCTTTGGTTCTTAAGTTTATTTATTTCTACATGGTATTAGAGCGGGTCGGTCTCGCACGTCTTGTTTAGGGTTCCGTCTTATTTCAGATATGGAGTTTTGGAGCCTTCTCTTTGGTTCTGATCTCATGCCCAGATTTTCAAGATTTAATGGTTCAGATCTATGGGGAAGAGAAGCTCATGTCAGAGGTATGGTGTAGCTTTCGTTTTCTTCTAGGAACCTTATGAATGGATTTTTGTTGGTTTCGTTGAGATTGGAAGGAGATCTGTAGATTCTCATGGTCCATTAATGCCATTCTTAACTATGTTCTCATCTAGAATGTTGATGAATTCTGGATTCCCTACGGTCTCTCGTCTTTGATCGGATTCCTTTATTTATTATAAAAATTGGATAAGGTATAATAATATTGTTGCATTATGTTATGCTTGTTTATGTATGATTGTTCATCTTGTTTACTGGTTGAAAACTGGCTATTTATGGGGCATCATATGATGTATCTGTTCTTGAATTCTGATATCGTTGTCACTCTCCCGTGTTGATATCACTCATGCTTGCATACCTACATGCCACTATTGAATAATAACCAGAGATTGCCATCATCATTTGAATATTTCACGTATTTGATGAGTTAACAAACTACTAATATTTCGGTACTTAATCTCTTCTATGCTTGCACTTATGTACTCTGTTATTTTCCATCATTCCATTTTGGATAAGCTTGCTTTGCTATTGACATGTCTTAATTATCTTTTGCTCATATTTTGTTTGTAGATTTGTTGCATCATTTATACAAAAATCAGTTGCAGAATGTCGCTCAAAAAAGAAGCTTGAATTTACCCGAGTATTCTTGTGTTCGTGAGGGTCAACCTCATGCCCTTCGTTTTAAAGCTACGGTTACTGTTGATGGAAAAACTTTTGGGAGTGCTGAGTTTTTCAACACTCTGAGGGAAGCAGAGAATGCTGCTGCAAAAGTCGCTTTGATGTCATTTCCATCTGATGGAGTTCAAGAGGCGAGCAATTCAAATTTACTCTTTGTGTTCTCTTTATTGACCGTTTTATTGATCTTGTCATATCTAAATGAATCACGTAATTGACTAATTTCAATCCTTTAGGATGGTGCTACTTTTTACAAGAACCTTCTACAAGATCTAATTCAAACAAAAGGCTTTTCCTTACCAATATATAAGACTATCGGATCCGGTGCATCACATTTACCCACTTTCACTTCCACTGTTGAAGTAGAAGGTGAAATTTTCTCTGGAAACGCAGCTAAATCTAAGAAGCAGGCAGAGATGAGTGCAGCGAAGGCAGCTTGGTCTAGTCTTAAAGAAAGTGAGTTAATGTTTTTCTTTTTTCTTTTTTATTAATTGCGCATAGCAATATTTTTTTAGTTCGGTAGTAGGCGTAGATAATTGGGATTCTCGCTCAAGCGAGTCTAGTGACGAAAGTTGTCCCTTTTGTCCTTTTCTCTTTATTCTTTTCTTGCCTTTTGAGTCTAATGTAATGTTTCATTTTGGGACAATTTAGTATTTTGGTATCTTAGGCTTAATTTATTTTGCATTTAATATATAATGTCCTTATGTAAGCCAAATTTGGTATTGGTTAATTTTAATGAAAATACTATGCATTGAGAGCTTGTGAGGAGCTTAATGGAGAGTGGGTCTTTTCCCCATGTGGGTTTGGTGTGAGGCATGGATCTTCTTTTACCTATTCTTTTATTTTGTTTGCTATTTTGCCATCTATTTCTTCTTTTTTTTCTTCTTGTTGCTTCAAATCCCTAAACCCCAACTCTTGAGTAGCCTTCATGCCCTTCCTTGTGGATTGACTCCATTCTATGCCCATCAATCCATGACCGCCGTTGAGCTCGATTGCAAGTAGAGTATGCTCGCACATTCTGCAATTCTAATGGACTCGCACGCCGGATTAGACCCTAAGCAAGCCTAGCGTGGCTACCTAAGAGGAAATCTATGAAATACTAAGGTAACGCCTTAGTTTGGGTTTTATTGCTTAGTTAATTAATTTAATCTCAGCAATTATCCTCTCATACTCATCTTAGGGTCATTGTCCCGCATCATACTCATCTTTGAATGCATGATGTTTGTTTTTGTTTTCTCAATGAGGCCTGACCGAAGGGGACAATCTGTCTAATACCCAAATTTCCGACCTCATTTGATCCGGTAAGTGGTAACAATGTCCCACAAAACAAGGTACACTTGCTGAGACAGGTTAACAACTTCTCCATAGGAATTTTCTTCGCATCTTTTCAATCTTCTTTTTTCACCATGACAAGAATGATACTAATGGACACAATGTAGATTGGAAGATTTACCTTGTTAAACATTAACAGAAATATAGGGAGTAATCAAAGATTCAAAGGTACCCCAGAGCAAAGTTCTCCAATTCCGAATGATGCTGGTTTTATCAAGGGGTCGAAAGCAGGAAGCAATTGCCCAGCTGATAACCATTTACCTGGATTTCGTCTGCAAAAGTTCAGCGGCATTTGTTCCCAATTAGGAACATTCAGGTCACTCCTTTCATTGGCATTCTGAGATAATGGATTGGCAGGAAGCAATGTTCTTAATCAAGAATTTTTGCGTCATCCAACTACTTGCACATGAGATGAGATTCCACATGGCACACATCAAGCTCAATGGACATTTTTTGGGGATTTGTACCACGTGGAAAAAAAAACAGTACATTCATGGTCTCAAGATCCATCTTGTAGAAGATTGGGTCATTGGGGTGAAAAACGATCTAGATTGTCTGATTTAATAGCAGTCAACAGGTTTCAGGCTGTTTCAAATGTAAGCTTCCATGCTATCCACACATCCTTCATTTTTTTTGTTAAATTGCTACCTTTCAAGGGATTCATCTAAAGACAAACTACGAAGACAGCCCTTATAATACATATTACAATCAAACTGTTCACATGATTCAGAAGATCGATTTATCTTCAGAAATAAAATTTCTGCTGTGTTTTTATGGGAATATGTGGTGACACGTTCATTACAATTCTTACTCATTTCGGTTCTTTGATAGGGGGATGTGGTCCCCGTGTCTCAAGCTTGGATCACTTCTAAAATGCATATATCTAAATTCTAAAATATACTATGATATGTGTGACGATTACAGCTATAATTCTGGAAAATTCCGATTTGAGGATTTTTTGCTTGAAGGAACCATAGTTGCCACATGGACAAACTGGTGCAAGAAATAACACAAGCACTGTCTCATTTTTCAACAATTATAATAGCAGCTATTGGGTGAAACAAATTCAAGAAATAAGAAGTGAGAAACACAGGTATTAGGAGGGCAAACAGGTATCCCGGTAACTATAGCTCGAACCTGGTGATTCATCCTCCTGATTTTGTGATTCATTCTGGTTATTCCAGCCCAAGAAGTCAAAAAACATAGCATGTGTTTATAAGTAAGTTGGCTAGTGTGATCTTTATCCTTCGATTTATTTGCTAATGGTTCCCCCTTATTGTGGTTGTCAATGTGAACTTGTCTGGCACAGCTTATAATGAAATATTGTTGCTACTAAGATCAATTTTATCTCGTATAATTGTTGTGATGGAACGGAAAGTCTGTTATTTTGACCCAATATGTTGCCTTCTCTAATCAGGTAAATCATGTCCTTCATATAGTTTCCTCACACGGGAAACTTCTGAACTTGTTTCTTCCAGCTCTCGCTCAATCATCACTGTTGATTTGGACAAAAAACGAGTATTAGGAGGTACCTCAATTTCCACTCCAAGCGTTGGGAACAATGGCAATAGTGTAGTGAGCACAGGTAACATTTATCATCCTAAACATTATACCAGTGTAAAGTATATCTGGTACATCCATACACACTCTTCTTTTTACCAATAAGAAAAATAAAGGTGTGTATGAATGTACCATCCATGATATATCGGCCGATACTGATACGTATCAGTATTTTGACCAACCGTTACCAATACCACTCCGATACCGGTATTGGTATCAGGTATCGGCCGTTACTGCACAGTATCGGTCGATCCGTGTCGGGTAGCAGCCGGTAGCTACCAATTTTGAATTATTATTATTATTTTCTTTAAACATTTCCTTTTTATTAAAAAAACCATCTAATAATTTAGATTATATATCTAAACTATAGTTTGAAAGACTAAGGGTCTATAACATGTATCATATATATATATATTAAAAAGGTATTGGTCTCGTATCGGCGATAGGTATCGGTCCTCCATGGACTGATACCCGATACCAAGTCCCGATTTGCTACCTTGGTACCATCTGGTACTTGGTGTTTTTGCTATAAGTAGGGATTTACTCCAGTGTGTACTGGACTTCCTTTATGTATCAACCTGGCCAACATATCAATACCGGCCAAGTCTGGTACCAACATTATTCATGAAAAAAAGTTATGGTGCCAGTATCAATTTGAGGTGTTGAACCTTGATCTAGGTATTACATGTCTGCTTATATGTATTTTCATTAATCAGTATAGATACATAGCCTACTCATCTCTCTCTCTCTCTCTCTCTCTCTCTCTCTATATATATATATATATATATATATATATATATATATATATGAGGCCTGGGACTATGCACCCAGATTTAGCCTTGAGGACTGCACCCGATCAGGTGCCACGACAACTTGGATAACATCAATTAGGTATCACTCAAAAAATTTGGGTTCTATCCGATGGATATCCACCGTTAAAAATGTGGTCAGAGGTTGATGAAATCAATGCACCAAGTTTGGGGGTGTCAACTTATCTGACCCATCAAATGGAGGTTGAAAAAGTAAAAAAATATGTGTTTTTTTAATCAATGCCAGATGGGTGATCAACCCAAACTAGTGTTATTTTGTGTTGATCGGGCCATTTGGTATGTGATTTGGCACCCGGGCTGCACCCGGATGTGTTGCCCCCCATCTCTCTCTCTCTCTCTCTCTCTCTCTCTATATATATATATATATATATATATATATAGGTTAAGGGATCCCTACAGTTGAAGTGTAGCGTTTGAGCGCTATGCTAATGTTGAGATCTAATGCCACGTGGCATGTGATCGCAAAAAAACACCTGTTTTAGGATCACTAGCCATGTGGCATGTGATCTCAATTATTTTTATGTCTTTATTCTGTTTCAAAAATATGGTCAAAATTTGACCTCTGCCTCCTTAACCTAGTGCATAAAAAAATTTCCAACTTTGACCATGTTTTGAATGGTGGATATCTAAGATGTATTTTTTAGTTATTTTTGAGGGCCATAGACCTAATCAATCTTGTCCATGTTGCCACGGCACTTGATCTTCAGATTAGGTACCATTTGTCATCCAAATGACATTAATGTAGCATTCCGTTGTCCATATATATATGGGTCATGATCCTCTAACTCGAGTCATGAAATATATTTTCATGACTAACAACCATTGGCTACACGTCACATCAGATTGACTTTTTGAGTCACCTGATGTGACATGCAACCAATAGGAGCTTGGGTCATGGGCTTATGTGACGCGGGACAACGATCCTAAAATGCGTGATTATGATTTTGATGCGGATTTTGTCGAAATTAAATAAATTAATTCAAGTTTAATCGTAAAATTATCTTAAATACCTTAGGGTTGGTAGAATTTTGATGAGTAGATCACACGAGATCCGAATAGGGTCCAGTTCGATGCGCAAGTACTTTTAGATTTGAGGCGAGGTCTGCCTACGGATAGAACTCTGGCTTTTTCAGGCTTGGGCGTTCGTCTTCGATGCGATGTAGATTCACAGTTTTTAACTAAGGTAGTGAAAGAGATTTATGGTTCTGTAATAGGCTTATGGTTTGGTTTTATAGCTTAGAAAAGGGTTTCGGGCTCTGTTTGATTTGAGATTCGGAAAGGGATTTATGGTTTTGGGATAAAAAAATCAATAGACTGAGATTTAGAAGACAAACAGAGATCGATAGATAGCAAATATAACAAAGATCAAAGAAAATAGATACCAAACGATGAAAAGATAGCTTTTGGGAATCGCTCCCTTGGCCTCACACAAAACCCATCTCAAGCAGAGAATACTCAAGCATAAAAGCATTCAAATATTCAATCAACTAACTAAAAAGTCTTTACAAGCCTCAATATATAGGCCACCGGTAATTAAATTTGAAATAACGAATCCTACTAATAAAACACAAAAAATGAATTTTCGCTAAAACAAGAAATCTTGTCACGACGTCCACGGACGTCCGTCCTGGAGGTCATGGACGTCCGTGGTGCACAACGGACATCCGTTCCTCCAAAAACAGTGAGAGGCTTATTTTACGGACGTCCGTCCTGAATCCACGGACGTCCGTCACTGGTTGATGTTTTTTTCTTCGTTCTTCCTCCTGATGATGTTGTACTCAGGCTATTCGAGCTCCCTCTTCACTTTTTTCGCCGTCGGTAGAAGCGATGTGGTCTAAAATCGATGTCCACGTATTCAACGTCCCCATCAATTCCCCTGGACCAAAAAGGTTTCATCACAGATGAAACACACTCGTAGTAGATGTCTAGCAAGTCTGGGTACAAGCGGCGAACTTCATTCTCGTGAATCCAAGTGTTCTCGGACTCCGGTTTGGTGACCCATTTGATCAAATACTTCTGAAATCCCCCGTCATGTGTAGAGACCACATGATTATTGATTATATCCACTATTTCACCTGTTCTCTGTCTGCTTGGGGAAGGAAGAGGTACAGGCTGCAAGGTTGGGTTGGGGCTAGGACTAGGAGGTGGCTGGAGTGGATTTTCAGGAGGTGGGATGAAACCCAAGTAAGGAACCAAGTCCTCCACATTGAACGTTGAATTAACTCCTGTACCTGGAGGAAGCTCGAGCACGTATGCATTAGGACCACTCTTAGCCAAAATTCTAAAATGCCCAACACCTCTAGATTGGAGTTTCTTTGCGGATCCCGATGGAAACTGTTCAGGCCTAACCCGGACCATCACATAGTCACCCACGTGATATTCTTTGAAACGCCTGTGATCATTTGTAGATAATTTATATTGACTATTGCTTTAATTAATCTTTTGTCTAATTTCGGCATGCAAACTATGTATGTGTTGTGCAAATGCATCGACATACTCTGACACTCTATGGGATGCAGACATGGGGATCAAATCTAATAGGGTCCTAGGCCTATGACCATGCACTACCTTAAAAGGACTCATGCCTATGGACTTATTGACATAATTATTATAAGCAAACTCAGCTGTGGGTAAAATGGTATCTCAGGTCCTAACATGATCACCGACAAGACTATGAAAGAGATTTCCAAGGCTCCTATTAGTGCTTTCGATTTCGTCATCCGGTTGAGGGTGATAAGTGGTTGAGAATTCGAGCAAAGTGCTGATCATGTACCAAAGTGTCTTCTAAAAACAACTAGTGAATTTAATATCCCTATCAGACACAATGGTTTTGGGCAACCCATGAAGACGTATTAGCTCCGCGAAAAACAGTTTAGCAATGTGGGATGCGTCGAAGGTTTTGGAATAAGAAATGAAGTGAGCTATCTTGGAAAAGCGGTCCACTACGATAAAAATGGAATCGTGCTTCCTAGGGGTCTTAGGAAGTCCGAGCACGAAATCCATATGCCATGGTGTGTGGCACGGGTAACGGAGTGTACAAGTCGGTATTTTGTTTAGGCTGTTTTGACACTTGGCAAGTACGACAATGTTTCACAATCCAAGCAACATCTCTCATCAGACTAGGCCAAAAGAACCTATCCTCTACGAGCGCAACAGTTTTATTATGCCCGAAATGTCCGGCCATCCCTCTAGCATGTAACTCCCAAATGAGAAAGTCACACAATAAAGTACGAGGGATGCCAAGACAAATGCCTTTAAACAAGTACCCATCTTGGATGGTGTACACGGATTGTGTGCTAGTCAGGTTACTAAGGAGAGCAGTGTACTTAACCCTAAAATTGGGCAATCGGGGTACTCATCCTTTAGTCGTTCGAACTCGACGACCTCGGTGCTCATGGAGTGCAAAGTCGCCACTTGACGACTAAGTGCATCAGCGACCCTATTTTCAGCACCAGCCTTATGCTTTAACACGAACGTGAACCCTTGAAAGTACTCAACCCACTTCGCGTGCCTTGGGTTCAACTTTTTCTGTGAAGCAAGAAAGCATAAGGCTTCATGGTCAGAGAACAACAAAAATTCATGTGGCCTAAGGTAATGTTTCCAGTACCAAAGATATCGTACGACCGCATAGAACTCCTTGTCATAGGTGGAATATTTTTGATTCGCCTCATTAAGTTTCTCACTAGGGTGACCCTCTTGGCTAAGCACTCTTCCTATGCCTACACCCGATGCGTCACATGCAACTTCGAAGACTGGAAAAGTTCGGTAAGCGCATGACGGGTGCACTACTCATTCGTTGTTTGATCTCAGCAAAGGCTTTCGTCACTGCTTTGCTTCATTTAAAGTCTCCCTTTTTCATGCAATCAGTGATTGAGGCCATGATGGTGCTAAAGCTTCTAATGAAACGACGATAAAAAGTAGTCAAACCATTGTGTATGTTCTTAGGTTCGGGCCACTCCACAATGGCTCTAACCTTTTTGGGGTCCGCGACCATTCCATCGGCCGAGATAATAAATCCCCAAAAAACAACTGAGCGTTGCATGAAAGTGAATTTCTTGAGATTGGCAAACAATTTCTTGCCCTTGAGGGTTTCACAAACTAACCTAAGGTGGTTCAAGTGTTGTTCCTTGTCATAACTGTAAATCAGGATGTCATCGAAATACACAATAAGGAATTTGCCTAGAAATGGCTTCAACACTTGGATCATGAGTTGCATGAAAGTATTCGGGGCATTAGAAAGCCCAAAAGGCATGACCGTCTACTCATAAAGACCATCTTTAGTCTTAAAGGCGGTTTTCCATTCATTACCGGGGTAGATTCGAACTTGATGGTAGTCACTCTTAAGGTCTATTTTTGAAAAGATTGTGGCACAAACCATTATGTCAAGCATGTCATTGAGCCTTGGTATGAGAAACCGATACTTAACTGTAATCTTGTTGATTGCACGACTATCCACACACATGTGTCATGTACCATCTTTCTTAAGAGTGAGTAGGGCAGGTACGGCACACGGGCTTAGACTCTCTTGGATGAACCCCTTATGAAGGAGTTCATTGACTTGCCGAGTCAACTCGGTGTGCTTAACTAGATTCAACCTGTAGTGGGGCAGGTTCAATAAGGTAGATCTGGGAATCTAGTCTATTGCGTGTTGGATATCACGCAGAGGAGGGAGTTCGTTTGGTAAGCTTTAGGGAAGACATCCGTAAACTCTTTTAAAATCGGCTCAACCTCCTTGGGACACTCACTGACTCGGGTGCACTCTCAACAGTGACAGCTACGTACGCTACAGTCTCATCTAACAACGCTTTCTCAAACTTAGGACTCATAATATTAATGGCTTTAGAAGACTCGCCCTTCTCGACTTTGTTGGCCGATGGTGCTTTGGGAGGCAAAGGTTGTAAAGTAATCTTTTTGCCCTTATGTATGAACGTGTATATGTTTGATCGACCATAAAGAGTCACGTTCATGTCGTAGAGCCACGGCCTTCCCAAAATGATATGACTCATATCCATCGGCACCACATCACACCATAAGGTGTTCGAATAAGAACCTAACTGAATCGGTATACGACACCTTTTCGACACGGGAATGGATGAAGAATTGACCCATACAACCTTATAAGGTCTTGGGTGAGCTTCAGGTATAAGCCCCAAGCGGCGTACGACATGAGTTGATATTACGTTAGTGCAACTACTGCTATCCACGATGACCCTATAATTCTTTCACCAAATCTGGCAAAGGTGTGGAAGATGTTTTTCCTTCGCTAGTCATCATTTTCATCCCGTTGAGGCTGTGTAAGGGCACACCTCACAACTAAATCATGGCCAATAGCATCACCCTCCTCATCACTGGGTGTGCTAACCGGTTCAATTACCTTTGTTTTGCTTTGTGTGACGTCCGTGACGTACGGACTCAAAACCTCCGACGCATCCCACAAAGCAACATCATACAAACGCTAAAATCTTAATATGCTTTCAACGTATTCTTGATCAGCGGCAATCATTGCATCAAGGAGGTCAAAACTGACGCGAGTCCTAAAATCATAATATGCGAATTTGGGATTAACTTTTAGAATGAATTGAATAGCGGAAATATTCCAAATCATGCAACACATTAAAATTAATTCAATGAAATTAATAAAACAATTAGATCAATCCGTTTAGCATTCACATGCATTAAAATTTCCTGATCTAGAAAAAGGGCTCCGATGAAGGAACTCGAATTTCGTTCTAGTTTAGGGCATCAAGCGATAATTGCAATATCGGCTCTTGACTCCTCAGGGGGTTTTAAATGAAATAAGACTTAAAATAATTCGGTAAAAGGGAACAATTTAGGATTTGATTTTTTTTTTTTAACGGAATTAAAGAAAGATAATACCTGACTACAAAGAAAAGATAAAATAAAAGGATAGATTCTAAGGCTTCACACAAAGGGTTTTTCGAAGCTTCACATCACGGCTGTATGTCGGCTTCACACCAAGTCACACGAGAAACGATTGGTCACTCCTCAAGGTTATGAAGGATTCGCTCTCTCGGTTGAAAACTCTTCACAAGCTCTCTAGGGTTTGCACAAAAGTAACTCTCTTTTCATTCAATAATTAAAAAACTACCTAATAATGTCTTTACAAGCCTTTATATAGGTTAAGAAAACTCTAATACGAAATTAGAAGACTTCTAAAATAAGAAAAGATTAAAAAGGACAATTTTCGCATCAAAATATAAATCCCCGCAAGTCCGTCGCTGGGTGGACTCGACCCACGTCCGTCCGTCCTGAAGGTCACGGACATCCATGACCTGCAGACTCAAAACCACGGACGTCCATCCTTCTAAAAACAGTGAGGGGCTTATTTTACGGACGTCCGTCCTAAGCCCACAGGCATCCGTCACTTGATGACATTTTTTGCCTCCTTTTCCTCCTGATGTTGCTTTCCTTTTTGTTTCCTCTTTGCTTTCATCTGTCTTGCTTTGTGTGTTGTCCCTATCAATGCTCCCCGGGTGAAAAAAACTCATCTCTGATGAGTTAAGGAACCCACAGATGGCACACTTCAGAAGCTCGACTCTTGGTTTCCCTTTCAACGCTGTGAGATACTTTTGATTCTTACCTTCCTTGGCATGGAAGCTTGGGATTTCTATGACCTCATTCGACCCTCTCTCATATTGCGCAGGTAAGGTACGGGATAGGAACTGGGTAAATGGGTGTGGTTGGGTGTTCAACAAGGAATGGATCAAGGGGGTTGTGGGATCTAGAATAGGCGTAAGATCCGTTACGACAACTATCGGATAGTTGCCCTTGTCTAGAGGAAAATTTAGACCTTCATCCTTACCATTTTCTAAGATTGGAAAATATTCTACATGCTTGACACGATCAGGAATTAATATAAAACTGTTAGTAACAAATTCATTAAACATATTCAATGTGTTAGTACGATTGTGCGTATTTCCAATGTTCAATAAATTATGTTTGTTAATCCCATGCAATGTAAAATGAGGATATGCTTCTACCAACTCTAAGGCCGCACTTGGGATGGACACATTATCAACACTGTCTCCGGTAATAGGAACTGTCCTAATGTAACTTACGATTTTGATTGCAACTTCACCTTCCTCATCACTTGGCGTGTCACATGGTTCGTACACCTTGAGTAACTGATTGCTCTCGTTCTCAGCATGCTCCTGAATGATCAAGGTTTGACCCTTACTGGGACATTGGGATGCAAAGTGACCAAAACCTTGACACATAACATTGTTGCGGAGCACGTCTAGAACTCTCGACCACTGGTCCCTTTCCTTTGTCAACTTGAGGAATCACGGAGTTTGAAGATTGGCTAAAGGCATTATTTCCCTTTTCTATAAGATTAGATTGATGCTTAAGTTTGGAAGACTTAGATCGGCCATGACTGGGTGTGTCGAGATATAGTTCTAATTCTTCAACCCTAGCAAAACATTCCTCGAGATCCGCAATGGGATAAAGAATGAGTTCCCTCTGTAACTCTGGGCGAAGACCCATTCAGAATCGGGAGAGGGTAACTTTTGTTGGCTCATCGACATCGGCTTGGGTCATTAGGTCTTCAAACCGATCGATGTATTCTGTGACTAGAGAATCTCCTTGATGCAAATGACTGCCATTGATCAAGAATACGTTCATCATATGATATGGGAACGTACTTTTCGTGTAGTTGGACTTTCATTTCAGCCCACATGAAAATAGGACGAAGACCTTGGATTTGCCTACGATCCTTTACTCTCAACCAATAAAGTCTAGCTTGACCCATAAGCTTGACTTTGGCAAATCTGACCTTGCGTTCTTCGGACATAGAATACCACTCGAAGTAATTTTCCATACTGGCGATCCACTCAAGAAAGACCTTGGGTTGTCTTTTCCCATCAAAAGTAGAGGCATCCAGTTTGACGGATTTCATAACCTTATTGTCCAGATTGGCTTGGACCTCACGTCGGGAAGGAACATCTCTTCTATGGTCACGGTTGTTGACTCTATTATGATTCTCAGCGATGAGCTCGTTGATCTCTTCAAAACGGGTTTCTAAAGCCTCACATCTAGCTTGTTGATCAGCGATGTACTCATCCATCCGGGTTTGACTAATGGTCACCTTAAATGCAAGATCTCTAATGAGGGCTTCTAAGCTATTGGTATCCATGACGGAGTTATGCAAGGCTAGATGGTGTAAGATAAATTTGAAAAGAAAAGAAATAAATCCTAAAATCTATATGACACGGAGAACCCTAAACTAAGACTGGGCTCTGATACTAAAACTGACACGGGACAACGACCCTAAAATGTGTGAATATGATTTTGATGTGAATTTTGCCGAAATTAAATAAATTAATTCAAGTTTAATCGTAAAATTATTTTAGATACCTTAGGGTTGGCAGAATTTTGATGAGTAGATCACACGAGATCCGAATAGGGTCTAGTCCGATGCTCAAGTACTTTTAGATTTGAGGCGAGATCGGCCTAGAGATAGAACTCTAGCTTTTCCAGGCTTGAACGTTCGTTTTCGATCCGATATAGATTTACGGTTTCTAACTAAGGTTGTGAAAGAGATTTATGGTTCTGTAATAGGCTTATGGTTTGGTTTTATGGCTTAGAAAATGGCTTTGGGCTTTGTTTGATTTGGGATTCGGAAAGAGATTTATGGTTATGGGATTAAGAAATCAATAGACTGAGATTTAATACGGCTTCAGCGCCTTGCTGGTTTTTTATATAATCCTATTATTGATAAAAAAAAAAAAAAGACTGAGATTTAGAAGACAAGCAGAGATCGATAGATAACAAATATAACAAAGATCAAAGAAAATAGATACCAAACGATGAAAATATAGCTTTTGGGAATCGCTCCCTTGGCCTCACACCAAACCCATCTCAGGCAGAGAATACTCAAGCATAAAAGCATTCAAATATTCAATCAATTAACTAAAAAGTCTTTACAAGCCTCAATATATAGGCAACTAGTAATTAAATTCTAAATAAGGAATCCTACTTCTAATAAAACACAAAAAAGGAATTTTCGCTAAAACAAGAAATCCCGTCACGACGTCCGTCCTGGAGGTCATGGACATCTGTGACCTGCAAACTTAGCACCACGGACGTCCGTGGTGCACTATGGACGCCCGTCCCTCCAAAACCAGTGAGGGGCTTATCTTACGCTCCCTTGGCCTCACACCAAACCCATCTCAGGCAGAGAATACTCAAGCATAAAAGCATTCAAATATTCAATCAACTAACTAAAAAGTCTTTACAAGCCTCAATATATAGGCCACCAGTAATTAAATTCAAAATAAGGAATCCTACTTCTAATAAAACACAAAAAAGGAATTTTCGCTAAAACAAGAAATCCCGTCACGACGTCCGTCTTGGAGGTCATGGACGTCTATGACTTGGAGACTCAGCACCACGGACGTCCGTGTTGCACTACGGACGTCCGTCCCTTCAAAAACAGTGAGAGGCTTATTTTACGTTCGTCTGTTTTGAATCCACGGACGTCCGTCACTGGTTGACGTTTTTTTCTTCGTTCTTCCTCCTGATGATGCTGTACTCAGGCTATTCGGGCTCCCTCTTCGCTTCTTTTCCTATCGGTAGAAGCGATGTGGTCTAAAACCGATGTCCACGTATTCGGCGTCCCCGCCATTATGTCTCATGACTCGTGTCATATGATCATTTTCTGATATATATATTTATATACACACGCACATATATACATGCACGCACTTCATTCACTCAAGTTCCATGTGAAGCTCCACGTGGCTCCCAAAACAGTTGTGGTGCTACGTCCAGCCCTGGTGCATTGTAGAGATTAATTTTCTTAAAAAAATAATTCAAAGTGGATTATTGAAAGTCAAACCTCGAACGAATTAAATGGCCCAAATTTCAAGCCTTAAACAACGCATATTGGAGATGTTTTTATTTTTATTTTTTTAGAAAGATGATCAACAATGGAACCTTGCTCCATGTGGAACTTCGGTGCACATTGGAGGTGCACTTTATTATATATGGGAAAAGGGTGTGCACTTTATTATATATGGGAAAAGGGTGCACACCCCAATGGATACACCAGAATACCAGATAGGTACACCAAGCGCATATGGAGCTCCATGTGGTACCGAAAACGTTCTTTTGATGCCATGTTGAGCTCCAGCAGGTTGTATAAATTAATTTTATTAATAATAATTCCAAACTGTTTTAAAATTGCAAATCACATTTTGACTGTGATTCAACAGTCCCAAGTTATGCCTTAAAAATAGATGGGGGAGATGTTTTAATTTTTATTTTTTTAAATAATTTAAATAACACTACCTTGCTCCATTTTTTTGGAAGCCATGTGGAGCTCAATTTGGACCTTGTGCACGGTGAAGGTACCTCATTGGGGTACCTTCCCGGCTGCCTTCTCTCTCTCTCTCTCTCTCTCTCTCTATATATATATATATATATATATATATATATATATATATAAGGAGCCCCTGCATTGGAGTTGTAGAGTTCAACTCTACACTTGAATGTAGATTACGTGACACGTGATTGCTAGTTGACTGCATACTCTAAGAGTTCGCCGGTCCCTCTAGTGTTTTAGAAAAAAATTACTTCTTTGCCCTTCATTTCACAGGGCAACGATATGGGTTTTTAACCCAAAAATTGTGCATGTAAAATTTTTCCACCTTTAACCACAAAATTAATTGTGTAAAAACAGGTTTGTATTTTACTTTTGTTTTGGATGGTCGTTGATCGACCTAATGCATGTGCATGTGGCACCTGATCCTCAGATTGAGCACCACATGACAGCCAAATGACTTGCGTGCAGATTTCAACTCTACAACTCAAAATCAGGCTCTTGCTGTCATATATAGATCATGGTACCACTTCAATTGTCCTAATTTTATGTCATACTACATCGAATGAACCTGGCGACACAAAAACTTTAGACAGCATAAAAATCTATTGACGTCTCAATGTCCAAGTAAATGCACAGCTGGCAAGACATTGGCCCATTGTCGATGATGAGCCCATGGCTCATTGTAGACAAGGGCTGGTTCAGGTCCAACCGGTCAAATCATGAGGTTCGACTGGTTTTCAAACCCTTAGGTAAAAGGGGTTCCAAGTCTTTTGACTTGGATTAATGGGGTAGCGTAAAAGTTGATTAGCACAGATTTTAGAGGCCGTGAAATTGGTAATTTTTAAGATGCCATCAAGGATGGACCAATCTTTTAAAGTGGATTAATGAAGTACCAAGACTCAAAACACCGTCACCTTTTAGCCCTCAAATCCAATTTTGTGTGGAGTCATTTGGTCTATCAGGCAGTCTATTGCATGTTTACACACACACACACACACACACACACACACATATATATATATATATATCAAGAAATTTACACTGTTAAGATCAGTTGGTTAGCTTTTAGACTTTTGCAAGCATATGAGTACCCTATTTTATATTTTTAAATAATTCTTTTGTTTTTTTAGAGGAAGAGTTGGGAAGTTCAGATTTTTATTCAGTATATGACCATGTAAATATGTAATTCTAGCCAAATCCGGGCAAAAACTGACCTGCAGATTAAGGGGCATTTTAAAATCCTTGCAGATTAGCTTTTGCCAGGATGTGTTGGCTAAATGGTGCCTCATAACCTTTACCCTGTCCCTGTAAAAGGCCTGACATGCATGTTGTGCAATATGGTCTATCCATGCTATCAGGTGAAGATAAAAAAGGCCTTCCATTGGATACAATCCTGAACGGGAGGAACACGATTACCAGCAATAATAATCGGTCACCATCGATCCAGAAGCTGAACCAAACTGACAGTAACCAGAAAAGCTGGGGATCACCACATGCCTCACCAGATGCTCTCTATTCTCGTTTACGAGACCCATTTCCGGCAGAACTTTCTTTTCCTCAAGATGGGACATCATCTTCTGCTCCTTCAGAGACAACGCCTAACCATCCAATGGACACAGATGATGAGACACCTGAAGAACCAGGGTTACCGTGCAAAAAAAGAATATGTGTGTACCCACGTGTGCCAGATATGGTATTCCCCAGTGGAATCAATTTGTTGCCCGTCAGCGATGATCGGTGGGTGGCTGTGAGCTTGGAATGCCCAAAGCAGGGAGGCGATATTTAAAGGTACCACAATCACTAGAGGGTATCGGATTCTGATTGGCGTTTCAATGTAGTTTAAAGTGTATGGTTGTAATTTATATATATAAATTTTCAGTGCAATTTTGCATTTGTGAAGTGATAAAATGGACAATTTGTGTGTTATAACACTCCTAAGTCTATCGATAATATCTTTGCCTTTTTCCCAATCTGGGTAGAGTACCGAGACAGCTCAACAGGTTATGGACTTACGAGAAGAGGGAATTTAAACTTACTGTTAAGGCAGGGTTCAGAAGTAAGAACTACGGGCTTCGGACTCTGGTTGGTGATGGAGTGGTTGCCAATGAAGGTTTGTTCCAGCACCAGGGTATAAAATACTAAGTAGGATCTAGAGGTGGAATCTTATTTTGTACTGAAATTTGTGTGGCTGACGAGGGCCACTCTAAATGTTACCGTTGGATGTTCAATGTGGCTTCGCAAAATGTCAGATTTCTGTTGCAGAATGTGTTGAGGTTAGCCAGGGATCTGGTGGATGGGATATTAGGCCCTGGTGATGAACGCAATGTATTGATGTCATTGCTGTGTGCCCTCTTGACTGCAAATTGCTAAGAACAGGCCCGAAGCTTGGCTACGGGTGGCTGATCAGAGGCATATTCTCGGTATAACCATTTTACAAGTTCATTGGTTGGAGACCACCGATACAGTACCGGCCTGTTGTGAATATTGGAGTTTTTTAGCCGGTGTATTTGCTCAGAACATAATTTTAATCAGTCACCAAATTCTCCAGACTTTTAAAAAATATTGGGAATAATTCTCAAATATTTCAAAAAACCCTAATTGGAAGAATTATTTGTGAATTGCACGAGCTATTCGTGAATCTCCCCAAAATTCACAAATTTGCCTGATTTTTTAAGATAATTTTTGTAACTTTTAGTTAAATAATTTTTTGCCGACTCCCATCTCTCCCGAACCCCCTGAGTTGGTCGGTGCAACGGGGCATCGGAATATGTTGAAGACGTGCGGCTCCTCTGCCGCCTCATGGCCACAACGGTTTGGACCATCAACGCCGGTGGCTGTATGCCCCTTCGTTGTGAGGATATCCTATCTGAATACGTGGCCGGACACTTCGGTTCCAAAGGTTAAAATACTTGAGAAAATTGTTTTGAAAGCAATTTTCTTTGTATTGGAGGAGATAAAAGAATGCTCGAATCTCTGAAAGCAAACGCAAGGGCAAGTCATCAGTCTGCCAGTTAAACTGCCCCTTCTCCGGGTAATCGGAAGGAAAGGAATGCTCGAATCTTAGAAATCAAACTTGACGAATGATTGAATCTTTATAACGTTTGTGTGTAATGATCCGAACTGTCAGATCACAAAGTAGATGATCATAACCATCCATCACTAAATGTCAGGTTCTACTATCGGTGATTTCCCGTCTTGGAATCAGGCCACTCCATTGATTTTATCGGTTGGATCGAAGGACAAGCATAAATTGTTGGTAGAGATATGGGCCGCATCATCATCTTTTAAAGCGCTAATTTCCATATATTTTGATAATTAAAAAATAATTATAATTAATATATATATTGTGACCAAGCACGGGTTTTAATCTGGGAAAAACAGGTTTAAAATTCTTTTTTCTGAAAAAAAACAAGTTTAAAATGCATGTTTTTCGGAAGAAGAAAATACAAGAATTACAATAAAAATGTATTTTGGTCACTATGCTAAGGACCATCATGGATCTTTTCTTTAATTATCGTAATTAAAGTTCATATAAAAGAAATTATAATTATAATTGATTAAAAAATATATAAAAACACCACGTCAAGAAGTGGAGGTTTTGAGTTCGAATCCCACCGTTTCGCAGGGTTATCCCTACTGATTGGTATGTGTGATGTGCAGGAGTTGCATAGACTCGAGGACTAGTCGGGTGCTCTAAAGGCTTGATACCCCTAATCAAAAAACTAAAATTTGGGAAAATAAAAAAAATAAATTTCTGGATCGTTAAGATATTTAACAATCTACCAAAATATTTGGGAAGAGCGGTTTCAATCAGCCCGGGGTAGATGCAGTGCTGTAACCAAAACGAAGGAGAGCAAAGGCAAAAAGCTATTGCTAATAAGTATCATGGTTGGTGGTTTACTCACATGAATTTGTCTACAATGAGCTGACAATATAATAGCAAGGTGTCAAATCGGGACTCGGAATCAATCTATGGAGGACAGATTCATATCAGTCTTGGCCGATACGCCGATACCTATATTTACAAAAAGTAAATTAAAAATCGCTCTTCCCAAAATATTTGGGAAGAGCGGTTTAAATTATAGGTATCGGCCGATGCGCCGATACCTATAATTTAAACTATTAGATGGATTTTAATAAAAGGTAAATTAAAAAAATAATAATAAATTAAAATTTTCAAAACTGGTAGGTATTGACCGATACCAGAACCATATCGGCCAATATCCGATACTTATCGACCAATATTGTATGGTATTAGCCGATACCGATACTAATACCGCCCCGATACTTGATAAAGTATTTTCTGTGGTTATTTTCTGTAGGACAGCCAGTACTTGTTAGTGTAACTTCCGTGGTTATTTCATGTGAGTACCTTTAAACTCAAACATCAAATCTTTGAGTTCACCCACGCTGAGAGATATTAACTAAGTTGCATCAGACGATGGAGATTGTTTATCCTCCCACTCTTTCACACGATGGGTCTTGAGATCATGGGTGTACATCAGACGGTCAATACTTTATTTCATGTGGCACACATCTCAAAAAAGTAATCATACCATCATATGGAAGCTCAAAATTGATTTTAACATCACTTATTTTTCTGTGTACCACATAAAATAAGAAATGGCTGTCTGATGGTATGCCTATAATTTTAAGATCCATTGTGTGAAAGATTGGAATGATAAACAATTTCTATCGTTTGATTCAAAATCAGTGTGAGTGAACTTATATTTGGTGGGTGTATTTAAAGGTATTCATTTTCTGTACTAGGCATCTCACTTTCATGGCTTTGTACTCTCTTCTTTGACTGTTACCAAATGATTATTTTCTTTTACCCATTACGCCTATTCTCTCACCTTCTCACTTTTAAGCCATATGGTGGTGCCACTTGGAAGTCGGAACACAATTTTTACCCATTCAAGTTGTCCCTTATGCACTTTGTGCAGCGTTAAAAAATAGTGTCTTCGAGGGGTGGCCCGCCCATCATGAGCACGTCCTCACTTATGACGAGCACGGACTTCCAATGCATATAAGTATGTGCACGTTACAAAGTCGCATGATAGATGAACCACCCATTATACACAAAAACTCTAAAAATATGCCCATTGGAGAATACTTGGCATCAAATCCATCCATACTAAACTTTGTAGATCAAATGGTTTGAACCTCTCTAGTGGGCATATTTTTTCAGCAGGTAATCTTCAGATTATGTTTAGGGCCTGTTTGGTTTCAAGGGAAAATAAGGGAAAACTCATATGCGATAAATGAATTGTCGAGATTTCCATTGTTTGAATGACATCCAAAAAAATTATCTTCACATTTTTCGTCAAAATCTGAAAAGAAATGTCGAGGGAGCCCCTTAGTTTTCTATCTTTCGAACCTTCGAACTTCTCATCTGTATGACTCTTTTCATAATACTATATAATTTTTTCACAGATAAAAACCATTGATTGATTTGAATAAAACGATAGAGATTGTTTTTTTTTTCAATCTTCCTCATGATAGATCTTAAGATCATAATGCCCCTATCAGACGGTTTGATGTTGATTTTATATGACACACATCCTCAAAAATCATAGGCAAAATCGTGCATGACTTGGGTGGTCAATTGACCACCCAAACTTTCTAAAAATTTGTTACTAAGCTTTAAGGGTCCTAATTTATATGAATAGATTCTCATCCATCAAAAATTATCTTGACCACTCAAAATTATCAAAAATTTTCAAACATTTTTTTTATGGTATTTGTTTTCATAACAAATATTTCTTTGATGTTGTTTAACTAAATCCCACAATTTTAGTATATTTTTAAGCTCCCCTTCCATCTATTTAGATATTGCAGGGACTTATTTTTGGAGATATTTCTCTCACAAGGGCTCTACTATGTTGTAGAGCAATATACTCACATATAGCTATTTTCTTATAATTTCCTGCATATGTATCTAAACACAGGATTTGATTAATCCCGCATTTTCCCAACTAGCAATGTAGTCATCCAAACAGCAGAAGACGAAGGAAATTAAAAGAATACCATGATTTCTTACAACTTAAGTATCCATGAGAAAATATAGGAATATTGTTTTACTTTCCCATGTTTTTCGTGTTTTTATCCAAACAGGTCCTTAGTCACTTAAATTATTTTGATTTGCCAAAAAAAAGTCTGCCACCGAACAAAGCAGGACGGTGAGGATTTATCTTAGGAAGTGGTAATCGCTGACATAAAATTACGAACGAGTAAACCGGTAAAAATGGGAGCATTATCTTCACTTGTGGCACACATGTTTGATCAATCCAAGAAGTCAAATTGACATTCTAACATTGGTATAATTCTTAGCCTAAAAAATATTAATCATGCCTAAATGTGATTAGTGCACATGAATGTCATTCTTTATATAAATAAATAAACCATTCACAACACTAAGTTGTTCAATTCCTCAATGAGCAATTTTTGACCTCCCACATTACAATATATAACTATCACTTTGACAACTTAAATTGCTTTAATGTCCCTCAGTAGCCTAAAAGAGGGCACTAAAGGATCCCTCTATAACAATGTTCCATAAGCATATAATTACAGGAAAAAAACTTTTCTTTTACAATAATATATAGGGAGAAGGGAATATAGATTCGAATGCAGGAATGAACCTTTCCATTCGAACCCCATATCATGTGCCGCATGATACTTGATTCCAAAACAACACCAATTTTGGGATCATGTGCCCAAGTGATCTATATAAAAAGTAAATAAAGTTCTTTGGTGATCTAAACTATGGTCAAAGTTTAGGTACCACCGCACATATCTTAGTGCATTGCATTGAATTTTTCCTCTTGTGACCACATTTTGTATGGTGGATACGCATCGGATCATGCCAACAATTTTTGGGGTGGTCTCTGATCGTGCGTGTGTGTGTGTGTCTGCCGAACTCGGATTAGACAGCATTAGATTCTCATTCCTACTTAAATATAAATGTCCATGCATCACATCCCATGTTTTGCATGCATATTCTTCTGATTTCCTTGAGCATAAACTCACCTAAAATTGACATGATTAGATACTATAAGATACAAACTTAAAAAATATTTAAAAATTTACAAAACTGTGCGATGAACGCGGCCCTGAAATGGAGGCCATAGAAACAGCCGCTTTTTTGTGATTGGGAAATTTTATCTCACCTCATCTACGAATTGGAGCCCAAACCTATTTTGATCATTTGACTTGCATTTTATAAAGGTTGGACTAATTTTTGTGAAACCCTAAATTTATTCCAACCTCAATTTGCAGGGGACATGGATCAAATGCCATCAAAGCATCTTTGCAAAATTCACATCAGGATTCCAGCCTCATTTTTTAGCGCTTTCTTTGCAATCCTCAACTTTTCGGTAATGGGTTTGCTGTCACTGGTGACATATTGCTTGAAGAAAAATTCGAGTCCATTTCTAAGCACCTCAGGATCTGCTGAAACAGCTACACGGGTGAAGATATTCCACACTAGGGTGTCTGGCTTCTCGAAAATGGCCTCGAATAGCATTCGGAAATGCATGATCCGTTTCGGGGTCAATTGCGTCGGATCACTTAGGTCGACCGATTTCAGCATTGTAAGGGAAAGGGAGAAGGAAGCGAGTATCTCTGCCACAAATCTCGCAAGATTCATTGAACGGCTCAGCTCCATCGAGTCAAGTTCTTTGAAGTGGTCCCATAGGCAGTACTGATAATTACAAAAGGAAAAAAGAAAGATTACGAAACTCAATCTGGCATGGAATCCAATCAATAGTAATATTTTCCTCTGGATGATAAATTACAAATTACTGTATATAATCCACAGAAATAAAAAATGTAGAGATTGCAGACCTTCAAGAATAAATTGTACCAGTTATATTGAAATTTCACTTCTTCAATGCAAAAAAGCTTAAGCTAGCACATCTAAAACATGTGCTTCCCAACCTCCAAGCAATGAAGAAACATAAACAGTCTTGTTCCATCCATTTACGAAGGGTACCTCCATGGATCAAAATATCGTCCAATACCGATACGTATCGGACGATACGTATCGGTATCGGAGGTGGGCAATACGGTACATTAAATGTACCGTATCGCCCATTTATAAGGCTAATACCGGACGATACATTCAATGTATCGTCCGGTATTATACTGTTCCGGTACGTATCGTCCGATACGTACCGGTTTTCGGCCCGGACGATACGTACCGGAAAACCGGCATTTTGATCCTTGGGTACCTCTATCTGTGCCTACAGGATTAATGAGGGCGCCTACATCTGAAACCCACTGACAGCTTGGAATCAGACGATGGAAATCGCTTCAACATAGTGGATCTTGAGACCATGAGCATACCAATAGACGATCAGTTTTTTATTCCATGTAGCACAGATCACAAAAAATTTCCCTAAAATCACATTTGAGCGCAATGTGTGCCATGTGATTTTAGGGCCTTTTTTCTAGGTCTGCGCCATTTGGAATTTTAAAACTGACAGTCTGATGGTACGCTCATGGTCTCAAGATCAATTGTGTGGAAGATTGGGGTGAAAAATTATCTTGATCATCCAAGCAGTCAATGGGTTTCAGACATAGGCACCCTCAGTCATACTGTAGGCCAGAATAGAGATACCCTTTCATGAAACTCCTCAGTCAGATTTTCTTGTTCAATTTTATTTAATAAATAACAGTTTATAAGCGAAAAACTCCAAGAAGGTACAGGTTCAGGTCGACTTCAAAGAGTAACTCACTTTTTGTAGAACTGAGAGTATTTGGGAAAACTATGGTCTTCATATTTTTAGTGATCTTATAAAAAACTAAATAATCCTATGATCTAAAATCTGATTCAATCCGAGTCTCTCACATTAATGATAGAATTAAATTATCAACCAAAACAAAACAACGATAATAATCATAAAATAAGGAAAAGGGTTGCGTGCCCCTATGGGGCACGGTGAGCATGCCCCAATGGTCCAGGTGGAGCTCCAGGTGGTACCCAAAATACTGTTTCAATCAATTCTATAAAAACTAAATATAAAAATAAAATTGTTTAGGCAAAAGTCAAACATTGACTGCTTTCAAAGGTTTAAATTTCAAGGCAAGAAAAAAAACATGGAGATATATATTTTTTTCTTCTGAATGATGATGTAAACAAAAGAACTTGCTCCATGTGGTACTATTGGGGCACGCTCAATGTACCCCGCTGGGGCACCTAACAGTTGTGTATAATAATAATAATAATAACAATAATATAGAGAAGCACAGTGGAATCTCGATAAAAGAACAAATATGAATCTAAAAATTTTAGGTACCTGCAATGTGAACTTGTGGTTCTTGTCATGACTACACAACTTGGAAGCCAAGACACTGTAATACTTATTAAACACCTTCTCTTGCAAGCAGCATTCTACAAGGACTCTCATAATTTCCCTATCCTACACATTCAAGGAAACAAATATTTAAAACAAAAGTAAAACAATTGTTGCAAGGGTACCTTTAAATTCACCCTCCAAATCTTTGGGTTCACCCTCATTGAAAACCCATTGAGTGCTTTGAATGAGACAATGGAGATCATTTTTTGTCCCAGTCTTTCGCACGAAGGATCTTGAGATCTTGGGCGTACCATTAGACGGCCAGTTTTTTATTTCACGTGGCACACATCCCAGAAAAGTGACCTTAACATCACGTGGAACTCATCACGCTCAAACCTGATTTTAAGGTCACTGTTTTGGGATGTGTGCCACATTCAATAAAAGAACTGACCGTCTGATGGTACGCCCATAATCTCAAGATCCATTGTGTGAAAGATTGGGACGAGAAACGATCTCCTCCATCATATGATTCGAAGGAGTCAATGGGCGTAGTTGAACTCAAAGATTTGGTGGGTGAATTAAAAGGTACTCTTATTGCAAAATGGAATTAGAATCAATATCAGCGAAAAGGAGGAAAGAATAGACAAAAACCTGCTTTCCAGGCAAATCTAATCTCAAAATCTTCTCAAAAGCATCAATGTAGTCTTCTCCGCTCATGATTATACAAAAAATAGCCCTTCTAGCATCTGTATTCATTCTTTGTGTAGCTGCAAGATCTAGCAATTTCCGAGCTTCTAGAGCTTCCATGTCAATAGTGATAGCAACGTTTTCAATGTTATCTGACGTGGAAGTGGTATCAGCTGACAGCCACCATTGGCCCTTCTTGTGGGGATCCAGAAGCTTGCTCCATTTGACTCCGCGGAGGAGAACATCCTCCACTCTCAACTGCAAATTAGTCCTCTAATATTAACACAGATCAATGTAAAGAAACCAGGAGTCAGACTAGTTAATCGGCTTCACAAGGATTTGAGTACAAAATCCTAAATCTTACTGATATTTTGAGGGTTTTCAAATAAGATCGAATAAGTGATTGACTTTTTGCAAATTCCATTACGTATGGTAGGTGTAATCGAAAAGTTTATAGATCGATTTTCAGTAAAATGCTTGATTCACACACAAATTAGTGATTGGCTTTCATAGTGACCACAAACACATTTATTTCGAAAAACATGGGTTTTTTCGAGTTATTTGAAAAAACTGATAAATCGTCAATTTTTCGTGTTTATTTGACAAAAACGCTTATATTAAAAAAAACATGCATTTCGTGTTTATTTCTCGTGTTTCGGGTTTATTCGGATTTTCTTGCACTTAAAACACAAGAATGGAATGAGTGGTACCTGCCCTTCTGTTCTCCTTTTATAACCAACGCTCTCCCTCATGTTCTTTACTTATTCGATGTAGGACTAAAGAACCACAATCTTCAATATCCACAAACTCCAACTATATGATAAGGGCACAGGCCCTTGCAGCCCACGATTCAGTCTCCGCAACGGATGGTTTCACCATTAACATTGTTGACTGCTTTAAATCTTTTTGTTTTTTGATCGGTAAACTAAGATTCTATAAAACGAAAAATCAGCGAGCAGCTGAGAAGAACAAACAACAAAGCAAAAAAAAAATTGATCGGTAAACTAAGATTCTATAAAACGAAAAATCAGCGAGCAGCTGAGAAGAACAAACAACAAAGCAAAAAAAAAAACAACAAAACAAAAAAAAAACCGGGAAGCGAGCTAATCCCAGAAATCCTCACATCCCTGCCCCCTGTATTTGTCCAGGGCAATCCAGTGACACATACAGTCCTTGATCGATTTTAGGATAATCCCGGTGGGGCGTCGAATGCAGTTGAAAATGCGGGCTTTTCTCAAGCCATAAGCACCAGATGATCTCATAGGCTCCCACCCTCCAGAAAGCGTCGTGAGGCCCTTCCCACTTGAGCCCGTTCCAACTGACCAGAAGCCAAGGCAGCGATTCCGGAAAGACCCAACAGAGATCAAACGATCCAAGGATGGTGCTTCAGATTTCAGACGCGACCCGGCAATGGATGAGGAGATGGGGAATTGATTCCTCCGAGGAAGGACACATGGGGCAGCAGTTGGAGATGCCTTTACCCCTAATGATGAGCTAGTCTATGGTCAGGATTCTGCCTCTAATCACGCGAACCACACAAAGAACCGAACCTTAGGAGGAATCGGCGCCCTCCAGATGAAGTTTCAATCAGCCACAATCAGCGGCCGGCGAGAGAGTGTGGTAAAAGGACTTAACTGAGAAGACCCCCTTTTTACTTGGCAGCCAAATCCTCGCATCGAGGCGCTGCTGATTTCTTTGGGCCCCGTAGAGAGAGGTGAGCAGACGTTGGAAAGGGTCCACCTCCTTTTCCCGAAGGGCTCCCCTAGTGCTTAAGTCCCACACTTGGTTTCCTCCCCCACCCGAGGCAAAAGCCTCAACGAAACCAAGGGGCTGAGGTGATAAGGTATAGATAGACGGGAATCTCTCCTTCAAAGGGTAAAATTCGAGCCAGGGTCATCCCAGAATAAAATCTGCCTCCGATCCCCCCAATTGAATCGAATCCACTTCCAGTAAGTCGGCCAAACTGAACTGATGCCTTTCCACCAGGCTGAAACCCGGCCAATCTTCCTTAGGTTAATTCCCCAACCTCCCGCCATAGACCCATATTTCTGACGAAGAAGCGAGACCCATAACCTTCCTCTAACATGATCGCAGCCGGCCCACCAAAGCCACTTACCGAGGAGGGCAAGGTTGACAAGGTGAAGATTCCGAATACCCAGCCCTCAAAAGTGGTTAGGTAGCAAGCAAATCTCCCAAGCCACCAAGTGGAATTTTCTATCAAGACCTGAACCTTCCCATAGAAAGTTCCATTGCATTCTCTCTAGAGCAGCAACCACCCCCATCGGGCATTTAAACACCGACATAAAAATTTTGGGGGGAATAGACAAAACCGAGTTGAGAAGTTGAAGCCGCCCCCCACAGCTAAGAAGTTTCCCTTTCCAGCCCACCAGTTTCTTCTCAAATCGCTGCACTATAGAGTCTCACTCACCAGCCTTAGGCTTGCCAACACCAAGGGGGAAAGCCTAAGTAGGTAATGGAATCTACCTGTCTAAGGTCCCTAGAACTTTTGAAGTACCCGGCCGGGGATCCGTTAACGAGGACCGAGAACCAAGTCGACGACACACAGGCTCTAATCCAGTTCCTCCAAACATTACCGAAGCTGAATCTCATCATCATGTAGGCAAGGCACTCCCGGCTGACCCGATCGTAGGCCTTCTCCATTTCAACCATCCATAAGAAAGCCGGGAGCGGTTGCTATGCGCAAAGTGAACTACCTTGTGAGCGGTAACCACCATGTCCGTTAGTTGCCGACCCTGGACGAAAGCTCCTTGAGCCTCGGAAATGATGGAACCTATAAGAGGCTTAAGGCGGTTCACTAGCACCTTGGACAGAATTTTGAAAAGACAGTTGATGAGGCTAATGGGGAGGTAATCACGGATGTTGGTGGCACCAACTTTTTTGGGGATGAGAGTGATGAATGTGGAATTAAGACACCTGCCGACATACGCCCGAGAGTGGAAGTCGCTAAAGAAAGCCAAGATATCGCCTTTGATAGTATCCCAGAAGCACGAAAAAAATTCCGTTGTAAAGCCATCGGGGCCCGGCAATTTATTCGTCCCGCTCTGCTTGATGACAGCCCAGATTTCAGTTTTTGAGAAGCCCCTTTCCACAAAGTCCCTGTCCACGGAGCTAATAGTCGGGAGATCTAGGCCATCCAGCTGAGGTCTAGACCACTGGTAATCTCAGTATAACTCCCGATAGAAGTCAGCCACCTGTTTCCTAATCTGCTCCTGGTCCGTAACCTCAGCCCCGTTAACTGATATGCTTGTCATGAAGGTCTTCTTGGATCTCGCGTTAGCAATTGCATGAAAAAATTTAGTGTTATTGTCCCCCACCTTTAGCCAATGCACCTTTGATTTCTATTTCCAGCACACCTCCTCCTAGAGGCACCGATCGCTAAATTCCATTTTGAGATTGACTCTTTCATTTCGTTCAGAGTCACTTAGGCATCTCCCTTCTTCGGTGAGGTCCAGCTCATCAAGATGGGCCAACAAGGCCGCTTTCCACTTTGTGAGTAAGCCCAAAAATCTCGCTATTCCAGCTCCTAATCCAATGCTTACGATGCCGCAGCTTAGAGATTAGCTTAAAAGCTGCAGAACCTTGAGGGTTCAATTCCCTCCGCCATACAGGCACCCTAGATTTAAAGTCGGCGTTGAGAAGCCATTGGTACTCGAAGCGGAAAGGGGACGAGCCTCTACCCAAGGCCCCACAGTCAAGAACAATAGGCCTATGTTCAGAAACTGCCTTGGAAAAACCTTGAAGAAAAGCATGAGGGAATAGGTCCATCCAGCTAGTAGAAACCAAAAAACGATCCAGCCTGCTGAAAGAGGCGGCATTCTGAAGGTTGGACCAGGTGAACCGAGTCCCTTGCATCAAACATGGCTACTCTATCAGGGCCCCTGACGATTCGTGGGGGTAATGAATCGCGTTGAAATCTCCTCCCACACACCAAGGAACATCCCACCTGGCCGCAATCGAGGCCATCTCAAACCAAAATTGGTCCTTGTTGATAGCATCAGTCGGCCCATACACCCTGGTAGCAGCCCACTGTTTCCCATCAGCTTTGTTAACCAGATAAACGGAGGCAGAAAAAAACTCAATCTCTTCATCCACTTTTTGGAAAAGAAGAGTCCCAAGCGAGCAGGATCTCGCCAGAAGGGCCCGAAAAGTCCACTTCGATCCAGTCCCATTTGTTCTCGCCCAACGTGGAAACAACTTTGCCCTGATCACAGGCCCCCGACTTCGTCTCTTGAAGCGTGACGATTGACGGATTGTGCGTGAGAATAACTTGCTTCACCCCCGATCTTTTTTTAGGATTGCAGATACCCCTAACATTCCATGACATAATCTTCATGACAGAAACTCAAAAAAGATCCCAGCCCGAAGAAGATGGGGTCACTAAGAGGACCCCCAACCCTTACTGTCCGAAATACCCCACTCGATACGCGCCAATTCCCTGGATTTGGGTTTCCTTTTATCGTCTGCCAGCCTACGTCGCCGACCACACGCAACTGAACTAAAGATATCTCTAAGGGTCTCGTCAGATCTGTGGAAAGACATGCCATTCTCTTTCCCGAATTGGATAAGGTCATCAATCGGGTCAACAACCGCATCAAATCCTTCGATGACGGAAGAAGCAGAGTTGCCGGAGTCGGCACACACCCTCGTCGGGATCACAGCGTCGAGCACAGGAAAATCGACCGACCTACCCTCCTTATTGTGCGTCAAGGATCTGAGAGGGAGAACTGACGCACAGGAAGAGGAACAATCCGAGTCCTTCCTGCGAAGGACAAGAAATCCCCGACAGATCCAGGGGATCCACAGAGGAACCAGATTCAGAAGAGGAGAGACGGTCATCATCCTCTCGGTCTCCAAGCGCAAGTGCCTTGGCAATCCACAATCTAAAGGTGTCAGAACTGCCCGGATTGCAACTCGCGACTGGGCCGTAAACCGGGTCCACATCTGGGTCTGGGCCTTGAAGAAGCTCCCAAGTCTCGTCAACAGGTCCCCCCACTAAGAGATTGAGCCAGGCCCAAACAGGCCAAGCCCACGAGGCTCGATTCAGATGGGTCAAGGTGGCCCAGGAAAACCCAAATTCGAAGAGCAAATTGACACGTGTCTGGCTTCGGAGGCTCAAGCTGAAAGGAAAAGAAACCGTGGGCTGGTTTCTAGAAACCGCCAACCCAAACTTGAAACCGTTAATAAGAGAGCCACGTGTCCCTTCCCAGCAATGCACGATCCCCAAACCGTCTATACTTGGGTCTCTGACGGTAAATGACATCTACTCCCTTTTGTCTACCAACCTCCATCGTCCTCCTGAAGCAAATCAGCGCCTCAGTCACCATCGGATCCCAGGTACGAAACTCCTCCTTGTCCTTTGCAGTTAGCATCCATGTCGGCTCGACATCCACATCGCGGTACAGCTGAAAAGGAGGATCTATAGGGTAGGACGGATCCTCGACTGTGGGACACCTTGACGGTGTAAGATCCCCTACTGGAGATACTGAGGGTCGTCGAAGGTACACGGGCGAAGAAGGCTGTTGAAGTTTAAAACTCACAGCTCTTGTCTCCGTTCCTAGGGCATACGTGTCCAAATCCTCAGACCCATCTCGACAATGGCCCTCTGGTCCATTCCATCTCGTCCCTGAGTGGTTTGATCTCCGACGAGATTTCTTTTGAGGCACAACTGAATATGTCTACGTCGGTGTTCCCGAGCCCCTCGGATTCGTCGCACGACTGTCGAGGGATGATCACCCTCTCCAACAACTCCATTTCTATGAAGATCCGATGTTTTTGGCCGTTGACACGAACCTTGCAGCATCTAGGGATGCATTCCCACCTATCGATGACGACGAGGATTCGGGCGAAGCTAGTCTCCCAGAGGTTGTCGGAGCTTCTGTCGGCCAAGATGAACCGGCCACACCAATCCCCAATCTCCTTGAGGACTTCAGGAGTCCAGACCTGGAGACTGAGACCAAGCAGCCGGATCCACACTCCTCCATCCCACCAATTTAAGTGAAAATCCCCGAAAGTCGGTTCCCAGCGGCCACACTCCACCGGTATCTCGTCGACGTAGAAAGATTTTTTGGAAAGGAAAGCTAAGGTCGACGTCGCCGATGGAAATCGGAGCAGATATTTTGTATTAGTGATAACCGAGAGAGTCGGTTTGTCTGTAAATCCCCAAGAGCGATGTATCCATTTAAGCATATGAAAATGGGAAAGGGAGTTTTTGATTGTGTAGATAACAACCCAGAAATCCCCTAGGTCCCTGGCAAGAGAAGTGGTGGGATCTAACCTCTAGTAGCCCTATTCGCTCCCCCGAATCCGAGGATTGAGCTGCAATTCTTTGGTCCTGATTCGAGGTAGAGAATAACGATTCGAAGGTAGGGGGAAATGTCACTCTCCCCACAGCCCCTCCCATCCCCCACCACAGCGTCGGCAAAAGAGAAGCCGAGACGCCGTCAAGAGTATTCCACCGGCATACCAACAACAGCCCTTTGACCCGTCCCCGACAACTGGTTGAACCTTTTGCCGGCAATGGACCACCCATAACGCAGGTCCCGCATCTGGCCCCCGTTAAGGACTACCTGATTGTTATTACCGGTCCAAGGAATAGGATCATCCGCAGATTTGACCATCACTCCATTGGATCTAGGGGAGATAGCCATATCGATGGCAAACATACCTACGCCGGAAATTAACGTTGCGGCAGGTCGAGCACACCCAATCTCCGGCCCTAAGCGCCAAAGCAGACTGCTTTAAATCAGATGGTAGAGATTGCTTTTCGTCCCAATGTTTCACACAATACATCTTGAGATCATGGAAGACCTATCAAATGGTCAAATGTTGATTCCACATGGAACACATCTGCACAAGTGACCTCAGAACTCTTGTCCCAGTATGCCTTGATTATGGTCACTTTGGGATGTGTGCCACGTGGAATCAACATCGAACTGTCTGATATGTAGGCCATGGTCTCAAGTTCTATAGTGTGAAAGATTGGGACGAAAAATAAACTCCATCGTCTGATTCAAGTCAGCCAACATTTTTAATGGTGCAACTATTAGTTGTGAAGACCGAATCTTCGGTTGCAAAAACCTGTACTTATATGATAAATGTATAATATATAATATATATACATTTTATATTTTTTATAATGGAAAATATATTTTTATTATTTTTTCAATATTCGAAATTTTGCCAACTTCTTCCCGTGTTTGCTGAAATTTGTCGATTTTTTTCCGAATATTTCCAGAACCGTTTTATTCCCGTACCAAGACTTGGTCACTATGATTGGCTTTTTGCATATTCATTGGTAGGTGGAATCCAAAATCTATATATCAATTCTCTCTGTTTTCTCTCTCTCCAAAAATCTATAACATATACTCACCCACACACACGGAGTACGGGAATAAAATGGCAAGGGAAAAATTTGGAAACAGAGACAAGAACGGAGTACAGGAAGAGTATGACAAGGGAAAAATTCGGAAAAGAGGTAAAAAAAGAGGAAGTACGGGAAATAAAAGGAAAAAAATATAAAAAGTAAAAATAATATTAAAATAGAAAATACATAAAAATATATTTAATTAAAGAACCCTGATGTGGCCGAGTGACCACACCCATTATCCTTTTAACTTTGTCTTTCTTCTTCTCAACTCTCCCCAGCCCAAACCCATCTACACGCACCCCAAAACCATTTGATGAACCCAGTGTCCTTTTACCATTGCCTTTCTTCCCAACTGTCTCTAGCCCAAACCCACCTTATAGGTTCCTATTCCTGTCCTTCTTTCCATTTTTTCTATACTTTTGATGTATCGCCCAGGATAAAATTTGAGAAAAAACTCTAAGTTGCAATTACAAAAGTCAAACAAATAGGAAACATGAAAAATGTGAGAAAAATAAAAAAGGATAAAGTGCTGTTTATCAATGGAAAATAAAATAAAAGCAGAAAGCGGCAATGTTGGAATACTACTTTGACTTTTAGCTGATCTAACCGTGAGCTAATTACAAAGCCGTTGACTTGGGAGAAAAAATAGATGGTCACATGAAGGAACAAACCCAAATAGTAACCTTAGATAAGGCAATCATATGAACAAACTAAAATAGAATAGATCAATAAGAAAGTGGTTTGTAAGACCTTGTGTAGCCATTTCTTTAACCGTGTATGATGTGCAGGATCATCTTTGGATCTCTTCTTATTGTTTTTGATATCACATATGGTTTCAAGCATGAATTCCATCTGCATAGATAGCCAAATACAAATAATGAAAATAAAATGGACATGAAAAAAAAAAAGAATAAAAAACTGTAAAATCATAAATTATAGCATTAAATAAATCATACTCTTTTATTATTTATTTTTGGCTGGCCATCTGGTGTGCCACCAGACTTCAATTCATTCACTCTAGTTTGGACATTAAGTATAAAATCTTTCATAGCAGCTGGATCGTCACTCCTTAACTTCATCCCACAATCTGTTTAGTCCATAGTTGTCGAACCAAGAAATGGAGGGGAATGATGAGCAAAACTCTTATTTTAGAAAATTCATAGTAGCATTTACTGAAAATAAATATATGTTAGGGGTTCACCCCTTAGGCCCTTACGACATGAAGGTGGTTTTGGTGCATTTAACACCACGAAGGAAGCCAGTTTGACATGCTAATTTGGGTAAGGCATAACTTGCAGCCGGTTTTGACAAATCAGTCGGTTGCAAAATTTATTTTCAGTTTTAGACACTAAGACCACCTTCATGTCTTCATGAGGTGACACCTAATATTTACTGTTTCCCCAAATGCATTAAACAAATGGAGAAATGAAGTGAGAAACATAAATACTTCGATATGAAACAGTTTCCCATCAACTCGGGTTTAATTTATGGCCCATACTATAGAGCAACTGATAATATGATGCGGACATATAAAAGCTAAAAGAAGCAAAACAGGAGAATCCTGACATTGTAGAATTGTCAATATGGTGGAGACATCCAACTCCATCAGACGCTTGCTCAACACGAAGAGAAGGTCATATATTAAATCACTGCATAGTATCACCAACAATGATCCAAATAAGGTATTGATGTTAGGGAACTACAACTCTTTATGTTTGAAATATTGAAATAATCAAGGTATCAAACTCAGTATCGGTCCATCTTGGACCGATACGCGTCGGCCGATACGAATACGCTATCGCCGATACCATATCGGCCAACATACTTTCTTTTCTTTTTTTTGAAAAAAGCAAAAAAAAAATATTGTATTGGTCACCGAGGCAGTATCGGCCGATACGACGACAGTATAGGCTAATACTGACCCGCATTGGTCTGATACCAATACCAGTTATCGGTATTAGTTATGGACGAAACCGATAAGTATTAGTATCGGCCGAGCTTTAATACCATGGTAATAATGTGAATCTCTATGACTGCATGTAGTATGTAACTCACCTAGAACAAACTCCAAAAATACACAAATGGGAGAGTAGTAGTGTGAGATTACGCAAGGAAAGGCTGTCCTCCGTTAAGTATTCATCCTGAAAATACAACAAAAACGATGATTAAGAAAATCCCTAAAAGCAGCATCCTCAAAAGCATCACCAATTGTTATTAAAGAAGAGGAAGAAAAAAAAAAGGAAAGATGGGACGTCCATAGCCAAGATGGCTGGGGAGGCCACGTGGCACCCCTCCCCCCTAGGGTTCACCCTCTAATGCGGAATTGAAGCCTACACGCCGAGATCGTGGCCGGATAAAGAGGAGGCATCGAAAGAGAAAGTGGACCCACGAATGGGTTTTTAAAAAAGGTCCGTTAAAGACCCATGTGCACTTTATTTTAGGCAATATTTTTATCAAGGTTTAGTTTCCTTTTTTATTAAGATTTTTTTAATAAATGGTTTATTTTAGCTTCCTTATTTGAATTATTTAGGAGTCAGGCACATATATGTGATATGTGACTGTTAATTTCGCCACTTTATGCGCAACCATTGGAAAAGTGGTCATAAGTCTATCAATATGTGTCGGAAATGTGTGATTATTGTCTTATTGGAAAGCTACTTTGATAAACTTCCAAATAAGATAAATTTCACGTTAATCGGACATCGTTTGACCTTTCAAAAGTGACCGCGTAATAAAAGACGGGATTAATGGTGAAATTAACTATGACCATCAGATTAGAAAGTTCTAATGGTTGATTAGGAGTTTTATTTTAAGTAGTATTCGTACAATTTCTTTTCTTTATAAATACACATTGTAATCTCTTATGAGAATCATTATTGATGATGAATGAAAAAATTATGAGTTTTGCTTTGTACGAATTCTAGAGAACTTGAGATGAGTTTTCGTTAAAAGAGTGATTCTTCTCCCACGTGCGGTTTGGTGTGAGGCCAACTTTTCTTCCTTGGAGTGATTCCTTGGATCTTCTTCTACCCCTATTTTCCTTTTTAGTTTTGTTTTAATTGAAAAGCAAGAACCCTAACTCCTATCATGCGGGATTTACGCTATTTTAGGGTTAGCGTGCGATTTTCCGCATCTCCCTCCCTAGGGGATTTTGGAGAAAAATAATAATATTAATTGTAGAGTCGTGACCTTGTGGTGAGAAAATGAACAGTGAAACAATTTTTCATTTCATTTCCACCATTCATTTTTCAATTAATTGGCCACCTTCGATCTAAAGGTGGTATTTTGTTTATTTTTTTGGGCCACCTCGGATTTGACTTTGTGCACATCTACATTTGCACCCAAATGATGCTATCCCATCCCGCTTGGTTGGGACAACGTCCCAGGCTACCGCTGTCTTAGAAAATCAACATATGAAACAAGAATATACCAATATCGCAATGTTTAGTTAGCTTCATCGTATTCAAGAAAACATCATCCACCATTGTTTATTTTTACCGGCATCATCCACCAACGGATTTTAATTGTTTGAAATCTCTTACCTAGTTACTAATAGATTTTACACATTCAACTTATATATATATATATATATATATATATATATATATATGGGGGTATATGCATTCGAATGCATGGCCCATGGTCGATCATGTACCATCTAAAATGAAATTAAGAAGAGTATCGTACCACGTTGAATTTTGGGCCAAAGGTGGAAAATTTCAATGCACCATGTTTGGGTGGTGGGCCACAAACTTTGACCAGTGATTTCAAGGGCCAAAAAGTTCAAAATAATTCCTAAAAACATAGGGAACTGGCTGAACCCTTAGAGATCTGTTGTAACTCGCGATCACGTGCCACGTGATCTAAGCTTTATTATACACGGTTCATGCAGTGCATTCGATGGCATCTTCCCGTTTTCCTATATATGTCTGCATGTATATATATATATATATATATAATGATGTGACACTCAAATATAAGTTACTAGTCCATTACACATACCTCAAAGGATTTAGCAAGGGAAGCAATAAGCTTTGCACTAAAATCAATACCAACTAAGCATGCCATGCCTGCAATAAAAGCCGCAAAAACGGTAGCATACCTGCCAAAAAAAAAATATAGATTAACATAATATGAAAGTCACCTTTGAGTCTGGTGAGAATCAAAATAAAATTTATTCGAAGAATCAACAAACATCAATAAACATGGAAAATGCTCCTTAGATTTGAACGCACTTTAGGATGAGTGCAAAGTAGTTGCTTAAAATCCTTAAAAAGTTAGAAACAAAGCTAGTTCAAACACTTAACAGGCACTGGGCTGCAAGGGCTGCATGGTCCACCAATATACCAGGAGAGACAATTAGAAACGAGCTAAAATGTTGAATAATTGTTTGCGACTTTGAAAAGGAAATTCCATTAAAATGGTTGAGGAAAATCGTCAATGGGAAGCTACAAGAGGACAAGCTATCCTTGATGGTTAATTTTGAGAAGATGAGAGGATATGTAGGAAAGTGAGCAGTGTCCTCAAGCTTTTTTTTCATTTATTCTTGGTCATCTCCAAGTATTAAGCGTTACCCTTTAGGGAGGGGTGTTCTCGATCTTTGTCACCAAAATGACAAAATACGGATACGGGTTTAATACGGTGAGGGAAAGAGCAGAACAAAAAGGCAAAAACCGGGAAAAAAGCAGGAAAAATGAAGGGTAAAAAAATTGTAAAATACAGAAGATGGAAAAAAAAAATGGAAAAATCAGGAAAAAAGGAGATAATATTTTTTAAAATTTAAAGGTTTAAAACAATTTTTTTTTAAATATGGGGAAAAAAGTTTACTATGCGAAAAATGCATTTAATATGTGTCTTACACAAAAATACGTGTTTTATTTTAAAATATGGGTATTATACGTGTTTAATACATTGTGAAACGTTATTTATTTATTTTTATATCGGGGGGTGGGTGTCCGGGCCAACTTACATGCACCTCGACTAATCCCACAGGGCCCTGAAATTAATGGCCGGGTAAACCTCCAGTAGCCCTGAGGGGGCTCGAACTGGTGACCATTGGGGAGCAAACCCAAGGCCTGACCAACTGAGCTACCCCTCCGGGTTCATTGTGAAACGTTATTATATGTATATTTTCAAAAAAATGCAATGTTGTCGCTACCAATTGGATGGAAGGGGACCTTGCATGAAGTTAAATAAACACCAAAAGTGGGGAAAGGATCGCTGCGCTGAGGTCGAGCTTCTCATTTAGGAAGCTCTCCCTTCGCTTTGCTTGCTTCTCTGCTGGCTACCTAGGCGTATGTCCCCACCCCACCCTTTTTCGAGTACAGGGCAAGGGCTGTGCCGGATGAGGGAAAGATTGGCTAAACCTACTTGTGGTAGATTTCTTGATGACTTCCTATCTAGAAACCACCTCCAACCAACCATTTTAGAGGCCATCCACCCAAACGAATCAGAGGCCCCTATCAATGAGCGCTTGTGTAACAAACATGTTCCCAATCTTTGTCATTGACAATTGGATGGATGACTAGCCATACATGATTTATTTCAACAAACATCTACCAAAGACTTTTCAACCGGGCGGGGATCCTCCGGTCGACAACACATTCACTCTTTATATATATATATATATAAAGAGTGCAAAGTGGTTACTGAAAGACTCTTAGAAAAGTTAGAAACAAACCTAGTTCAAACTCTTAACAGGCATTTAGCTGTAGGGGCTGCTTGGCCCATATACCAGGAGAGACAATTTGAAAAGAGATCTAAAACGTTGAAGAACTATGCTGCTACTTTGAAAAGGAAAACCGTTAACAAGAGTCATCAATGAGTAGCTATGAGAGACAAGCTATCCTTGATGGTTAATTATGAGATAATGAGAGCATATGTAGGAGAGTGAGCAGAGTGTTCTCAAGCTTTGGTTCAGATTTCTTGATGACTTTCTCACAAGAAACCATCTCCAACCAATCATTTTCAGAGGCCATCTACTCAAAAAAATTAGAAGCCTCTACCAGTAAGGGCTAAGCCTCTATCAGTAAGGGCTCAGGTAGCAAACAGGTTCTCAATGGATGGTCTACAACATATATCCATACACGGGGTTATTTCAACAAACATCCACCAAAACCCTCTCAAGCAGGGAGGGGGAAGGTACATTGTAGCATGGATCCTCAGGTCGACAATACATGCACTCCTTGGTTTTCTTGTTATATAACTAATAGACTATAACTGGTATAACTAAAAAGGGACACAAAAGCTATGAGAGAGCAACTGCATGAAAAGTAGTTGCTGAAAAACTCCTAGAAAGTTTAGCAACAAACCTAGTTCAAATTCTTAATAGGTATTTGGCTGCAGGGGCTGCATGACAATATACACGGAGAGACGATTAGAAGAGACCGTTGAAGAACTGCGCTGCTATTTTGAAAAGGAGATTTCACTAAAATCGTTAAGGAGAGAGTCGTCAATCGGAAGCTATGAGAAGACAAGCTATCCTTGATGGTTAATTTTGAGAAGATGAGAGCAAATGTGGGAGAACGAGCAGAGTGTTCTCAAGCTTTGGTTCATCTAAGCTTGGTCATAATGCTAAGAGCTAGGTGCCAGTATCGGAATCGGGTATCGGTCCATCTTGGACCAATATGTACTGGCTGGTTGATGTTTTTACATTTTTTAAAGGTAAAAATAAAAAATAAAATACTAGTTATACAGGTCAGTATCGGCCACTACGGAGACAGTTTTGGCCAATACCGATTCAGTATCGGCTGATACTGACCAGTATCAGTCCAATACTGATACCAATACCGGTACAGTTCTTGAAACCAATACGTATGGCCGATACGTATCAGTATCAGCCGAGTTTTGATATTGTGACCAAGAGTTTTCCTTGACAGGCTTCATGCTAATCGGTGAGTCCCTTGTTTGTGATGCATTTTCACAGTGCTTTTGTATTTCTTGAATTGGCTCTTGAAGTTTTATCCTGGCCTGCATTTCTACAACAGAAATTGTACCTTTTCCCATGAAACAGAGGTTACAACTCCCTTCAATTGATCAAACAAAAAAGGAACAGAAACAATTATAAAAGAAGAGTATAAGAGAGTTATTATTAGGTACCCAACCTGAGCACCACAGAAGGTGTTCGAATAAATGTCCTTCCTATCAAATGATCGAGCCTCGGGAGGTGGACAGCTATTTATCTGACACAAATCAATAAAAGTACACTTTTGGGATTTCACTTGTTTGGAAAATATCTGTGTATCTCCCGAGGTTGGTGGAGTGAGATTGACTAGAGCACAACCAGTGGTGCTCAGATCGGGTACCTAATACCAACTCATAGAAGAAAACATTACACTATAGAGTAAAAAAAAGAGTATTAAACTATATAGAAAAACACATGAAAAATACTCTAAAGTGGAGTATAGGGAATTTTATACAACGTATAAAGAATACCAAAATGAAATATGTTTATGTCAACTACCAACGTATGCTATTTGAATTATATGAATACATAAATACACAGTAACAATTAAAACTCAAGCCCAAAAGGACCGATATGATCAGAATTGTATAGCTTGGATTTCATATCTACAAAACCAGATCCAGATGTAGAAAAGAAAAAACAGATATGGGTCTCAACTGTTCATTGCCCCGAGGTCCTCCAGAACACGCTGCCAAAATCTCCCCTCCAATTATTTGACAACCAATGCTACGACTAGTCAACTGCAAAAGGAAAGTCAGATTTAAGAAGGTAAGCTAAAAAAATTTAGGATCGATAACTACATAATGAGTACCGTAAGTTAGAAATGCTAAGTACATGAAAATGAAAAAATAAAAAATGAAAAAACAGGTGAAGAAGCGAATTATACTCGAAACACTGTAGACATTTCCTCCGTGATTGATTCAACATTAGATTCGGAGAGCTTGTTCAGAAGGCCTGAACACAATAAAGATAGTGTCAATATTTCATGTTACAAAATACGACTTTGAATTGAGAAAGGCCAAAAAACTAAGAAATTCTGCACCTCTGACCCGACGACGCATCTGTAAGTATTCTTCCGACTCGCTTTCCATACGAGACCTCAAATGCGGAGCTACATACTTCACATTGCTGTCTAATGCAGACCCCTTGTCACGAGATTCTCCTGCTTCCAATGTAGCAGGATCAGTTGCTAGCTCAGCTCCATTTGAAGATTCATCAACCATCACCTCATCCTCCGGCTCCTTCGCCAATGCATCTGACATTTTTCGCTTTTTCTTCTTCTTAGAAGAAGAGACTTGCTCAGTCCCCTTTCCGGAAGCTCCTTCAGTTAAGGTCTCACTGTTCATTACATAATCAACGGCTGAGGTAATGCCATCGAAAAATATATTCATCCCATCATCAAGACCACGCAATTTTCCATTCTTCACCTTGAGCTTCTTCGCAAGCTTCTTTTCCAATTCGAGATCCTCTTCCACAGAAACTATACCTCTGTTCATCTCCAGTTCAAGGTACTCTTGGAACTTTGTCTTAGACTTCCTTTTTAAACTTTTCCTTTCCTCTGCCATATTTCGTGTGGTAGAATTCAGTTTCATCTCAAATTCCTTTGGCAACAGTTGGTCTTCAATTTCAATTTGGTGCCTCTCTCCATCAAGAGCTTTTTTATTGTTTCTCTTTTTAGGAGTTTCCTTAGATGTGGTTTTGAGGATTAAAGCAACTGGTACCTTTGAATCTAGAGGGGGTGCCTTCTTTTTCTTACATTTCTGCAGTCAAACCATTTTTTAATCAAATATTTCTTGCAAAATATATTACAAGAATTCTCTTATCCATCAACATAAGAAAAAATAAAGAAATGGATTTGAAACTTAATGAAGAACATTAATTGCCTGTTGTTGACTTTGAATCCATGATGAGAACTGTTTCTTCCGCTTCACCGATCGTGCTTCCTTTCTTATTTCCTTCCGTGATTTTTCTCCCGATTTCCCTGAATAAAAGAAGGATTATAACATCTCTTAAAAAAATCTCCCTAGTGTTGCCACAATAATCAAATCATATAGTAGTTCATAAAGTAAAAAATCATAAAATTTTCTATAAAACTTTGCAAGAGACAAAGGAATACCAAACAAGAAAAAATTTTGAAGAAAGGAAATTGCAACAATTCTTAAGATCTTGTTTGTACTTCAGACCTTGTTTTGGGTTTTGGATACCTATAATTCAAGAACTAGTTAATTAAAAAAAAGGGCATCTAAAAATCCAAGTTCATCTATCTGGTTATCTCGAAAACCCACACTTAAATAGCAAAACCGAAGTTCCTTTTTCGTTCTTGCTTCATGAATGCCTCTACTTGTAATCCTTTCTACACCCAATCTACTGCATGTTTTTCCCTTTCTTGTAATATAAATTTTTTTATTAAGAGATAGGCAAACAGAAATTACACGAGGGACGAGATGCTCCAATAAACAACGGAATCTCTCTAAACGGCCTCTATCACTCCGGGAGGTGGAAACCTCATTAGTTTACCTTTCATTGCAACTAAATAAGCGTGTAACCTGAGGTGTTACCCTAAAGCATGGTTTTAAAACGCGAAAACTCGACTCGAAAGTCACTTGGTCAAGTTAACTCGAAGATTCGGATAAATTTGGCTCGCCCCAACTCTGTAATTTGGTAAATATTTAAAAAAAAAAATTGATTTTATAAAAATAAAAAATATTCTACAAGGAAGACAGAAAAATATGTTAATAAAATGGGTATTTTAATACTTTTAAAAATATAGGGTTTCTAAAACCTTATCCCATGAAAATATTTTATATATAAGGGTAGTTTATGAACCCTGGTTTGCATCATCCAAGCGAAATCTCGGCTCGACTCGAACTCAACTAGAAATCTCGACGAATCGAATAACTTGGCCGAGTTAACTTGTTGACTCACCGAGTTTTAGAACTATGCCTGAAGTAGTACAAAATGATAAAGATACAAAGTAGTGGCCCATAATGTTATATGGGGTATTTATAAGCTGATCTAGATTAACAATGTGAGGTCGGCCAATAATACCGAAAAATATCAATGCTTCTTAATTTTCTAGATTTTTCTATTTTTTAATTTTTTTGATATATACATTCTCAAAATGCTGAAGAGAACATCTGTATCATAGCATATTTCCTCCTTAGGATATTTTGTACGAGAAGAAAAAAATGTTTAAAGCATTAGTTCAAATGGGATATGTACGCCTAGAGATAAGTCTATCTACCAAAAACACATCATCCATTAAAAATTTACCTAGAGTCACAATGTTCCATCCAACCACCAAACTGCATTACGATTTCAGAAATTTATTGGTAAATTCAGCAAGGATGTTGTTATTGAATTCTAGAAGCAATGTTGATGCGAAATTTAGATCCGCATGTTGGAATCGTGGCAAAGTCGAGAAGAAGAGGAGATAAAAGAGAAAACGAATCCGTAAATGGGTAACGCGGAACTGCAACTATAAACTACGTGAATGAAGATGGAGTGCTATTTGACAAAATTAAACAAATTAATTAAGCAACAATTCTTAAAATAATCATGATACCTTAAGGTTTCATAGTTTTCCGCTTGGATGATCGCGTTGGTTCGGGTAGGGTCCAGTCCATTGCGCTAGATCCGTTAGCCTCGCAAGAGGATCCTAGAGATAGAACTCTAGCTACTTCCAGATTAGTGCACTCGCTCGCAGATCCAAGGTACAATCCCAAGTCCTAACGTGATCACTAACAAGACAACGAAGGAGGTTACCTAAGCTTCTATTGGTGACTTCAGTTTGGCCATCAGTTTGAGGATGATAGGCCGAAGAGAACTGTAGCATGGTACCCATCAAATGCCACAAGGTTTTCCAAAAATAGCTAGTGAACTTAACGCCCCTATCTGATACGATGGTTTTGGGCAGCCCATGGAGACGCACAACCTCCCCGAAAAACAATTTGGTGACATGAGCGCATCGGAGGTTTTAGAGCAGGGTATAAAGTGGGTCAGTTTGGAAAAGCGGTCTACTACCATAAAAATGGAATAGCGTTTTCGCGGAGTCTTGGGGAGTCCGAGTACGAAATCCATGGAGATGTCTTGCCACGGGGTGCATGGCACGGGTAACAAGGTGTAGAGGACAGTATCTTGTTTACCCTGCTTGGCCACTTGGCATGTACGACATTGTTTCATAACTCGAGAAACATCTCTCATCAGGCTAGGCCAGTAAAACCTATCCTCTACGATCGCAATGATCTTGTTATGCCCGAAATGTCAAGCAATCTCTCTGGCATGTAACCCCTAAATGAGAAAGTTACGCAATGAAGTGCAAGGGATGCATAGGCGATTGCCTTTGAACAAATACCCGTCCTGCAGGGCATACTTGGAGTTAGTGTTGGTCGGATTATCAAGGAGAACATTGTAATCCATCCCGAAATCTGGGCACTCGGGATACTCTTGTTTCAATTGCTCAAATCCGACGACCTCGGTGTTCATGGTTTGCAAAGTTGCCACCCGACGACTAAGCGCATCAGCCGCTTTGTTCTCAGCAGGGGCCTTGTGCTTCAACACGAATGTGAACCCTTGGAGGTATTCCATCCATGTTGCATGCCTCGGGTTCAAGTTCTTTTGGGAAGCAGAAAAGTGCTAGGCTTAGTAGGAAAAAAACAGCACAAACTCTTGCAGTCTAAAGTAATGTTTCTAATACCAAAGAGAACGGACGACCGCATAAAACTCCTTATCATAGGTGGAATATTTTTTCTTCGCCTCATTAAGCTTTTTGCTAAAGTAGGCCACAGGGTGGCCCTCTTGGCTCAGCACTCTGCCTATACCTACACCCGATGCACTGCATGTAACTTCAAAGACTTTAGAAAAATCTGGGAGACGCATAACGGGTGCACTAGTCACTCTCCTTAATTTCGGCAAAAGGCTTTTGTCGCGGCTTTGCTCCATTGAAACTCCTTTTTTTCATGCAATCGGTGATGAGGAGCCATAATGATGCTAAAGCTTCAAATGAAGTGACGATAGAATGTAGCCGCGCCATGGAAGCCACGGACTTCGTGAATATTCTTACATTCAGGCCACTCCACAATAGCCTTAATCTTTTCGGGGTCCACAACCATCCTGTCGGCCGAGACAATAAATCCCAAGAAGACAACTAATCGTTGCATGAATGTGCACTTCTTGAAATTCGCGTATAATTTCTCTCCCCTAAAGGTCTTGCAAACAAACCTAAGGTGGATCAGGTGTTGCTCCTTGTCATGACTGTAAATCAAGATGTTGTCAAAATACACGACAAAGAACTTGCATAGGAACGACCTCAACACTTTGGGTCATGAGCCTCATGAAGGTGCTCAGGGCATTAGATAGCCCAAAAGGTATGACCATCCACTCATAAAAACCATCTTAGGTCTTGAAGGCAATTTTCCACTCATCACAAGGCGGATACAGACTTAATGATAACGATTTTCAAGGTCTATCTTGGAGAAGATAGTAGCACCAACCATCATATCCAACATGTCATCGAGCCTCGGTATAAGAAACCGATACTTGATGGTAATCTTGTTAATGGCCCGACTATCCACACACATTCGCCAAGTACCATCTTTCTTGGGTGTGAGTAGTGCAGGTACGGCACAAAAGCTCAGGCTCGCTTGAATGAACCCCTTCAGAAAGAGCTCATCAACTTACCGTGTTAGTTCGACATGTTCAACTGGATTCAGCCTGTAATGGGGCAGGTTCGGTAGGGTTGATCTGGGAACTAAGTTTATGGAGTGCTGGATGTCACGCATGGGAGGGAGCACCTTGGGTAAGTCTTCTGGGAAGACATCCGCAAACTCTTTCAAAAACAGCTTAACTTCCTTGGGGTATTCGCCCATAGACTTGAGAGTACGCTCAACGATGATGACAAGGTACACTACGCTCTCTCAAACTCCGAAGGGCTCACAATGTTGACGGTCTTAGTTTGCCCGCTTCTTTTCGACTTTGTGTGTTGATGGTGCTTTGGGAGGCAAGGGGTTTAAAGTGATTTTCTTGCCCTTATACATGAACATGCAAACGTTAGATCGACCAAGAATGGTCACATCCAAGTCATAGAGTCACGGCCTTCCCAAAATGATATGACCCACATCCATCGGCGTCACATCACACCACAAGGTGTCTGAATATGAACCTAATTGAATCGACATGCGACACCTTTGAGATACGGAAATGGATGAAGAGTCAACCATGCGACTTTGTATGGCCTCGAGTGATCTTTGGGTGTAAGCCCTAAGCAGGTGATGGTGTGTGTCGACACCACATTGGTGCAACTCCCACTGTCCACGATAACCCTACAACTCTTCCCTCCACATTTGGCAAAGGTATGGAAGATGTTCTCCCTACGCCAATCCTCTTTGTCATCTTGTTGAGGTTGTGCAAGGGCACACCTCACAACCAGAGCACGACCACTGTTATCACCTTTTTCATCACTAGGTGTGACATCCGGCTTGAAGACATCTTCCTCAAAAATTCTATCATCCTCAGCTCCCTCTCCTTCAATGAAGAGATTCCTTTGAGGATCTCTCATAGAGTCATAGGGCATTAGGCGACAAAGTATCCCAACCCTTGACATTTATAACACTTGATTTGAAAACTGCCCCTCGAGGATTCTCCAACCACACCCTTTCCGTTGTTAAACGCACATTGGTAGAAGTGGATTGTGTGGATTTGGGAGGTGGGTTTCTAGCCCTAAGCCACACCTCTCCGGTATGGGATTCAAATCGCCTCACCAGTCATTTTCAAATACCATTCAAGGTCCTGAACGACGGCGTAACATTGTTCAAAAGTTTGAACGGGGTGAGAGATCAATTTTTCTTGTAAGTCAAATCACAATCCGATGCGAAATCTGGATAGAGTAACTTGAGGATCTTCCGATACCTTGGCCCTCATCATGTACCCTTCAAATCTGCCAATGTATTCTGTCACGGGCATGCTACCTTGGCGTAGATTCTGCCATTGATCAAGTAGGCGGTGATGGTATGATAAAGGAACATACTTCTCTATAAGTCATACCTTCATGTCCTCCCAACTAGTCGTGGGAGCACAACCCGCAATCACTCTTATGTGTTCGACGTTAGCCCAAAAGAGGCGAGCTTGGCTGATGAGCTTCATCTTGGCGAGCCTAATACATCGCTGATCGCTCATGCCATACCACTCAAAATGTTAATCCATATCGGATAACCAATCGAGAAAGACTTTAAGGCCCATTCTTCCATCAAAAGTTGGAAACTCAACCCTAACATTTTGAGGAGTTTCCCATCCGGGTCGGAGTCATCTCCACGATGATCTACCTTATGGTTCCAATTCCAATCATTTTGATGACCACCGTGTTCGAAGCGTGGACCATCACGCTCACGGCATTGCAAAAGGTGCTCTTCAGCCCCTTCTAACCGATTGACTCAGTTTAGCAACCTACCATTGGAAGTCTCAAGGGTTGTTTGGGTTTGCTCTATGGCAGCCATTCGATCATTGATCACACTCAATTCGGCTTCAATGTCCCTAAGAGCATTGACAACCTCGCTCATGTCCATGGTGATCACGGCTTACTATACGAGTTCTAAAGTAACATGCAATTATGAACCAACAATATGGGACTTTTAACAAACACTAGACGTGCACACAGATGAATGCAAATGAAATAAAATTTACTGATATTAAAATGACATGCACATATGCCCTAACCTAGAACTTAGGCTTTGTTATCAAAACCTATGCGGTACAGCGACCCTAAACTACGTGAATGAAGATGAAGTGCTATTTGTCGAAATTAAACTAATTAATTAAGCAACAATTCTTAAAATAATCGTGATACCTTAAGGTTTCATAGTTTTCTGCTTGGATGATCCCGTTGGTTCGGGTAGGGTCCAGTCCATTGCGCTAGATCCGTTAGCCTCGCAGAAGGAGGATTCTAGAGATAGAACTCTAACTGCTTCCAGATTAGGGCACTCGTTCGCAGATCCAAGTTAGAATCACAGGTTCTTTTCAGGGTTCATTGAACTGGGTCGATTCCACAGTTTAGATTGGTTTAATAGCTCTGGTGAGATCTAAGGTTTATGGGTTTTGTGAAAATCGCAGGGTAATGGTTGAAATAGGTTGATTGGGATCAGTACGCAAGCAAAAAGATAACCAAAGAGATAAAATAAAAGATAGAAGTTGAGGGCTTCACACCCTTAGCTTCACACCAACCCTTCGAGGGAGAAGAAGAATCACTCTCCGAAGATGCTCATTTCAAGCACAAAGCAATATCCTTTTTTCATTAATCAATAATCAATCTTTACAATGTTTATAAAGACCTTATATAGGACGCCTCAAAGTAGAAAACCCTAAAACATAATAATTATGAAACTATCCTAAAGTGTTTACATATGAAATAAAAAGAAACCTAAGAAAAATGACTGAAAATGATAATGTTTTATGTGACTCACTCGAGTGACTTATTCCAGAGAAATTACTTCAGTGCTCTTTGACGTCTCGCTCAAGCAAACTTTGGTTGTCGCTCGAGCGACTTTTGGCCGAAAGTTTGGCCTTATTTCTGAAGCCTCCTTGCTCGAGCAGAAAGTGAAGTCGCTCGAGCAACTTTGGGCAGTGTCTCCTTTAGGCTTGATTCTGGTTCTCATTGAGTTTCTTCCGACATCAGTATACGCAATATGGTCCATAATCGATGTACACAATGTTAGTGCCCCAGTCAATGGGCTTTCAAAAGGCCCGTGAAAGAGTCGTCGTTATACAACGGACATCCATGAAAGTCGTCCGCAAATTGGCGGTTATATGAATTTTAGGCAAAAACTTGACATTTAGAGTTTTAATTATTTTAGGACTTTCTTATTTCGAACTTTATGTTTAGTTAGGGTTTTCTTAGCCTATATAAAGCCATGTAAAGACTTTATTAGATAGTTGATAATTAATGAAATTGAGAGTTGCTTTGTGCAAACCTTAGAGGACTTGTGACAGTTTGCACCTGAGAGAGCGAATTTTTTAAAACTCGATGAGTGAATTTTCGTTTATCGTGCTCTTGGTGTAAAATCGGTGTACGTCCTTGGTGTGAATCCTCGAAATCTTTGGTGTGAAGTCTTAGAACCCTATCTTTCTATTTTGTCTTTTAATTATTATCAGGGTTTTAGCATTTATCCTGCATCAAATTAGTATCAGAGCAAGTTCAAACCCTCGACAAGTGGATTAGCGAAATCATGAGTAAAGATCAAATTCTCGAAGCCCTAAGTGATTTGAGCGATTACATGGTTTTCATGAGAAAGTTCGTTAAACGGTGGAACATTCCTATCGTGCTCAAAAGATGGTGACGGTGAAAAAAATATGGTGCGAGAAGAAAGGTAGATCATCCGATCAACATGGTTTCATATTCAAGCATACGGCACTTCTTCACAATGTTTACTGTCAGTTGTTAAGATCACGTCAGATAGTGGTTGCATGGCATGAGGATATCAGTAAGATACTTATCAGAGTTTTTATTCACGATTTATCTGAAGATGAATTGGCAATGATTCAAGCTCTAAGACCGAAGGTTACAAGTTTCATCTTCACAACCGTACCCGTGAGAAAACCTTTACAGGTTAGAGTTCCTCTACCCACGCACATGGTAGTACCTATAGCGGTGGAAGATACTGTACCCACAGTGAATTTGAGTACCTCCATCCCTATGGTAGACCCAATTGATGAGGTCGTGATTCCAAAATCGTTGAAGAGCCCGAGAGCGTTGAAGCTCAAGAATCCGGGATAGGCCCTACCGAGCCCGAGACCGTTGAAAAGACTGAGATCGATGAAGAGCAAGTATCTGTGATAATGTCTATCGATCCCATAACCCCCAGGTCCCAGGATCGTGTTGGTTGTGTGTTGACGTTGATTTTCATCGGCATATCAAAGATAAATCGGATCTCACCCATGTCAAATCCGGTTTATTTGTCTAAGCCGCGTCTGATCGAGATTCCCAACATAATGTTCTTGACCTCCGTGCAGAAGATCAATTTTGGCCAAAGTTCAAGGTCGAACTTTTTCAAAGGGGGATTGATGCGGAATTTAGATCCACATATTGGAATCGTGGCAAAGTCGAGAAGAAGAGGAGATCAAAGAAAAAGTAGACCTGTGAATGGGCTTTCAAACAGCCCGTGAAAGAGTTGTCAGTACACGACGAACGTCCGTGGCTTCAGAACGGACGTCCGTGAAAATAAGGGCGTTCTGGAAATTAAGGCAAGGACATCTATACCCAAGGACCACGGACATTCGTGGTCATATGACAGACGTCCGGGAAAGTTGTCTACAAATTGGCGGCTACACGAATTTTAGGCAAAAGCTTGTCATTTAGAGTTTTAATTGTTTTAGGAATTTCTTATTTCGAACTTTATGTTTAGTTAGAGTTTTCTTAGCCTATATAAAGGTATGTAAAGACTTTATTAGATAGTTGATGATTAATGAAATTGAGAGTTGTTTTGTGCAAACCTTAGAGAACTTGTGAAGAGTTTTCACCCGAGAGAGCGAATCTTTCAAAAGCCGAGGAGTGAATCTTCGTTTATTGTGCGCTAAGTGTGAAGCCGACATACATCATTGGTGTGAAGCCTCGGAATCCTTGGTGTGAAGCCTTAGAACCTTATTTTTCTATTGTGTTTTTTAATTATTGTCAAGGTTTTAGCATTTATCCTGCATCAAATGTATGTTGGTGTTTGTGACCCACACCTAACATTTTCCTATAAAAACTAGGTTAACCGATGTTGACCATCATGGCTTACACGAGAGACTAACCCATGCTAGCTATCCTAATTGGAATGAGTTTAGTTAAATTAGGTTTGTGGTTATCTTAATCACAATCAAAGCGATATCCTCCATCTTGAGGATTCTATGATGGGCAAGGAAACCTTATAGATTTATATATAGAGGAAACCATCCCCTTCTCATCTCATCTTGCCGTGAACCCATCTTTGGTTTACGAGAGAGAGAGAGGTAGTAGTGTGCTCAAATCAAGAGAAGAATCAACAATTGGTGCTCGGACAATTAAGCTCTAAGGTTTCATCAAAAACAAGGATCATCACTTCAAAGCCAGGTAGGTAAGTTTAAATTACTTTGAATCTGATTATTAATCTCAATCCATAATCAAAAGTTTCAACGATGTATTGCAAACCATGGAGATTGAACTGACCATCGATTCGCAGCTATGAGCAGAACCCATAGTTTCCAATTTGTGATGACCCACGAACTTCAAACTGATTTAGCCGACTTATTAACTAATTTAGGATACTCCTAGTTTTCACTTTGTTATGGCCCACAAACTGCAAACTAATTTAGCTGACTCATTAAGTAACTTTGGATACTCACCTACTTTCACTAGAAATTTAGTGAACTAGAGAGAAAGTAGAGAATGAAGCCGGCAACTACAAACACAACCTATAGCTGCTAAGTGCATCATACCACTCACACAACACCCACACACACTCGAACTGCAAATTGATTTGAAAATTCATTAATTATTTTAGTCTATTAGTCTCTTGAGGTCAAAACAAAGAAATGAACTGCAGACTATCAAATTCACCAATTTTTTGAAATAATCACGAATTTGAGGTTCTGCAAATTAATCATGAATTATTCGTGAATTTTTCAAAAATGTGGTTTTTAAAAATTCACAAATAATTCAAAAAAAATTTCAATAAATTATGATTTTTAATATTTTTTCAATTTTTTATACCGGAAATCTTTTTTTATTTATTCCTATCTATTTTTCTCCGAATATTTCCCTGAACTTGCCGAATTTTGCTAGATTTTTCCAAATTTTTCTACTTGGTTCCTATGCTGCAAACTTTGGAAAACTGACGAATTGTGCTTCTTCCCTCTTACTTTCACTAGAAAACTAGCAATTTTTCTTTCTTTGGATAACCTGAGTGTCCGGGCCTCTTAGAGCACCCGACTAATCCCAGGGGCACGTGTGCACCCTAAATTAACACGTCAGATCAACACAAGATATAAATCCCTAGGGTGGCCTCAAGGGGGAGGATTCGAACTCAGGTCTCCCACTGTCTAAGGTGGGTACCTGGCCAACTCGCCAAACCCTTTGAGGTTAGAAAACTAGAGAATTGTGAATCACATTGAACGAACTAACATGGCTCTGATAACTGTGAGGTTGTAAAGCGTTTGCACGGATGAGGGAGAACTGGGATAAACCTCGAGAGGTTTGACGTGATGGTCGGGTACCTGCCTCAAGAAGCGGGAGACCTGAGTTCGAATCCCCCCCACTCTCCCCTTGAGGCCACCCTAGGGATTCATATCCTGTGCTGACCCAATCATGCTAACTTGCGGCACACACGTGCCCCCAAGTTTATTCGGGTGCTTTAAGAGGCTTGGACACTCAAGTTATGAAAATAATAATAATAATAATACACTCAAAAAATCGATGCTCAAGGGAACTTTTTGTTCTTTCTCCTCTTCCTATTGATCAGAAGCATCTCCGGTTTTCGCCAATATTAATAGTTGACCAGAATCCTAAACTAGTCATTATTCTGTTAAATACTAGGTTGTGTTTGGCATTGCTCCTTGGGAGAGCAGAAAAGAGCAGCAGCTGCTCCCTGTTATTGCAAAGAAATATGGGGAGAAATAGAAGGATTGGAAGAAGATAAAAGGGAGGCTGCTCTTTGAAATAGGAAAAACAGTCCTCTTTAAAAGAGCATGATTTTTCATGCTCTTTTAAAGATGGATGTTTTTCATCTTTCAAATAATAGCCTTCCCTTTTTTCTTCCTCCAATCCTTCTCTCTCCCCATATTCATTTGCAACAACAAAGAGCAGCAGCTGCTCTTTGCTACTCTTCCAAAAAACAAAGGCACAACACAGCCTTAATCCAATTTCAAGAAAGGGCTATTGTCAATGTTCTTATTCAATCAAAAGTTTAATCTAACTCATATCAACTAAAAAAAAACTAAAAGAGAGAGAGAGAGAGAGAGAGAGAGAGAAATTAGTTTTAGGGGGTTTGTGAATTGAAAAAAATAATAATAATAAATAAATAAATTATTATTATTATTATATCCACTTTGCACATGCCATCCAAAGCTCAATAAAGTTATTAATTATAACTATTCATTTATTAATTCAAAACCCAATAGATACATTAAACAAAAAAAGAAAAAACCAAACAGAACAAATAAACGACTAAATTTTACCTTCTGAGAGATCCATAGCTTCTTCTTCTTCTTCAAACCCTGATATTCAGAATCCTGATATTGGAAATTTCGCTAACCCTGAATCATTCAGCCCAATCTGCATTCAAAGACGGAAATTTAACACCTCGCAAACTAAATAAAAAATAAAGAAAAACTAACCTTGAAAGATATAATGAAATCCCTCTAATTTCAACTACAAGTAAATAATAATAATAATAATAATCAAATGAAATAAAATAAAATTTCAAACTTCAAAATCTTGATTCCTCACCGCGCAGATTTAAAATGTGCGGGAGTCGTGAGTGGATTGCGTCGGGAGGCGAGGCTTGAGCAAGATATTAAAACCTCGGGAGGTTTATGAATAGAAGTGTTACTAGCACACCTTTTTTTATTACAGCCACATCACTGGACCAAAGTAAAAAAAAAATGTTCACTGTTGATTAACAGATAGTTACCAAATTCGGCGGTTTTTTAGCTATTCGCGTTTTAATCGCGATTCTTTGAAAACCCGGTTCCTATCACGGTTATAGCACATTTTTTTTAAAATGTGATTAATTAGGAAAAAAAAAACACGATTATTGTGTTTTAAAGGCCATTTTTCGCGATTTAATCGTGATAAATTCACTAATAATGATCGGGTTAAGGGTTTCAATAAACAGGTCAAGTTGATCCATCAATTTCTTTATTTTTTTTGGTTGCTTTTTTCCCGATTTTAGTGATTTTTTTCCTTCTCTTTTTTTTTCCAACTTGGTAACTATACCCATTAACGGCTTTGAATCACATAGATTATTTTTTGTTCCAATTTTTTACACAATGGATCTTAAGATCATGAGCATACCATAGACATATAAAAAAGTGACCTTAAAATCATGTTTTAGTGTGATGAGTTCCGCATTATGTTAAGGCCACTTTATTGGGATGTGTGTCATGTGAAAGAAAAAACTGACCGCTTAATTAACAACAATCGGATGTGTATCAAGATCCATCATGTGAATGATTGGGACAAAAAACGATCCTTATCGTCTGATTAACAACAGTCAATGGGCTTTCAACGTGGGTGAACTTAAAGATTTGATGAGTGAATTTAAAGGTACTTCGGGTCCCAATCTTCCACACAATGGATCTTGAGACCATGACCGTACCATTAGACGAGTAGTTTTCTATTCCACGAGAAACGTCTCAAAAAGTAACTTGAAAAGATGTTTGAGCATGATGTGTGCCTCGGGATTTTAAGATTAATTTTTTAGATGTGTCACATAAATCAAGAACTGATCATCTGATGATATCAGTGGCGGAACCAGGATTTTCATTCAGCTGGGGCGCAAGTGATAGTGAAATTCGTTGAAACAGGGTTCGAACGAAACTTTTAACAAAATTTTCGTGAATGATATGATGTTTCCCATCCGCCATATAACACCATTTATACATTTTTGGGTAAGGTTAGGGTAAAAGATTTACAACCAATTCATAAGCCATATATTAAGGCAACAATTTCTATAGAGATGAACTAAAATGATTGGGCCGGGTCCGGTTCACATTGCGCTTAAATGCCATTTTATAATCAGGCTTTTAGGACTAATTCATACCCGGCCCGACATTCCTTAAGCCATACCCAGTTCATTTCAGGCCGGACTCAAGCCTAGCCGGTTGGGACACCCTAATTTCCAGCCTCAAATATGGGCACATTTATTTTTGAAAGAGGCCAACACTTAAACTAAAATCAATAGATACCATCAGATCTATGATCTATCACTTTGACTGTAGAGATCTCTCACATCTTAAATCATTGATGGTGTGAAATCATTTAAACACTATTTTTTGTGCTTAAATAATGGGAGCAGAGTTGGGTCCTTTCATGAAATCCCGTTAAAGCTACGAAGCCCATTATGAAAAATAAAAAACTTTTTTATTCATCAAGGCTAATAAGCCTATTATAAAATGCACAAAAGCTACCAAGCGTATTAAGACAGACTCAAGTTTTGATTATAGTGGAATGGGTCTCAAATCAATAGACCCTTCTGAATCTCAGTTAAGATATATATATATATATGGAAAAGGGTTTCGTCTTCTATTGGAGGATGGTGAGTATACTCCAAGACTTTAAATGGAACTCTATGTGGCACTCGTAACACTACTTGGATGCCACATGAAACACAGATGCATTGCTTAGATCATCTTTAAAAGATTTATTTTTTTTGAAAACTCATTTTTATCATATATCTTTTTAGCAATAAAATTTGGACTATTAAAATTAGTCCAAGTTTGATTTGTGATTTAAATATATATATTTTTAATTGATCTAAACAGCACACCCGTACTCTAAGTGGCACCCAAAATGTGTTTTGAATGACACTTGGAGCTCTATGTATATCTTGGAAGACCTAATCAGCACTATATATATATAGGGAGCCGATTAGGTCCTCCAATGGAGGACGGTGACCATCTTCTAAGATTCACGTGGAGCTTTACGTGGCACTCAAAACACTTTTTGAGTGACATATGGAGCACAGGTGGACAATTTAGATCAATATTAAAAAATGAAAAATTCAAAAAAAAAATTTTAACCCACAAGTCAAAGTTTGACGATTTTCATTGATCCACATTTCACGGTTCAAAAAATACAAGGTGGAGATGAGTTTTGAAATTTTTTTTTTTAAAGATGATCTAAGTAATGCACCCAAGGTCCACGTGGCATCGAAACAATATTTTGAATACCACGTGGAAGGTTGGAGGATGGTGACGGTCCTCCATTACAGGACAGATCCTTTTTTCATATATATATATATATATATACACTGGATAAAATATAGTGGAATGTGTCCCAAATCAATAACCCCTACTGGATCTCAGTTAAGAATGAATCAGTTATCATATACAAAAACGAATGAATAAATGAAAAACCCATGAGCAGATTGATACCATCTAAGTCTTTATATGACAACAGTTCATCTTTTAAGTATGTGGATCAAATGGTTTGATTCCTCTAACATGCACCCTTTAGGTTATATCAAGAAACATGATATTCTGCAGCTTGGATTGGACACAGGTTTCACCCACATTGCATATGAAAAGTGGCCTTGAGACCGAAAAAGCACATTTAAAACGCTTGGTATTTATTTATTTAAAAAAAAAAAACTCCGAAATATTTTTTCCAAAAAAAAAAAGTGTTTTAAACCTTTTTTTGGAAATATAAGTTTTATATATTTCTGAATTCGTTTATTCCCGTAAACAATTAGAACATTTTTGTTCACTCAATGTGACCCCATCCAGGCTTTTGATCAGGTAATAGATATCATTCAACAGTGCAATTTTTTATGATCAAGTGCCAAACACTCGGGTCAATCTTTTTCTTATGAAATGGTCAACTCAAGAAGTCAGCAGTTATTTATGATCATGAAAATCAGTGAAAGTACACTTTTGACCATCAACTGATTCAGCGCTCAAATTATTTGCTCATTCCTGAGGTTGTCAGAGGGAGGCAGTTTTTCTCTCCATTTCTACCTAAATGCAAGGCAAATATTCATTAGGGTACTACCTCTATTCACACCTAGCAGATTACTGGTGGGTGGCTACAATGAAAAAACGTTGACCACATTGAATCTAACGATGGTGATCATTTTTCAATCCAATATTCCACACAATGGATCTTAAGACCATGGCTATGCCATCAGAGGATCAATCTTTTTCTTCTAGGACAGACGTCAAAATATAGCCCTAAGATCAGATGGCATACATCATGCTACAACGCGATTTTAGGGCCAAATTTTGGGATCTTTGCCACAAGGAATAAAAAACTTGACCGTCATGGCCCGCCTGTGGTCTCAGATCCACTGTGAGAAAGATTGGGATAAAAAACGATCACCATCGTCTAATTCAATGCGGCCAATAGTTTTTCAGTGTAGGCACCCACCAATAATCTGGTAGCCACAGTACTGTTTTCATTACTGTATAATTCATGCTGGTGATCATCAAACAAACTCTTTGCAATCATACTCCAAGCAAATAACATAACAAAATCTATTAATTACACCTACATGTTTACCAGAATCTGGCTGCCGTGAGCCCGTGACTACTATAACAGAAAAAGAAAAGAAAATGAAATAAAAATAAAAATATATAACAACAATGTCGCCAGAATCTAACGTCTGAAGTAGCATTTGTCAAAGGAGAATCTAACGCCCGAAGTAGCATTTGTCAAATGAGATCAGACTGTGGCCGTCAAATGGGACGTTCTACAATAATCCAACTAAACTGTAAGAAAGAAAGAACGAATGTACAGCACATCTCTCGCTGGAATCTCGCATTCCGAGTAGCAAGCTTCAGAGTAGGATTTCCATCAAAAGGAACCTTCTAGAAGAGTCCGAGCAAACTATAACAAAGAATTATGTAACTCCAATCTGAGCGGAATCTGACGCCAACGTAAAATTCAAACAAACCCTGCATACTTGAATCCACACCGGTCATCATAGAAGTAACGGCACAGCTCAAATGTCAGCATAAAATTTCTCAATCTACGCAACAGACGGATAATAAAAAGAGATCCCGGCAGCAAAGATCACGGACTTACTACTCATGCCCAAATTGGCAACGACACAAACGAAGTTGTTGACTTGTGCACAATTCGACCCAGTGCCACTTGCACCAGTCTCTACCAAAGGAACACACCAAGAGAGTAAAACCAACTTTTCTGACTGCTAGTTGAAACCGACCCATCCCGCTTCTATTTTTTGCTTTCTCGATCCCCTACTCAAATGAACCACCCTTTTTTCGTAGATACCATTGCGGGAATCTCTTGGCTCCTCCTTCGATCTTTCATTATCATCGTACATCTTTCATCACCATCATCATCATCGCCTTGCCCCGTCTCCAAACTAAGAAATATATTTGAAGAGATCATTGGCTTGTTCCCTGCTGATGATGTTCGAATAGTAGTTGTTGTAATTAAGATATAACCAGAAATGGCAAAGACCAAATTTGCTATGTTTCGGAGATTTTAGATAGCAGAGGTAAAGCTCGTTCAAGTTTTTCTCGAAGGTTGATTTGATGGAGATCACCTGCAAGGTCATATACAGTTGTCACACAGCATCGTTTGAATTGTAAATAAAGCTAAAGCCAATGACGTGACTAATGAAATATTAGCTTTAGAATAAATGGAAAATGACCGCCTTTTCATAGGGATGCAAGGTTTGACCCGAAACCTAAAACCGAGGAAACCAAACTGCTCAGAACTGGCTCAAAAATCGATTCGTACCGATCTGAACCGAACCGATTCCGGTACTGTTCAGTTTCGGTTTTGGCTGTCGAAAACCGTTTAGGTAGGATGAGAAAACCAGGAAAAAAAAAAACAAAAAATCCCTTAAAAATATAAAAATTAATAATAAACCCGAAGAGAAACCGAATCGAAAGTTTCAGGTTTCGGTTTTAAAAAAACAGAACTGAAACTGAACCAACTCATTTCAGTTCGGTTTCGGTTCGGTTCGGTTCGGTAAACCGAACTTGCATCCCTCCCTTTTGAACAGATTGGACTTGACTGTGCTACTTGTAGGACACCTGGCACAAGTTTTGGACAATCTAGCTCATCAAAGAGGTCGCTCATATTTGGAGCTACTATGAGCCAAAAAATCGCACTTTTTGGGAGAGTTGAACTGTCTGATCTATGCACTGTAAAATGGACGGCGGTGTTTATTTTTAATTGTCGATATTAAAGTGCACTGATCATATGGTTCTTCGCCTCTAACAGTCATCATTTTTTGGCTGAGAAATGTTCCACTGTTGAGCTGCCAGGTGGACTGCTTGGATTGACAAAAGATACTAGCCATGTTGACATATGAGTGGGAAATCATGGCCCAATTCATTTAAAAACTGTCAGCAAAGATGTCCCCTAAGCTTTTATTGTTTACAATGAAAGTCTATCAGTTTGACCGAAAACAGACATTTAATTGGTGACAATGGGCACGTTTGATTGCACGTAAGAGAGTCATCTTACGTGTTAAGTGGCCTTATTACGGAAAGTTGACCAAGAATTTGTGTTTGATGGCAAGGTAAAGATAATGCGTAAGGCTACTTTTTAGACGACGTGTCAGTCAAATCTCTTACGAGCCTCAAGGGTCGTAAGTCCCCTTGACGACACGTTAAGTGGCAATATTTTAATTTTTTGGGGTTTAACTTCTCAAAATTTTTGGACTTATCATCTTTAAAATAAAAAAAGTTATTCATGGCAAGAAAAGCCACATATGCGTAGGGTTTCTTCGAAGCTGTGATCTCTCTCTCTCTCTCTCTCTCTCTCTCTCTCTCTCTCTCTCTCTCTCTACTAAGTTGTGATCTCTCTCTACCATTTTCATCTACAGATAGCAAAATTTTAGAATTTCTTTTCTATCTACATTTCTACTCTCTCCCTGAACAATCTCATGTGAAAAGAATAGTCTCCTCTTTCTTTCATTATTGCGGAGAGAAAAAACGATTATATTTTATATTTTTATTGATTTACAAACAAAGGATATGAGATAGGAGATTTTGAAGCTAACACAAAACTTCGGTCAAACTAAAAGATTCTGAACTTAATTTAATTTCTAGATTTTATTCAATAGGTTTTTCTAATGTTATGATCAAAGTGAAATACGAGGTTTCTGGGAAGCCTGCATTTTGGAAGATCTGAGCAGATTGTCACGGAGTTACTCTTTGCGGCGTAATCTCTCGTGCGGCAACTAGCTTTCTCGAACTAATTCAGCCTATTCACGTTTCAAACCTGCACGGTAACGCATTAGGTTAGAAACTATGCGGATTCCCAAATGCAATTCATATAGTTATACGCAGCGACATTCATAGGGGCAACCCCACTTAGAGTTTAGGTCCGCACCGTGGATGGTGGTCGTAGACCACCAACACAATGGCTCCAGCGCACGACGCGACAGGAGCGACCCAACACCTATGTGAGGCCCGGATGCGCAAACTCAAGCCCACAAGGCTATCGTACGCGTTCCGTAGGGGATCACTTAGGCCAACGACACGTCACGTGGTTGTTAGATCATTTCCCCATATATATGGTTTAAACATCAACAGTGCCAAAATGACAAGAGGACCTCAAACCCCTTGGTTTGATATACCGCAACGCCTTGCATTGCTAACCCATTTTGTTCATGTCGTGCCCTGCTGGCACTGCATCATGACCCAAACTGCCACCATGTCGCGTGCCCTCTTGGCCCATGACCGAAGCTCTTGAAGTACCAATGGTGAAGCCCTCATAGCTTGATGGCGCGCAGACGATGCCCCAGCTTCAATCCACCAATGTCTAACGCACTAGTGCCACAAGTGGCCTTGCGACTAACTCGGATGGCCACGCCGCGAGCCCACGTCACATCCTCCCCTACTTAGTTGCATTGACGTCCCCGTCGACGCGCTTCCAGTACTTCTTTAGGGCGGATTGAAAGGACAGGTGGGTACTCTCAAGTAATTTCGGCCTCTGGTAGGCTCTTCCACTTCAAAAGGTACTCCACAGAAAATTCATTCTAACTGTCATATTCCCAATTATCAAGGCTCAGGTGCAAGATTTCTTCAACTGCCTCTTCAATCAGAATCGTAAGATTCAGGCGACACGAGTTGACAAACTTCTCCCTAGATTATTCGAGTCTCTTTTATATGGCTTCAAGCAACTGACATGAAATACCGGATGCATTCTCAGTCGGGAAGGAAGTTGCACTCGAAATGAGACATCATTAATCCTCTTCGAGATCAGAAATGGCCCATCATACTTACGAACTAATCCTGCGTGTTTTCTTCTGAAGAATTTGAGCTGCTTCGGATTAAGCTTTACCAAAACTTCATCGCCTACGTGCAACTCGATAGGCAGTCGACCCTGATCAGCCCACTTTTTCATTCGCTTAGCGGCCTTTTCCAGATAGGCCCTAGCAATCTCTGCATTTCTCTGCCACTCCTTGGCAAGATGGTGGGCTGCCGGACTTGACCCAGTATATCCTATAGTAATTGTATGCGGCGTTAACGGTTGCTGGCCAGTTGCTAATTCGAATGGGCTCTTATTTGAGGCTGAACTCTTCTGCAGATTATAACAAAATTGTGCCACGTCTAACAACTGAACCCAGTTCTTTTGGTTGGCACTGACAAAATGTCTCAAATATTGTTCCAAAATAGCATTCACCCTTTCTGTCTGTCTGTCTGTTTGTGGATGCATGCTTGATGAGAAGTTCAGTTTTATCCCCAGGAGCTGAAAAACTGCCAACCAAACCTTGCTAGCAAACCGTGGATCTCTATCACTGACAATCACTTGCGACACTCCCCAATGTTTCACAACATTACTAACAAATAATCGTGCAGCCTGCTCTGCATTACAATTCAACGGTGCCGGAATGAATGTAGCATACTTTGAGAACCGATTCACAACTATCAGAATGGACCCGAGTGTCCCTACTTTAGGCAATGCAGAGATGAAGTCAAGGGAGACGCTCTCCCACGGTCTGGATGGCACGGGTAAAGGTTGCAGGAGTCCAAATGGCTTTGCCCTTTCCACCTTGTCATGTTGGCATATTAGGCAAGTCCTCACATACTCCTCTACATCCTCCTCCATCTTAGGCCAATAAAAATGCCTCTCTAATAAGGCGAGCGTGCGATGAATTCCCAGATGACCAGCCCATAATGTGTCATGGCATTCTTTCAGGAGTTCTTTTCTAAGTTCTCCCACTTTCGACACATAGAAACGCCCCCCTTTGGTCACCAACAGTCCTTCCTCAGTCCAGAACTGCCGCGTTTTCCCCTCTTGTATCTGCTGTAGTAGGGGTCCTCGCGAGTGGATCTAATTTCAACCCATCGCGTAATCTATCGGGGATAGTCGAACTAATGCGGCTAGCTGCAGTTTGTTCTTCAATTTTTAACGCTGCTAACTGAACTTTCAATGCTGCTAACTCTGCTTTATGGCTCAAAGCGTCTGCGACTTGGTTGGTCCTGCCAGGCTTGTACACCAAGTCCATATCGAACTCGACCAACAAATCCTGCCAACGGGCCTGTTTCGACGACAATTTCTTTTGTGTCTGAAAGTAGCTAGTCGCCACATTATCGGTCATCACTAGGAATTTCGACCCAAGTAGGTAGTGCCTCCACGTCCTTAGACAATGTACTACCGTCGTCATCTCCTTTTCTTGAACCATGTACCGCCGCTCCGTATCGTTCAGCTTTCTGCTCTCAAAGGCCATTGGATGCTATTCTTGCATTAATACTCCTCCTATCGCATAGTCGGAGGCATCCGTGTATACCTCAAATGACATGGAGTGATCAGGTAGCTTCAGCACGGGGTCACTTATGACCACCGCTTTCAAATCCTCAAATGCCCTCACTGCCACGGTCGATCCTTCTTCAACAGGTCAGTCAGTGGTGCTGCACGGTGTGAATAACCGGGGATGAGCCTTCTGTAATAGTTGACAAGACCCAAAAATGACCGCAACTTGGTCAAGCCTTCTAGCACTCTCCAGTCTTGGATTGCACGAACTTTCTCAAGGTCCATGCTGATGTTTCCTCCCCCAATACGGTGTCCTAAAAATATAATCTGCTTTTGTGCAAATGAACACTTCTCCTTGGTATAGAACCGATTTTCTCGCAGTATCTTGAAGATGACTTGGAGGTGTTTGAGATGTTCTTCCAATGTATTGCTATAGACAACGATATCGTTTAAGTACACCACCACGAACTTGTCGAGGTAGGCATGGAACAACTCATTCATCAGGGTGCAGAAGGTGCCTGGGGCATTAGTCAGCCCAAAGGGCATCACTAGAAACTCAAAGGCTCCGTACCTAGTCACACAGGTAGTCTTGTTTTCGTCTCCCTCGGCGACTCGCACCTGATAATAGCCAAATCTCAAGTCCAGCTTGGTAAAGTACCTCGCACTGCCCAACTAATCAAACAAATCTGCAATCAATGGCACTGGATACTTATTCTTGACGGTGACTTTGTTCAACGCTCTGTAATCGATGCATAATCGGAGGCTACCATCACGTTTCTTCTGAAATAGAACTAGGGCGCCAAATGGAGCTTTAGACGATCGAACAAACCCTGCCCCCAATAACTCATCTAACTGACGACGTAACTCGGCTAGTTCTGGAGGAGCCATTCTGTAGGGAGCTTTAGCCGGCGGCTTCGCACCTGGTTCCAATTCGATTCGATGATCCACTAATCTCCTTGGTGGCAACGCCTTAGGCAATTCTGACGGCATGATATCTAGGAATTCTTGGAGTATTCCTGACACACATTCTGACACAATCACTGTCGGCCCTGTTGCTTTCTCTTCTAGCAGTGTAGCAAGAAATATAAGTTCCCCTCTTCTTAGTCCCTTCTTTAACTGAAGTGCTAAGATAAACCCATCACTTTCCGCTTTATCTTTCTGAATGATGGGGATCATGCAAGGGGTTTCTTCTCCGAACATGCACACTGACCCGAGGTATGGCATGGGCACTGCTTTAGCCTGGTGTAGGAATTCTAACCCAAGGACAACCTTGAAATCATCCATCTGTATTGCCATAAAGTTCGTTGCTCCACTCCACGGCCCTATCTGTACAGGTACCCCCTTTGCTACTCCCGCTATAGGGCGCGCTTCCGAGTTCACGGCCTTTATACGGCTGGAGTCTTGCTCTAGTTTCAACCCTAAGCGACGTGCTTCTTTCTCAGCAATGAAGTTATGCGTCGCCCCCGTGTCCACCATGGCACGAGTACTTTTCCCGTTAATGTACTCCTCTATGTACATCAGCCCCTTGGGCACAATGGTCTTTCCCTTCTCCACCTGACCTTTAATGGCATTCAGCAACCTGAGTGCCCCCATTCTTGGTTCATTGACGGCAGGAGGTGGAGCATTGGCGGATCCCTGTAGGGAGTTCAAAGACTGTTTCTGCGGGCAATCTTTCACTCGATAAGGCCCTCGGCATACATAGCAACCCGACTTAGGTGCAAAATTCGCTGACTCGGCAGACTTGACACGAGACTCTTTCCCGTGCGACTTCTTTTCATGCGTGCCGCTCTTGCTTTTCTTATTAGCTTTCGTCGGATTCTTCGAACCACTTTTGTTCTCATGTGGCCTCTTCTTATTTTGATCTGATGGCCCATAGTCTGTTAATCGTCGTTCAAGACTTCTGTACCGCTAAGTCTCAAGTGCTCTTCCGTTCAATTCAATGAAGTAAAATAATTTATCCTTTTCAGACATTTCCCTGATGTCCAACATCAAAGCGGAGAATTGCCTCACGTATTCTCTCACTGTGCCCGTATGTTGCAGCTTTCGTAGTTTACGTCGAGCAATAAAGTCGACGTTTTCGGGCAAGAACTGAGCTTTTAATTCTCTCTTCAAATCCTCCCACGTATCTACCACAACGCCCATCCTGAATCTCTGCCACCACAGTTTAGCATCTCCCTCAAGATACATGGTCGCTATGACCACTTTCATAGCTTCGGTGGCAGGTGGGATGAGACAGAAGTATTGCTCAATATCCCATAAGAAATTTTCTAACTCCTTAGCATCACGAGCCCCCCCGTAGCACCGCGGCTCGGGTATCTTGACCTTTCGTTGGGGAGTTTCTGGCTATTGAGCAGTCCCATAACCAATCGCCCTCATCAGGACGTTCATCTTCGTGGTCAGGTCGTCGATCTGTAAACGAAGAGCTTCGACGGTGCCCCTCGCGTCCTCGGTTAGGATCTCAACGTTCTTCGCTAACGTGGCATGGTTCACTTCCTGCTTATTTACAAGTGCAACCACAAACTCTATCTATTCCGTTCGAGCTTTCAGATTATCCAACCGTTCCCTTATGCGCCTTCGCGTAGCACCACTGCTTATCCCAGTGTTGGCCATCTTTAGGCTCTGATACCAAATGTCACGGAGTTACTCTTTGCGACGTAATCTCTCGTGCGGCAACTAGCTTTCTCGAACTAATTCAGCCTATTCACGTTTCAAACCTGCACAGTAATGCATAAGGTTAGAAACTATGCGGATTCCCGAATGCAATTCATATAGCTATATGCAGCGACATTCCTAGGGGCAACCCCACTTAGAGTTTAGGTCTGCACCGTGGATGGTGGTCGTGGACCACCAACACGATGGCTCTAGCGCACGACGCGACAAGAGCGACCCAACACCTATGCGAGGCCCGGATGCGCGAACTCAAGCCCAAAAGACTATCGCACACGTTCCGTAAGGGATCACTTAAGCCAGCGACACGTCACGTGGCTGTTAGATCATTTCCCCATATATATGGTTTAAACATCAACAGTGCCAAAATGGCAGGAGGACCTCAAACCCCTTGGTTTGACATACCGCAACGCCTTGCACTGCTAACCCATCTTGTTCATGTCGCGACCGCATCGCGTGCCCTGCTGGCACTGCATCACGACCCAAGCTGCCACCATGTCGCGTGCCCTCTTCGCCCATGACCGAAGCTCTTGGAGTACCAATGGCGAAGCCCTCATGGCTTGGTGACGCGCTGACGATGCCCCAGCTTCAATCCACCAATGTCTGACGCACTAGTGGCACAAGTGGCCCTGCAGCTGACTCGGATGGCCATGCTGCGAGCCCACGTCACAAAATGCCCAATCTTAGTAGATCTGATAGATCTAAGTAGATGCCCAAACTCAGTAGATCCTAATAGATACCCAATCTCAATACCTTAAGCAAATGCCAAATCTCAATAGATCTGATAGATCTGAAAGGAGGCTTTCGCTCGGTAAATATAATCGAGCAATCTCATGGTCAAAATACCTCGCCTCATCTGGTAGAGAGATCAAAGGAGAAGAAGAATATGCTCTTACATAAGTTGTCATCTTACACGGGTGTGTTTCAAACAACAGCTTACACGTTAATTGCGTAATACGTAGTTAAGAATGGGCAATCAAACAACACACTTAAAGTCAACTAATTTGACCAATTACGTGGAAGTGCATTATAATGGCTTATGTGTAAGATGGCATAAGCGTGTCAGTGGCTTACTGGCAATCAAAGATGCCCAATAACTATTCCAAATACAGGACTTTGGCAATACCTAGAATTACCGAAATTCATTTAGGAAAGCAAATTGAATATCCATTGAATTATTGTCCTTACTAAAAACAGGCGTTACATGACATAAAAGTAACCCTAGTAATTTTTTTTTATCGCAAAGATGTCAAAAACTAAAGCCGAGGATTGTATTAGTCAATTTTATAGATACACATATATTAGAGAAATTGATGTGAACCCTTTGAGTGAATTGTGTTAACATTTAATCTATGGTTTAAAGAATTGACCACTAGCAATAAGTATCAGTTTTTTGGTGGGCCAATACCCCTACATATGTACCAATATCCAGGTATCAGTATACTTTGTTCTATTTTCTTTTATTTTTTATTGCTTCTATATTATAATTTTAAAGCAATTACAACTTAAATCTTAACATAACAGTTAATATATCCAAGATGCTTGGCAACATGTTGATTTGATTTAAAATGAAGACTTTGGAAACTTTGGATCCTTAGATAAAACTTAGCATTTTCTAAGTTTTCGGGCATATTTTAATACAAGTTCATACCCTTTTTGTTGTCTTCTCAATTGTTGACGTAAATTTAGTGATTTCAGGTTGATTGGGTACGAAATTCTTGAGCAAAACACAAGTTAGAAAAGGAAAAGTTGTAGCCTTAATTGAAGTTATATGACACAAAATGTTGTATAGTTTTAAATGTAGTATAGCATTCATAAATCTAATCTTCAATAGTAACTTATCAATTCATTATCACACTAAATTACTTACAATTCACAAATTATATGCGATATGAAATAAAAAATAGTCAATATACTGAATTATTTATTTATTTATTATTGACTTATCAAATAATTTTATTATTGTGATTATTTATGTATAAAAATGCATTTATACATATAAATACATAAAATATCATATTTGTATTTAAACACAAAGGATTGACGGATCTAGTCAGTAGCAAGAACAGCTCCTGGAAGATATCAAGACTTGCAGAGAAAGTGCTTGCAATTAAAACGAACAGGCTAAAGAAAGAGGAACAAAATTTGTTTGGTGTGTTTTGAAGGTGAAAAATGAGCTGCTCGAAAATATTAAAGGTCTTGATGATCTCAGCAAATCCTGCCAGCTAATCCTCAACGAATGCGAAGAGAGAGAACTTCTTTGGGCTGAGTACCATTTAAAAGGTATTCCAAGAGGAAATTGCCTTGAAGCAAAAGTTGAGAAATAGCTGGTTAAAGAGGGGGACTCCAGTACCGGCCATGCAACTGCTGATGCGAGGAGGAAAGGTAATCCTATCACTTCACTTCAGGTAAACGGATTTGTGTCCGAAGATAAAGAAGAGATTGTGGCTCATGTCAAGGCCTTATATGAGGACATTTTGATTCAATTTTGAATGTGGAGAGTTTATCTTTGGAAACAAATTTTACTGAAGCTGAATTTTGGAAGGCCTCATATGAAGCTAGAGCTAATAGAGTTCCAAGCCCAGATGGATATCCTTTGGAATTTTTAAGACCTTTTGGGCGATTCTCAAAGGTTATATTATGAGATTCTTTGACGACTATCATCATAATGCTAGGATGGGCTCCTTTTCCATCGTTACTTTCATTACACTTATCCTAAATTGTTGGGAGGTGAAAAATTGGCAACTTTTGGCCAATCAGTTTAGTGGGTGAGCTATATAAGGTTCTGGTCAATGGACTCATGCCCTTAATAAAGTTTATTTCTCCGATGCAAGGGACCTTCATGGAAAGTAGACAGAGTTTTGATGGAACAGTGATAGCTTATGAGTGTATCCATTCCATGCTCAAAACTAAAAAACCAGGGATCATTTGTAAACTTGGCATGGAGAAAGCTTACTACAGAGTGAATCGGAACTTCGGGGATTATATGTTGGGCCGAACGGGTTTCGGCAACAGCTGGCGCAGGTGGATCAAAGCTTCTATCTCTTCGCCAATGTTCTCGACTTAAATAAATGGATCTCCAAATGGGTGTTTTAAAGGGTCATGAGGACTTCGACAGAGGGTTAAAGGGTCACGAGGATTTCGACAGGGGGTTCCCTTCCCCCTTTCTCTTTAACTTCATTGGAAAAATTCTCAGCAGATTGTTGGTTAGGCTGGCTGATCTTGATCTCATCCATAGCTTCTAAGTGTCCAATGAGAGTGGGCCCATCACTCATCTCCAGTTTGCAAATGACACGATCCTATTTTGTGATGCTTCGAAATCGGATATTTTCATCTTCGCGCTTGGGTTGTAGATCTTGGAGTTGATGCCCGGCAAAAAGGTGAACGTCCATAAAACCAAAATTTGCGCGATCGAGCTGGAGGATGATAAGGTGGCTGATCTGGCGTCGTATTTTGATTGTGGGTTGGAGAGGTTGCCAATGAAATATATGGGGATTCTGTTCTGCGTTGGTAAACCTTCAGAAGTGTTGTGGGACCTGATCTTGGAGAGGATGGAACGAAAATTGGCTACATGGAAGCGCAAATTACTCTCTTCAGAGGGTCAGGTCACTCTAAGTCTGTATCCAACCTGCCTATGTACTATTTGGTGATGTTCCAGTGTCCCACTAGGGTGGCGGCAATAATTGAATCAGGAGTGGTGTGTGGAGAAGAAGAAACTCCATCTCATAAGATGGGACCTTGCGTGCTTTTCTAAAAATGATGAGGCGTTAGGCAATAGAAGAATCAGTCAAATGAATAAAGTCTCCTCGAAAAGTGGTTGTGGCAGCTTGATGACGATTTGATTCAATTATGGGGGCTGATGGTCAACTCAAAATATTGTTGCAATGTTCTTAAAGCCGTTGGATGGGTTAGGGCGGTCGGGTGGATGTTCGAGCAGAAGTCGTCGGGCGGCGCCCAGGCGGGCACCCCAAGATCCGAGCAGCCCTGAAGTATATATGTATATATATACATACATATAGTGATATATATACTTTATTTCAACATAAATATATATAATTTAATATATGCTATCAACACTGTAATTGGGTAGGCTAGAACAGAAGTATCCAAACTGCTTTGAATTGGATGATGGAGATCAATTCCAATCTTTTACACAATTGATCGTGAACCATGGGTGTTCCATCAGACCCTTGAATTGTGTGGAAGATTGGCTTGAAAATCTATATCTCCATCATCAGCTACAACAGAGGTAGCAAAAATAAAACAGAGACAGAGAATGAGGGAGATGAGAGAGAGGGACAGGGAGTACCTGCCTGCATTTTCTTCTTTCTTTTTCTTCTTTTTTTTCTTTGCGGAAACGAGAGATAGAGAGAGAGAGAGAGAGAGATGGACAGGCGATCCTTGCAATAATGGAGACAAGACGAGAGACAGTAGGGCATTAAGGGGTTTTAATAAGGTTGTCAGCAGGTCGGTTGGGTGGTGCCCAATAAAAAAAATGGCATATGCCCAACCTAACCCGACAGGTCAAGCGACCCTTTGATAATGCGCTGTGACCCGACCCGGTAAAAACCCTTTATTTTTCATAATTTTATTTATAAAATAGAGGACCGAATCAAGTTGACCCGACCTAGTTCATTTTTTCCAGTCCTAACAGGTCAAGTTTATGTGCCTGACCCTGTGAAATGTTTGGATCGGCTATCAGATCAACCAGACCCAATGACAGCCCCAGCATTTAAGTTGACGCCCCGCCCTGACTTTAAAACTCGTAGGTGGCCCCCAGGTACAGGTCGCCTGAGTTGACGCCCAGGACTAAACCCTGGTTCCTGGGGGACCCGAACTGCCCAGGCGGGGGCCCGCCCCAAGCGTTTAAGAACATTGTATCGTTGTGGAAAAAAAATGGAATATTAGATTTGTGTTCAAAACACATTGGGTTGGTGGAGAGGGGTGATGACTATGAGGGACTTCCTCCAAAGAAGTACGAGATTTAGGGTGGGAAAGGGGAATCTGATAAATTTCTGGAAGGAAATTTGGATTGGCGAGGAAGCTTTATGTCAGAGATTTAATACCATTTTTAGTCTTGCGATGGATAAACAAATCAATGTTCAAAAGTGCATGGATAGTAGTAGAGCATATGCTAGTTGGGACATTAGATTAAGGTCAGACCTCAGGGTCCATGAAGTCGCTGAATTTGCCCATCTTCTCAGGGTTCTACAACCGGCTAGCCTCTCTAATGTCAATAAAGACTTATGGTTTAATCCTGGAGGAAAATGGCAAGTTTTCTGTGAGATCTGTGTACGGTGTTATCGAGAGAAGACCCCTCTATTCACTCAAGATTGGACGGATATGTTGAAGCTCCCTGTCCTAAGGGAGTGGCGGTGTTCAGCTGGTGTGTTGCTTGGGGGTGTATCTGTACAGTGGATAACCTAAATCGGAGAAGGATCGTCATCCCCAATAGATGCCCCTTATGTCGCTAGATACCGAATCAGTGGATCACATTTCCTGCACAACTCCTTCTCAAGACTGATTCGGAACCATTTCAGCAGTATTTGTCACGGCTACGGGTGGTTGCCACTTAAATGCATGATTCAAATGGCTGAAAGAAAACAGCTCACAGGGTCTCAGTGTGACTATTTGTGGAGATTTCTGGTCCTTGCAATCTATTGGAGTCTGTGGAATGAAAGTAATCGTAGGATTCGAAGGAAAAAATCAAGCCCATTACCGAAATCATTGGTTTGGTAATGTGCTCTGTTTTGGAGTGGGCTTCTCTCTCGCGGCTCTTTAAAGACTGGTCTCCAAGAGAATTTTATCTGAGATGGATTTCCTGCATTCAGAAATGTTCCTTTTAAGACATTTCTATTTTTCTGTTTCTCGTCAATTTGCACTGTATTTGTTGTTTTTTCCCCTTTGTGCCTTTTCGGCACAGCCAAGCATCTTGCTTGGTTATTTCTTTTTTGTTGGAAGTTTTTTTTTTTCATCGTAAGTTCTTTTTTCTTCCCATGAAATTTCATTTTGGCTTATAAAAAAAAAATCATACTTAGATTTAATGTTTCCATACTTTCAAGTTTTTATATTAGTAATCAGTTTTTAATCTTTTGTCTCTGTGTGTGAGCTCTCAACACATTGACTATCCTCACTTTCTTCATAAGCTTGATAACCTTGTGATGTCATATATATATATATATATATGTGTGTGTGTGTGTTGCGCATGGCAAGTAGGGTATGGTAAACAAAGTCTGGCAACTGCTATCTTCATTTTTGGGGTGTTTTGTTATATGGAGAGAGAGAGAGAGAGAGAGAGAGAGAGAGAGAGAGAGAGGGCATGGACACTTTCAGCCACTGCACCAAGATATTGAGAGAAATCACCTGGGTAAAGTTTATGCGAGCAAGAAGCTCTGATGAGTCTTTTCTATCTGGTCCAACATTCCAACCACCTTCAGTAAAACATGAACGAAAGTCCAATGCACATTCCAAAATGCTCTCGATGATGTTAGCTACAGGTCTGGTCTCGACAGAAAGGAAACATCTAAAAGGGAAACCATACAGGTTAATTAGAAATTTAGAAAAAAAAGTGAATTTGAATAGAACTTATAATTAGTAAAATTGGTGCAGACAAAATGAGTAAATATTATAGGAACCTTCTTCAAGAAATTACAGCAGACTCCATGAACTAAGAGTACTATTCAAATTTGATAAATAAATAAATAAGAGGACTCTTCTGACAGCGTTTTTACGGATAGGGTCATGACCACCCAGTCATATGCCAAGCCGCAAGACATCTTTGGTCAATCCAAGCAGTCCACCTGGCAGATCATCATTGGCACGTCTCAGGCAAAAAATATGGCCAATAGAGGAATAGAAGTATCCGATTGGTGCACCGTAATATCATCTACTAAAAGAATAAGCACAACTGTCCATAATAGAGTGCATAGACCAGACAGTTAAAATCTCCCAATCATTGTTATTTTAGGCCTAGGGTAGCTCCAATACGAGCTACCTCTTTGATAACTTGGATTGCCCAACACTTGTGCCATGTGGCCTACGAATGGAATGGTTACAGCGTAATCCGTAAAAGGGCTGATCATACACCATTAATCCAACAAACAAATTTTTCAATGAATCTGGGAGGGCGTGACACTGGTAAGAAAATTCGAAGGAAGCTTCAAAGAAAAGCACATTATTTGAATTGTTTGTAAGTGTCAATACATTTGTTCTTATTACTTGCTCAAAGAAGAGGTACATAACTATACAAGTCAGATCAAATAACCAGGTGCCAATGAATCATAAAATAAATGAGCATATCAAGCTCTTTTTAATCAAATACTTAAGAGGAAAAAATTTGAATCTCCTAATCAGCTTTCTTGATATTTTACCAATCCACTATTATTTGTATAATGCTGATCAGTTGATTGGCTTTTTGCAAATACTATCCCAGGAAAGGTGATTATTTAATCATTCATGGACTTGCAGAAAACCATAGGTTCCTATTGTTGAAGTTTACTCGTACATCGGGTATTCACAGCCTTGTGAATAGGAGGTTCACAAACCACTACTCACTGGGCCTCTTTGGTTTCGAGTAAACCTTTGTGATAGGAGGTTCAAGGATCAAGTGGTGGCACTGGAGAAGGGAGATAAGAAGAAGAGAGAGGTATTCTAGAATACCTTACTAAAAAAAAAAAATTAATTAAAAAAAAATAAAAGCCATGATAATTTGGGCATCCATCTCAAAACCAATTGGCTATGAGTGAAGTGACCCAGGTGATGCGAGACAAACGCTAAACTCTAATTAATGCGAATTTGGGATTAACCACAAATTAAATTGAACAATGGAAATAGTCGAAATTATCCAAACACATACAACAATTTAATGAATTCAATTAAAACAATTAGAATAATTCTATTTTAGCGTTTGCATGCATTAAATTCCCGATCTAGAAAAACGGATTCAATGACGGACTCAAGTTTCGATCTAGTTTAGAGCACCAAGCGACAATTGCAAATAGGAGAGATATTACCAAACAGTAATGAGAGAAAAGATAGAATAGAAAGATACAATCCAAAGCTTCACACCAAGGTTGTACGTCGGCTTCGCACCAAGTCGCACGAGAAATGAAGATTCACTCCTCAGGGTTTGAAAGATTTGCTTTTTCGGTTGAAAACTCTTTACAAGTCTTCTAGGGGTTTGCACAAAGCAAGCTCTCAAATTTTCATTCAATAATCAATCAATTACAATGTCTTTTTAATGACCTTATATAGGAGGTCTCAAAACAAAAGAAAACCCTAAAACAAATACTCTAAAAAGGACAAATTTTCCCAAAACTACGATTTCCATATTTTGGCGGAGCCCACTTACACGAAAAATCGATCGATCGATTTACATATATATATAAATCATAGAGAAGTTTCGGGTCACAATCGATCGATCGAAAATTGCACTTGATCGATCGATTTATATATATATATAAATTGCATTAAGTTTCTGTTCACATTCGATCGATCGAAAATTAAGACTCGATCGATCGATTGGGAAAAGAATTTCGCCAAAAGTCTTGAGGCCTCTAGCCTCAATCGATCAATTCTCTGGGGTCGATCGATCGATCTCAATACGCCCAAATGTTCCAGTTTCTTTCAATTCTTTAATTCCGATTTCCCTTCCGCTTCTTCCGACGTTGGTGAATCTGTTGCGGCCCAAATTCGACGCTCTTGATCTTGATGTCTCCATCACCAGGATCTTATAAGAAGAGAGTCAAAGCTATGAATACCCGATGCGGGACTAAACTTCAACACGCCCCCCGCACGTGTTGGCCGGACTAAGCCAAATCACATGGACAATTGAACTGGGTGGCGTGGAGTGGAAAAAGGCCTGCTCTAATACCATGATAACTTTGGGTATTCATCCCGCAATCAATTGGCTATGAGTAGCGAGGCCCAGGATCTTATAAGAGGAGAGACAAGGATATAAATACCCGATGTGGGACTAAACTTCAACACCTATGACAGTGATCACCATCGTAAGGAACAGAGGCCAAGTAAAGCCACTAGGAATAGTACTTGCATCATGTAGCAATGCTAAAGATATTTTGTTTCAGTTCAAGAATACAGGGCAGTTTTGTCATTTCATATGAAATAAGCTCGTGGGCTTGCCCTATAAACATATTGAGAAAGAAAGTATCATAAATAAACATTTTAACTCACATATGCAATGACTCAGCAAGATATGTCATATGCACCGAGTCCAAGTCCAGCATATCCTTGACCTAAGTAAAATAGAGCATGTCAATGAAATATGAAGCACAGAAGTCAATAAAATAATTCCGCGAACAAGGATTGCATGCAACTCAAAGAACATGAACCATAAAGAATACAAAAACAGACTATTGATCAGTGCCCAATTAAACCAAAGCAATAATAATCTCATCCATATCTGGGCGAGCAGTTTCGAAAGCAGAGCTCAAGAAAGAAGTTCATGAGAAAAATGCGGCAAAAGGCTAGGGCATCAATCATTTTGCATCCACAAGGAGCTTTCATCCTTGAGAGCCAAATCTTGAGCAGCGTTCTTACTGCCCATGTGTGGATTCCCACAAATAGTAGTGTGTCAAGGGTGTCAGATATCATGTAATGATGAGATGCATGATTGCATCTCACTCATCTTATATCATACCATGCATAATACTATGTATTATGCATGGTAAAGAAATAAAGTGCAGGGATAAAGAAGTTCTGCCTCAAGTCTCGATAGAAAACAAATTTTATTAAATCAATTAAACATAGTGAAGCTGTTCATACGCTGCCTTTTATGTTATTAATTAACTCATATACTTAATTATCCCTCCTTTTCTCATCATCATCATAGCGAAGTTTCCCAGGTGCTTCAGGTATACCTGCACCACCTTCTCCTATCCCGTTACCTGCACCATGTTCTCCTATACAGAGAAGTCTCACTCATCTTATATCATACTATGTTTCTTATAAAAAATTATTTCACTCTTATTATGTTGCATTACCCACTGCTTCCTCAATGAACATTCCTCGCTCGATCTCTGAGGCTCTTCAAAATCAGTCTTGGGAAGCTGCCATGGCAGAGGAGATGGAGGCACTTGAGAATAATAAAACTTGAGATTTGGTCGATTTGCCTCCTGATAAGTGAATTGTTTCACAGTTAAATGCAGAGATGATGGCACTGTCGAGCGAAATAAGGCTCATGTTGTTGCTAAGGGATTTACTCAACTGCCTGTCCTTGATGTCACTACTACATTTGCTCCAATCACTAAACTTACTTCTCTTAGAGTTCTTATCTCCCATGCATCAATTGGATGGTAAAATATTTTCCTCCATGGACAGCTGGAAAAGGAGGTTTATAAGGAGTATTGTGACAAGATGTCTCGTCTCCTAAAAGCTATCTATGGTATTAAACAATCTCCTTGGCCTTGGTTCAAACGATTTGGTTTCATTGTGTTGGCCATGAATTTTTCTAGATGCCACTCCGATCATGTTTTGTGCGTAGGAGCTGAAGAGGTCAACGAACTACTCTTTTGGTCACTGTGGGTGGCATAATAAATTACTGGAAACGACAAAGTACTTTTATTTCTCAGATGAACACCAAATTGAGAAAAGTGTTCGAGATTCAAGATCTAGGACCACATATTCTTTCTTAGCCTAGAGGTTGTTCGTTCTTCTCGTGGGATGTCTTTCCCAAAAGAAATATGCTTTGGATCATGCATGTAAAGATGTAAACCTACTAAATCTCCATTGGATCCAAAACACCATCTTCATGTTGATGTGGGTGAACGTCTTTCTGATTCCTCTGAGTATCAGAGATTGGTGGATGTCTCGTTTACCTCCTTAATACACGATCAGATCTTACTTTTCCTGTTTCGGTGGCTACCCAGTTTATGCACTCCCCTTGGGTTCCACATTGTGCTGCAGTTCATCGCATTTTGAGATATATCAAGTCCTCTCCAAGTAGAGGGCTCTTCTATTTTGATGTTGGGAACTCTATGGTGAGTTGCTATAGTGATATTGACTATGCTGGGACTCCGATAGACCGTCGTTCTATATCTGGCTACCGCAGCTTCTTGGGAGGCAACCTTGTAGTTCGGAAGAGTAAGGAACAAAATATGGTCTCTCGAGCTATTGTTGAATTGGAATATCAGGCTATGGCACATGGTACCAGCGAGCTCTGGCAGCTTAGATCTCTTCTCACTAAATTGGGGTCTCCGCCTCTCATCCCTATGCCTCTTCACTGCAGTAACCAGGTCGTTATTGAAATTACCTGACCGTTCTCCATGAAAGAACCAAGCACATATAAGTTGATATACATTTCTTTTGTGAAAATTTCAAGTTCGGATTATTGATATCCCCAAGGTTTCTTCTCTGAACAAGTTGTCGATGTCTTTACTGAGGCAGTTGGGTCTACAGTTCTTTGGGATATCAGTAATTAGGCCTCTCCTCCTTCCTCCTGTTAACCCCAACCCTAACATGTAGCTTCACTAATCATCATCTCCATCTACCCTAATCTAAATTTCACCTGCGCATGGCCAAAACTAGAAGCACAAACCATTTGTAATCTTAAACTATTGAAAATCATCGTCTTGGTTGCCACCTTGCCGACATGAGCTGTCTAGAAGCGACCAACATAAGTCATGCTTTGGCCTTATGTTGACCATTTTTGCGTTGCATTGTGTAGCTTAACTTGGAGAAAGCATATAAAATCCCCAATTAGGAATGCCTTGGCTAATTTGTAACAAAAATGGGTAGGTTGTTGACCGAGAAAAGGGGTGAAAGGTTGTTATTTATGGTTTTTTCAACCATCATCAACAGTTCGCGCAGGCTTCTTTAGGAGTGCTCATTGCATTAGACAAAGGTATCCATCATCCCTTGCCTCTCCCTCTTCTCTTTCGCTGTCAAAACTCTCAAGTAGTTGATCTCCAAAGCATGTGAAATGGGCTCGATACTCAAATTTTCAATCGTTAATTCATTACAAATGGATTAAGGCTCTCTTACCTCCATTTTGCAAACAACCCTCTCATTATGTGTGCTGCCTCGCGTAGGGAACTACTAAATCTCAAGATCATCCACCAATGTTTTTAGTTGTACCATGGAAAAAAAGCTAAAGCCTTCTAAATTTTTATAAGTATTTGACTATTTATAAGCATTATCAGTTTGGATGTCACCCAAGACATGTTAATCGTAAAGAAACAAGTGCAACCAAAACAAAAAAGATTGCCTAGCTCGTGTTGTAAACATGAATTACGTTCAAAGCATTAACTCAGCAGTTAGCACATAAACACTGACAGATTAAGTTTAACAGACAAAAATTCTAGCAAATACCATAAATATAAAAAATGAAACAAAAATAAACAAAGAGGGCAAAGTACTAAAATATCAAAACCTGATTCTTAAGGGAGTTCAGAAACCTGCACCAGGATACATGTGACAATTGGGAGTGCACATATTGCTGTAATGTAGACACAAAGTGATTGACCTGTTGCCTGGAATAGAACAGCAGCAGCATAAGAAACACTTTGTAAATGACCATGAACCATTTCAGTGCCAAAGAAACAGTATATATTCACCAACTTAGCACATCAGAAAGTTGAAATTTCTGAGAGGCAGAAAATGTAAGAAATTATATGAAGATAGGTTTGATTCACATTTCTGAAGCAAAAAGTTGTTAGTATAATATTAATACCAATAGATAGCAACTCAGAGCATGATTGAATAAATTCAGCAGTGCAAGGTTACCAACTGTTTATAAACAACCATTAACAGGCAGTGGGACAATGGAACACCTTCATGTTGAACAAGGGAGCCATCACTTTCACACAAAGTTGGCCCAAGCACACAAATTAAAAGAAGAGTATTTTGGGGACCTGTGCCTGTGGAAACACCGTCTAAGCCATCTGATTTGAAGTCCACGATCTAAAAATCTTTGGTGCAAAAGATTGACATGAAAAAATTATTTATCATATGCTTCAATGCAGTCAAAGGCCATCATCTGATTCAGCAGTTGACTGTCTTGAATCATATGGTAGAGGTTGTGCGTTGTGCCAATTTTTTGTACCAAAGATCTTCAGATCACGGCTTCAAATCAGATGGCTTAGATGTTATTTCCACATGGCAAAGGTCCCCGATTACCAAGTCATTCTTTTAAATTGCGTGCAAGGGCCAACTTTGTGTGCGCAAGTAATGGCTCCCATTGAACAACCTGCAATAATTTCAAAAATTCTCATTATAATGAAATCAAAATGCGCGCGCGGGGGGGGGGGGGGGGGGGGATAGGCTCATCAATGAAAATGACTTAATGCTAGGGATGGTCTAAAATTTACTTTCAATGATATCTTGGAAGGAAATCTGGGTATGAAGGGTATGGGAGTCTCTCTGGGACTGAATTGGGATCGGTGGTATTGGCTTTCTATTGTCCGAGCAGATAGCATACTCACAAACAATGGGAATCTGGGCCCTTTTACAAGTTCCCAAAGTCGAGACAAAATTCTCTTGAGAATTGCAATAATAGAAGGTGACTTGTCTTGGGTCATCCGATGGATGAATCCAGATCAAGCATATCCTTGGCATTTTGGGGATTACATAGAAGAGGCACGAGACATTTCTAAGCAGGGGCATAGCCAGGATTTTCTTTTGGTGGGGGCTAGCCAAGGTATCAAAACTGGGCCGATACTGACACGTATCAGTATCCCAGGAAACCGATAATGACACCCGGTATGGGCCAATACTACATCCATATCAACCGATACTGTCATTTTTTTTTTAAAGTGATACTGTGTTGGTATCAGCCGATACGTATCAGTAAAAAGATCAGACCATTACCTGATACCTAAACCGAGTAAGATACCTTAAGGGCTAGCGACCTGAGAGAGAGAGCGAGAGAGACAGGGAGATTTTCATTGGTTGAGAAGAAGGAAATGAAGAAATAAATAAATAAATAAATGCTTAAATTGTGAGGGGGGGGGGGAGGGGATAATATATTTTTCTGCCACTTCATCCGAATAGCATGGGTTGTTGATGATGGGGGTGGTAAACCATTAGATATGGGGGTTTATACACAGAAAAAGGCTATATAAGAAGCCTATTCTATGAATTTTGAAAGTTTACATGGGGGCTACAGCCACAACACAACGGAATGTGGCTACGCCCCTGTTTCTAAGATACACAACATTTCATTCAAGCATATTATTCATGCAGCTAAATCTGAAGTCAACACTCTAGTTAAACAGGTTGCTCATTGGAACAATCTTTATGGGGGTAATGTTTATCCTTTCCATGAGATCCTCGTTAAATAGAATGTATCAGTAAGCTTGTTGCATTTTTACTTCCCTTTGAACTTTCGGATTTCCATTTTTTTGGTTTCCATTAATAAAATTTCGGTTACCACACAAAAAGAAACCCCTCATTAACAAAGCATTGGCAAACTACATTCATTTTTCCAATGCTCCTTCCAACTTTTTATTAAAAGTAAGAGTACTTTATGTGCCTCTTTAAACATAGAACCATTATTACTCCTTGTAAATAAGAACTACTGAGTCACATGCATGGTTCAACATTAATAAAGGATGATTAATTAGAACTCAAAATTAGAAAGCATCATTCATCAGGTAACAAAAGGGAAGTTTACACGATACAAATTCTAATTCTCATCGTAATAGAGTTACGCATAAACTCTGATTGAACCTTATGGTACCTTCTAGCTTTGTTTTGTGGGATTTTATACTTAAATATATTTCCTCTCATTGAACTGCAACCATTGGAAGGATGACCAATATTTCATTGCATGACAAGGCTGTCACCCAACCCGACCCGATATTTTACTGGGTCGAGCACCAAAAACTTGGCCCGGCTCACGAAGTCTTGTCGGCCCAATTGGGTATTTTCCGGGACGGGTCAGGTCGGCTTAGGTGCGCCATCGGGTAGGGTCGAGTATTTGCGATTTTCTTATTAGGCAGCCAAAATTTTGACCCGACCCATTGACAGCACTAATGACAAGCAGGTTATAGTAGCACTAACAAACAGGTTAGAATAGCACTCGAACTTTTCATAGAGGTATATATTTATAGAAAGTAGGGCCTGCGATCCATGCATAATAGTCTTGACTCAATATATTGAACATTTAAGAGCTATCAGCCAGGAAATCTCTCAGCAGTAGCATTTCAAATTCTAACAAATGCTGAAAACGAACTAGGTGAACGAACGGAAGAAGCTTGCTTCGATGGAGATAGAAAATTGATGGAGAAAACAGAAAGGAAAACTATAAGGAGAAAAAAAAAGTGTGATTACTCAAAGCACCTCATCTTCATTAACATATTGAAGTACTTCATTTCCTGATTATTTACAGCAGAGTCTTGATTGTCACTGGTTATATGCATCAGATCCTGTCAACCAGTATGCAGAGATATATAAGATATTGATCTAACTTGTAGTCATCTGGAGCATGAAATAACAATTGACTACAAAGACCAACAGTAAATGAATCAACTGTAAAGAAAGAACTCATACACAGTTCGAGAACTCATTAGACAGTGTAACTAAATGAGTAATCAACACTAATCTACCAATAGATTATTAATAAAAATTTAAAGCTGGGGAAGAATACATTATAAATTATACAACAAAAATCACAAAAACCACGAAGAAACTGCCAGAATTACTAAGTACATCATCAATCCATCATCATTACCTTGTTCCATCTCTTTGCAAGTTCTATGTATCCACTCATTTCTGTTTAGAGTTAAATCTGCTGTCAGTCCGCAATCCGTCATTTCATATTCACTACTTCCCTCCATGCCTTTATTTTGTGACATAGGCAAAAAAGGAAATTATTACATAAAGAAAGAAAATGAAACACCTATATAGTGTGTGTTCACACTTTGATCCATCACACAAATGGAGAGCTCACTCATCAAATTTGGCAATTAGGGTTTGTAACTAAACCCATGAGATTCCAAAAGAAGAGTTCTCAATCTTCTAGATCTCAGGAAGGACTTTTTCATAAAATAACATGGTAACTGTTTTCAATAACGTCAAGCTGTTTTAAAGGAAACTAACCTAGAGGGCATAAAATAGGACTCTTAAACAAATCATGCTACTTTACTTATCTAAGAAAACCACCTAGGTCGACGTGAAACTCCACCTTGATCAACCTTTTTCTCGTTTTCTTCTGGTCTTTTTTACTTTGAGTTTTTTGTGATTAGATGTCTTATTTCTTGAGATATTTCTATCTCTCATACTTCTAAACTTCCCATAACAACTTATTTTGTATTTTCCCATCTTTATCTAATCCTAAATAATAGGAATTTGAAGTTGGGACTTTAGGAGAGAGAGAGGGGGGACCCAAGTGCTAGAGAGATAGAGAGTAATTTCTCTCCCTCAAACTTTAGAGCAGAACGAGATGTGTCTCTCACCTAAACAATAGGAATTTGAAGTAGGAACTTAAGGGGAGAGATGATAATTGCCGAAATTAAACTAATTAATTGAACAATTAATCACAAATTAAACTGATACCTTGGGGTTTTGTGGATTTCTGCTTAAGTGGCCATGTTTGGTTCGACTAGGGTCCAATCCGGCGCGCGAGATCCGTTAGGATTTGCGAAAGGTGCGATCCTAGAGAAAGAACTCTAGCATCCTCTAGGTCGAGGCGCACGCTCGTTGATCGATGTGGATTCTCATAGTTCTTTGCTACGGCTTTGAAGGGAAAGATTGATTAGCACGATTGGAGTGAGATCTCGAGCCCAACAACGGTTGTGGATTTGTGGGTATCGAAGAGAATCAACCGACAAGGATGGACATCAAGATAACTCAAGATTTAGGGTTTTAGGGGTTTCAAACATTCAAGTAGATGGAAACAAAAGAAAGAAGATAGAAAGAAAAATACGAACAAGTAAGGAGAAGATGGGCATCTCACCCTTGGCCTCTCACACAACTCACATGGGGAAAGAAGGCTCACTCTTCAAAGCTCATCTAAAGCTCAATGCAAGGCATTTTTATTCATTCATAAGTCATCCCCTAATTTGGCTTACATCATTACGTTATATACTCGGTGCAAAAAGAAACTAACCCTAAAATAGAAAAGTACAATGTTACCCTAAAAGGTAACCTAAAAGCTTCTAAAACAAGGAAAATAAAAGAAGAAACCATCCCAAATCGGGCAAATACATCATCAGACTCGCTCGAACGAGTTTGGTTCTTGCTCGAGCGAGAATCTTTAAAGGAGGTCGATTGAGCGACAACCAGAGGACCATGGCCGCTCGAGCGAGTATGGGCAAAAAGGTTGCCCTCTTGCGCTCTTTTAGGCACTTCTTCCGCCGCTTCTTACGTCGTTTCTTCTTACGCTGGAAAACCCGCCACGACCCTAATTCCATGCCTTTGATGTTGACGTCCCCACCAATTCTCTCAGACCAAAAGTGTTTCATCACCGATGAAACCAGCTCGTGGCATGCGTCCCCGTCAATTCTCTTCGACCCAAAAGGTTTCATCACCGATAAAGCTCGCACGTAGTATCGGTCAAGTAAGTCAGGACTCAAACGATAGAACTCCTTACAACTAGCCCAAGCAACCTCAGAATCCCGGGAAGTATGATCATCATGTCGGTGGATTGTATCGGGGCGCACACGGTAAACCTCTTCTCGACGTAGCCAATAACCTGATTTGCCAATCCATCCTACCAAATATTTTTAAAGCTTCCCACTAATTCCCTCGGTCCTAAAAAACTTCATCACCGATGAAGTGTGATCGTGCTATCGGTCGGAAATGTTGGAATCCAAGCGGCAAACTTTCTCTTGATTAACCCATGCACTCTTGAAAATCGGCTCACTAACTCTCTTCACAAAATAGCCTTGAAACTCTCTGGCATAGGTGAATGCCACAAGACCATCCGAGATCTTCTCAATGACCTCGTTGTTCATCTTGCTCGGAGTAGGAAAAGCTGGGGGTTGTGGGATCTGGATTGGTGCGCAAGGAAAGGACGTTTGAAAATGATTTCTAGGAAGTGGGGTTAAGACTAGATAAGGAATTAGGTCTTCCACATTGAGTGTTAAACTAATCCCCATACCTTGAGGTTGCTCAAGCACATATACACTAGGTCCACTCCCTGCTGCAATCCTAAAATATGCAGCACGGTGGGTTTGGAGCGTTTTTGCAATTCCCGATGGAAATTGTTTAGGTCCAACCCAAACCATTTCATGGCCACTTCTTTGGACTTCTTTGAAACTCGTAGGTAAATCCGCCCATAATTTGGAATCTCCATTGCACATATTAATTTTAAGCGTAATTTCGGCATGCAATGCGGAATGAGACTCAAAACTTAACTCACAACAAAACTTGGAATGTGAAGCGGTATGCAACTCAAGACTATGATGTGTATGTGTATCTATGGACTCGATACTCCCATGTGTATGCGACGCTAACGATTCACATGTAGTGGACTCTACCAACACTATTGGCTCATGTGCACTCGACTTAACAATGACGACTCGGCACTTATAGCACTCGTTACGACCATAAGTTTTGGGGCTCTCATTGATCGCTTCTTTCCCGTTATCGATTTGGGGATTCGTAGGAGTATTCGCGGACTTCAATGGTTGAACCCCGGAATTAGAGCTCTCTTTAGTGTAGGTGCTCCTAGACTCGAACTTGCGAAAATCACGACACTTATCTATTTTAGCTTCCAAACACCGTAAAAGGTAGCGGTGCGTGAAAGGAACATACTTCTTGATAAGTCGCTCCTTCATGCTCTCCCATCGTGTGATGGGCTTAGTTCGAAGTGCCTCACGTCGAAACTCCACATCATCCCAATAGATTTTAGCGTGGCTCGCCAACCTTGTCTTGGCTAACTTAAGCTTACACTCATCCAACACATCATGTAAGCTAAAATATTCCTCTAGATTAGACAAACATCCCACGAAAGATGTAGGGTTCGCCGTACCCTCAAAATCCGAGACTTCGACTTCAATAGACCTAAGAGATTTTCTATCAAGATCATGTTCAGGTTCACAATGATGGGAGTGTCCCCTAACTCTAATCTCATCACGACTTTCGGGACTTCGCTTAGGATTTGGAGTGTAATGGTTTCGTTGTTCGGCTAGTACCCTCTCATTCATTGCAATCATCATGGCTTGGATGCTCCTAAGAGCATCGATAATCTCACTCGTGTCCATGGCGACCACGACTCACTAACATAGATTCTAAAATGAATAAGCAACTATGAACCAAAAGTGATTGAGTAATTTTGTCAAACACAAGATGTGCACTCAAATATGAATCACACAAGTAAGCATGGTAGTCAAGGCGACGCTATAGCCTCGTTATGGCCTCGCCATGACAAATGGAGATGGGAAACGCCATATACAACCAAATAGCCATGATGGCTAAATAGTGACTCCATAGTGTCGCCATGGCAGAATAGTACCATGACGTCGCTATTCACGCTATTTTATTTTATTTTATAATAACGTATAATACTTATAAAATAAAAAAGTTATAAGTATGACATTGATATAACTTATAATACTTAGTTACAATATTTTTATAATATATAAGTTACAAAAGTTAACTTACAAGTTACAAAAGTTCAACTTGTAAGTTACAAAATCCTCGACTCTCTCTCTCCCGTCACGAAACCTTAGCGCGTTACCGGTCGACGGAACCTCAACATTGGCGATACTATGATATGTGCATTTGATATTTAAATATTTTTTAATATTATATATTTGTTTATATTTCTTATTTATTTATTTATTTATACTTATCATGTAGCATATTTGTTGATATTTCATATTTGATTTGTATTTAGTTATATTTGTTTATGCCTAGAACATAAAATCCTCAATAGCAGAATCAAAGTATGATGCTTCAATAGTTGAATTTTTTTCTTCATATATTTTGTTATCTTGTGTTCCCATATAAAAAATATAAAGAAATAAAAAAACTACTAATTAATAAATACAATAAAATTTTAAAAAATTAAAATTAATAAATAGTCTTGTCATGGCTTCGCTATGGCCACGCCATGGCGTAGCGAGCCTCTTCGCCATGACCTCGCTACACCGCCTTAACTACCTTGAAGTAAGTAATTTTAACAAACACAAGATGAGCAGACAAATGAACAAACAAATGAAAAAAAATCAAACGAAATTGAAATGACACACTCACATGCCCTAACCTAGAACCTAAGCTTTGATACCAAAACTAACATGGGACAACGACCCTAAAATGCATATGAGATGATAATTGCCGAAATTAAATTAATTAATTGAACAATTAATCACAAATTAAACAGATACCTTAGGGTTTCGTGGATTGCCACTTAAGTGATCATGTTTGGTTCGACTAGGATCCAATCCGGCGCGCAACATTCGTTAGGATTTGCGGAAGGTGCGATCCTAGAGATAAAACTATAGCGTCCTCTAGGTCAGGGCACTCGCTCGTTGATTGATGTGGATTCTCATAGTTCCTTGCTAGGGCTTTGAAGGGAACGATTGGAGGCACGATTGGAGTGATCTCAAGCCCAACAACGGTTATAGATCAATGGGTATCGAAGAGAATCAACCCACAAGGATGGACATAAAGATAACTCAAGATTTAGGGTTTTGGGAGTTTTAAACATTCAAGTAGATGGAAGCAAAAACAAGAAGATAGCAAGCAAAATAGGAACAAGAAGTAAGGAGAAGATCAAGAACATAGATGGGCATCTCACCCTTGGCCTCTCACCAAATCCACATGGGGAAAGAAGAGTCACTCGTCAAAGCTCATCTCAAGCTATATGCAAGGCATTTTCATTCATTCATAAGCCATCCCCTAATTTGGCTTACATCATTACCTTATATACTAGGTGCCAAAAGAAACTAACCCTAAAATGGAAAAGTACAATATTACCCTGAAAGGTAACCTAAAAGCTTCTAAAACAAAGAAAAACAAAAGAAGAAACCAGCCCAAATCGGGCAAATATATCATCAGGCTCGCTCGAGCGAGTTTGGATCTCGCTCGAGCGAGAATCTTTAAAGGAGGTTGATCGAGAGACAACCAGGGTCGCTCGAGCGATTTTTGGCCTAAACTCTTGCTCACTCTCGCTCAAGCGAGTCTGAGTAGAAAGGTTGCCCTCTTGCGCTCCTTTAGGCTCTTCTTCCACCGCTTCTTCTTACATTGTTTCTTCTTATGCCAGAAAACCTGTCACGGCCCTAATTCCATGCCTTTGATGTTGGCGTCCCCGCCAATTCTCCTAGACCAAAAGTGTTTCATCACCGATGAAACCAGCTCGTGGCATACGTCTCCGTCAGAACCCAAGTGCTAGAGAGAGAGAAAGAGATTCCTCTCCCTTAAACTCTCATATAGGCAGGAGGGAGAGAGGAAGATCCGTACTCCCTTTTTCTTTATTTCTCTTTTTTCTCTATAAAAAGCATGAACCAACTAAAACCCTTCTTTTTCCTTGGGCCTGCATAACCTTAATGGGTCTTTATTATGAGGCCCAATGTCTCTCTCTTCTTTTTCCTTCTCTTATTTAACCTCTTCATTCTATCCTTCACCACTTGCATCAATTGGTCTTCCTCCCCTTCTCCTACTTTCTTCTGCTAGTATTGTACTTAGTAGTATTTCTTATCAGATCTAGAATATGGATCATAAACCCAATGTGGCCAAAGCATTTTTTATCAGATCAGAAAAATAAAATTAGAAAAAACATATATTTTTATTGCCACTTGCATTAAAGCACTTCTGATGGCCAAAGCATCACAAACTACGCTTGGCAAGCCATAGCAGGATCCAGCACACCAAAAAACAACAATGCAAACTGCATACCAGTTTGATTCAGGTACAATTACGTTGACTCCTTGCAGTCAATCTTTGACCAATCCCTACTGAGCAAAAGGAGACATCAGAAAAAAATTAAACTGAATTTCATTCTGAGAGATGCAGTTCTAATGTAAATTTCTACACCCAGGTAATGTAGGCCTAAATAATCCATAAAATCGCATTAAGTTGATAGAGTTGTCAAGCATTTGCTGAGATATGGAAGTACTAAATATATATACTCTTTGAACTGGTTACAAAAACAGGCAAAAAAATTAAAATGAAAGATCTGCTATATTTCATAAGAATGCACAAGGCTTATCCTAATCCTCTGTGAAAGAACTGGGTGTTATATAGGTTAAGTAAAAATAAAAAGAATCACAAAGATTTATTCCACTGACAAACAAAAATAAAGGTTAGGTTATTTTATACTCGGATAGGTAGTGAAAAGCCACAGGGCCTTCATGCCCATGAAATATAGAATCAGGAGCGAGAAAGAAAAAATAAGCGGAAACTAAAAGCCTGAGTATAAAATTAGCAAGTCAGTGAAAAAGAATTAGAAATATAAAATTACCTTCAATGAGTGCCATATATCTGTTAATGAAAAAACAGCCAACTTGACTTGAGTCAGAAAACTGAAAATCTCTGAATATATTTTTAGCGCATTTGGAGTCAGGATAAGACTGACAGGCCACTCCACTCTGTAACCTAAAGCTATGAAATCAAAGGCATGGACACCTACAATTTTTCAAATAGTAAGACATTAGATCAATCAAATATTAAAGCCAAAAAGAATCGAATATATGCGTAAAAAAAGAGGCCCGGGACGATGAGTCTGGACGCAACCAGATCAGCTGAGCACCATGTGGCACTCATCACGAGGATCGAGTGTCACGGCAACTTAGATAGGATCGATCAAGTACCACCCAAAAATTTTGGGCATGATCCAATGCATATCCACCGTTGAAAATGTGGCAAAATGTGCCCAAAATCAATGCACCAAGTTGGTTGGGTGTCACCTTATCTTTGACCCATCAAACGGAGGTTTAAAAAAAGAATTTTTTAACACTCACATGCCCTATGGCTGATGAAACAGGTGTTGTTTTGGGTTGATCATGCCACGTGGCATGTGATTTGGCATCCGGCGAGGCCTCCAGGGCTGTGTCAGGGGGCATTTCCCCAATTCTTAAAAACACAAAAAAAGGAAGGAAAAAAAAAAAAGAAGAAGAAGAAGAAGAAGTTGAACAAAGCTTCCCAAAAAGATTACCACTTGCAGAAGTTGATAAGGGCATTATTCCCTGCCCTTTGATGTACGCAAAAAGTCTTTCCTTGTATTCATCTCTCTCACATGAAGATCTCTGCACTGCGGAATCAAGGAACCCTTGGATTTCTGATATTTTATGGTTTCCCTCAATAACATTCCATTTCTGGTTAAAGAGAAAACAGTACAAAGCGCATTACAACAGGCCATCAGCTATAACTAATCAAACAATTCAAAACAGATAATTGAGTGGAAGCCAATACATTGTGCCAAAGAGAGGCAATGAATGAATCCGCCCAGTCTGCTAATTCCATAAAATGGTAGCGCCGCAAAGCCAAGAAATGTTCTCTCAGATTAAATCCTTCCTCTAGCAATTTAATAGTGAATCCACTAACGTACTTATATCTGGTATGGCTCAGGAAAAATATGGCAAGTACAAAATCTTTGCTTTTCAAACAGAACGATCTTTCACAAAAAGGCTTCATTTTTAACAATGGAAAAAATCATCACTTTGAAGTACTGCAATAGAAAACATAATGGTGCGAATTAAAGAACCATCAGTAGCAATGCAACAGCAATGAAAAAAATAAAAGAGGGAGGGGGGTGGGGAGGGGAGCAGCTGGTATTACACACTATAGGCCCAACCCCTTTACTTGTTCAATATTACACACTACATTCCAGTTACAGGCTATAAGGCTAATGCAAAGCTAGATCTGTATAATATTTATAAAATGTGAACCATAGTTACAAAATATGCATATGCATACATAGTTTAATATGCTATGTGAATAGTATAAATATAAACAACATTATGTTTCTAGCAGTAAGCAAAATCCTATATTGATATTATTTTTTTAAAAGCTAAAATATCTGACAAATATGGTATTTAATGATTTAAATAACAGGTAATTTATCTAATTGTATATATGGAAGCATAAACAATCACATGGAATATATTGTCTAATACATTTAACATGGTAAATGCACGTGTTTGACCATTTGTTACAAACCGAGTCATAATCCAGTCAATAGCAATATTCAACATGCCTCTGATCAAGACTCTAGCCAACTCTAGATGAAAACTAAGGACCTACTAAAGGTAGACAATTAGATAGAAATTTCTCTGGCATCCAAATACAAAAATTGCAAGGATACTGAAGTAAGATTTCCTGCAGTATGCATTTGTCAACAATGATATCGAGTGGTATCTCAGAACCAGCCACTGAAGTACTCCGTAGACCTCCACTATTGAGTGTGGGAATAGAATAAGAATAGTTCAGCAAGCCCTCCCATTTAGCCCCACCAGAAACACTTGCTGAGAGCTCCTCTTCCTGTGGGCCCTCCTTTGCATTTGTAGATAAATGAGCAGAAGTAGATAAAATTGATCGATCAAGTGTATCAACAAGAATGTCATCTCCATCATAGCATTGCTGACCGAGGAATTCATTCCCCTCTACGGCAGAAATACCAACGTTTGAGATCACAGGAAGCTCGGCTTGAAAACCATTACGAGAACTGCCAAACAACCTTTCCCCATATACTTTACAAGGATCCTCCACTGATAAGAAGTCAAAATGAGGAAGAGAAATTTTTGTATTGTCCATGAATTTTCTATCTGTAGAGTTAGGTAGTAAATGAAACCAAGCATATTTTGTCAGCATTGGGTTGGCATTCAAAAGATTGAAGTTGCAACCACGGTTCTGAGGTTTAGCCGTACATACATTTGATCGAACTTCATACTTTTCATTTTCACGTTGAAACTTCCCTGCAGATATCACAAATTCAGATTTATCGGGGGCATATATTTTGCCATACATTTGACCTTTGTCCTCTCCATCGGCTAAAAATGGATTCTTCAAAAGTCCTCCAAGTGGCCACAATGTATAAGAGTTATAACTTACATCTCCTGTCTCTGACATTCTAGAAAATTTTGAATCCAGACTTTCATGAGTTTTTGGAGAATCACAAACCATATTATCACCCCATTCACTTCTATGTGGCTTATGCCATGTACTTTCGCGGGACCATGGGGACAACACTGAAGTAGTCAAACATCTTGACTCTGATGCACTTAAAATATTATTTAGCCGAACAGATCCCTCGAATTCATTTTTCTCTTCAAAACTGTCTAAAGATACAGAGTCTGAAGATTGTGACGATCCCATCTCATAAGAGAACTCATCCGATGTACTAGAAGTATCAGCAAACTCGGCACCTGCATCCCTGGAAAATCAAAGAATGGTCTAGCCTTTGTGCATAACAAAATCATCATTGGAGAAAAAAGCACTGATGGCAGTGTTCACAACAAAAGAAAAGTAAAGGGAACCTTTAAATTCAACCACTGAATCATTGAGTTCACCCATGCTGAAACCCATTGACTACTTTGAATCAGACAAAGGAGAACGTTTTGGTCCCAACCTTTCGAACGATCGATCTTCAGATCATGAGTGTACCATCAGATAGGTAGATTGTAACGGCCGAGACTTTCATGCATTATTAGACCGTCATTGTTTTGCTTAGATTTGTGATTGTGATTAGTTAGATTGATTTGATGCACTTAAATAGTCGTTACGCATGAATATAAATCAAGAAAAACAAGAAAATCAAGAAACCATAAGGTATGGGGAAATCATTGGGTTTTTAATGCTAAGTATCATGCTAGGATGAGGTTAATTCCTTTTCAAAAAAAAAAAAAATTTCTTTTTTTTGAAATGGTAACAAAACATTTAATTAAAAAAGGAACGGGGTACATACCATTCGATATTCTTTTTCAAATATTGAAAGAGCATGTTTATTTTATTTTATTTAATCACCATATGCCTTAATGATTAATCATAGAATCACATGATTTATACCATTATTCCTTAGCAATTTCACATGTTATTTACTATGCTTATGCCATGTCACTCTCACATGAAAGTTATGTTAATGTTCATATCACTTAGTTGATTCATACACATGTGAATTTAATAAATTTGAGACCAAGATAATAGACCATGATATGGACTAATAAAGTAGAATATTGCATGACGTTTTTACTGAGGTTTTTGTATCGTATTTATTATACATTTCATAGCATATGAAAGTAGTAAGATTTACGATTCTCACAAGACTAAACCATGATACCATGAATGAATTATACACCATGAACGTTATGAGTAGATTTACATCTACTATTTCAAGTGAATAATACGATACGGTGAAAAAGACATAAAAAGCATGACTTAATGAAGACATAATGAACACTAGTATTAATGAATATGTTAAGAGATTACCGTTGCATACCATAACCAACTCAGATCCAATGGGCAAGTAATCTAAAATATGAGATGGTGACTATGTGTGTCTAAGAAGAGAAGACTATGTAGAGGCCCCATACCCAATTGATGTACAATAAAGGTGAAGATTGGGACGACAGACCAAAGATGAAGAGTGGTCATGATAATGAGATTCATGTTGCATTGCATTTAACATTAATAATGAAAATCACCACACGAAAAACTAGAGAGACATGAACAAGTTACATGTTATGTATCAATGCTTATTCTTAGTTATTGTTTAATATCGCTCATATACATGTCATGATCTCATTGCTTTTATTTCACATTGTTTATCATTGAATTATTTATCATTATTTGTTCGTATAAGGCTTGTATACGGATTTCTTGTATTAGCGATCCTATGACTAGCCCATACAAAGTTCTTTTTTACTCACATCTTCATTGTTTATAATGGGATGGTCAAGAGATGAGTTGATCACAAGATAAGAGGATACTGATGCAGAGATCCATGACACAAATCGGGATTTGAATGAAGACGGTTTCGAGCGTTAGAAGTTTACTTATTTTGAGAGTTAAGACTTTTATTTTAGATTGTATTTAGAGTTTTATTTGAGATTGTTGAGACCTTTTTAGTTGAGTTAGTTTGGATTAATAATTACATTATTTATGAGTAGTTAATTGATTAATTTTAATTCAATTCAATTTTTAATAGCTCGTATTACTTATGAATGAATGGCAATTTATTTTATTATTTACATTTCGTTGTGCTATAATTCGGATCATTATGTTACTATTATATTTTATCTTTTGTCGCTAGTTATGTATGTTACGTAGTGCAGCGTCTCCAGATGAGCACAGAGATCCAGTGTGTAACTTTGGGACGTCACATAGATATTTAACTCACGTGGCACAAATCCCACAAAAGTAACCTTAAAATCAGGTTTGAGCATATTCAGTTCCACGTGATGTTAAGGTCACTTTTCTGGGATGTGTGCCATGTGCAAGAAAAAACTGACTGTCAGATGGTACGCCCATCATCTCAAGATCCATCGTGTGTAAGATTGAGACAAAAAATTGTCTCCATCATCTAAATCAAAGTAGTCAATGTGTTTTCAGCGTGGGTGAATTCAAAGATTCGATGGGGGAATATAAAGGTTCCCAAAAGTAAATAAGAAAACATCTATTTTACCTCTGGTAAGTAACACAAATAGAGTTTTTTGAATTTACCTCCCTAAGATATGTCTTATTTACACTCCTGACCCTATGTTTTACCAATTTACATTGCAGTCCTTGCTTTTATGTTTCCTTTACTTATGACCCCTTAAAGTGATGTATTCTCCAACAAAATAATCTTTGACGGCATTGAATCAGTTGATGGAGAATGTTTTCCAACCCGATCTTTGATGTAATTGATCTTGAGATCACTACCAACAATCAGATGGTTAGATACTGACTTCACATGGGACACATCTCGAAAAGCGATCCCATACCAAGTTTTATGTACACCCATGATCATCATGCGGAATCAAAATTTGATCGTCTGATGATAGGCTTTTGATCTCAAGATTCACTAGGTCGAAGATTGTGGTAAAATACAATCTCCGTCGCCTGATTCCGAGCAGTAAGAGATTAGTTTTGTTACAGTCAACGACTGATCTGTCACACTAGGGGGTAATATGTAAAGGGAACACAAAAGCAAGGGCCTCAGTGTAACTAGGTGAAACAGGCGGAGTGTAAAAAAGACATCTCAGGTGGGTAAATGCAAAAAACCCATGTAAATAAGACAATTACAGTAACATTTCTAAATATTGAGGGGGAAGAGATTGTAACTTACAACATTTCGGTTCCTTGATCAGCAGTTGAGGAAGGGAAAATTGGATACTCATCAGATGTCCATCGCATTGGAAAGTTTCGACCGCTTTTTCTAGTAGCAATAAAGATTGGTACAGTGCCAAATGGAATCACCTAGGAGAAAACGGCATAAAGTCAATGAGGAAAAAATAAAAAATGTGCTAGTGAATACTCAGAGAAGAGAACAGTGGCAGGTCTATGAAAGCAAAAGCACACATCTCATTTTTCAATGAAACCAAATGAAGGGATGTCTAAGGTAGTGGCTCACATTGGTCGCCAGTTGTCATGAAGATAGTCTAACTCTCTGAGGACACAAACGCAAAGATGAGAAAATGGAGCAAAGCAATTTGAGTTTGTATGTGCGCGTGTGTTGGCTTGGAAAAATTGAGGTTCGCCTGAAATCTTTAAGGTGGAGATGCATTCATATCTATCGTAAAGGAAATGCCGTGGCTGATTCACTCGCTATTCTGGGAATTAGGGAAGAGGCAAATTTTTATATATATATATGGTGCACCTTGACCGTCAACCAAATACCACGTGGAGCAAGATTGAAGTTGTATAAAGTTGACGAACATTTTTTTCTAATTCATAAAAATATTATCATTCTTGGATAAAAATAGTATCCCCAAAAGAACAAATTAGGAAAGAAAGAAGAGGTGCGTTACAAAGCAGGTTGCCTTCGCAAAGACACAACAGTCAAAAAGAAATCTTCAATAATTTTACTCATATCTAAAACAGGATTTATTCTTCCATCATCAATGTCCGGATACTAAACTATTAAATTATTTCTAGAATTAGCCCAATTCATAATTTCCCAATTTTTTCGGGCCACAGATTTCTAACTAGATCATTGCCTAAAGGAGAAATGCATAAACATTCTTTAAAATTGTACCTCAATTTGTTGTTTCGCTATTCATTATTCGACAAAAGAAGGCAACAACTAAAAGAAAGTCAAAAATCGAAGAAAAATGGCCTCTTACATTTCTACGTGCTTGTTGGCATCTGATATTCAATCTTGCGAAAAGTCTTTGAAGTCTTTCTTGCATTATTTTGTACATTGTTTCCCTCTCACGTACCATGGCCTCCACTTCTCTTTTGCTGGACGTTAAAGGGTACAAGGAAGGTACACAACCAATTGAAGAAGCATTCCAACAGGGAAGAATATCCTCCATATTTGTCAAATTTAAAGAGAGGGTAAACCCATTTTCATCTTTTTTGTCTCCAATGGTCATTGAATTGCACAAGTTCAGAAGTTCTATAAGTATCCAAAGTTGTTGACCAGCTCGGATGAGGGGGCGACAAACATCTTTCAAGAAACAAGGAATGGAAACTCCATCTCGTTCCTGAGGCACAAAAGATTAGAATATTATAATCTCTTCATATAATTTCCTTCAAAGAGGTGCATATGTGTGTTCTATAGTAAACCAATGTTTTAAACTCTGGACCGGAGGCCGAACCGGCAAAGGCACCGGTTCGGGCCGACCGGGTTAGAGAGGATCGGTTCAACAATATTATATATAATATTAAATAATATTTAAATATAATATTAAATACTATTTAAATATAATATTAAAATAATTATTAAAAAATTAAAATTAATAATAATTCAAATATCTATTATTTTCCTATTCATTACATATTAGTTAAATTTAATTTTGAAAATAGATAAAAATAATATTATATTTTTTTAAAAATATTCCTTTGTAACTTAGGATTCTTGCCTTTTTTGAAATATCTTTTAAAAATTTTCTAATTAAATTAGAAGCTTATCCTTTTTTTTCTAAGCTTTGTGTAAAGTGTGCAAGTTAGATATTTTAATTTATTTTATTCTAAAAATAGAATCTAAAATAGAAAAACAATAAAATAAGAGAAAATTAAAATTCAATAAACCGGATCAGTTTTTCTTTAACCGGATAAACTGGGCGGTTCACTGAAAAGCCGGACGGTTTACCGGTTGAACCCAAAAAATCGAAACTTCTGGTTTTTTGTCGGAACAAACCAGCTAGGCTCCCGGTTCTGGTTGAACCACAGGTCGGACGCCAGTCCAGTCCCATTTTTAAAATACTGTAGTAAACATTACCTTAACAGATGTCGCGGAAAACTCTCTAGTGTGACCATTTCTACGTGAATAAGGTTGTGAATCATCCAAATATTCTACAACAAACTCCTCATAAGGATCGTCAATGCTAGCCCGATAAATCCATGATTTGATGAAACCACAATACGGTTCACATGAGCGAACAAAGAGAAACTTTAGAAGTACACAGTGAACTGGATCAGCATCCTACAAGAATATAGTACAAAATGTCCATTAGTTTGACTAAGAAAATATGGCCATAAAATGTGAAGTCTCTATTTGAAAATTGGTTAATCCAGGTCACATTTTAATCAAAGTCAAGAAGTTGAACTACGGTCCATCATACAGGAAACTTTAGATGGGCTAAAATTAACAACATGAGGTATAAAAGCACCATTGTGTGCCACGCAGTCATGATACCAATGTCTCGTATGGTTTTAATCCGATGATGCAGGAACCCTTTGAGAGTTGACAAATAAGCACCCACACTAATTAGGGGCATAACTAACTGTCAAAAAATAAAAATAAATGGCAGAAACACTACACAATTTTCATAGGTGAATACCCATCATGCTAATCAAATTTTTGGGGCTGCAAGCACAAAATTTTTGTTATGGACGATGGTCGATGAAGCATGGAGAGTACTAGATGAATTTGGGTGAAGTCCAACACACTATCCGCTGACCCCCACCCCTACACCCCACCAAAATTAAAAATAAAAACTAGGAAACAAGAGTCACTTGGAGGATACTTTTCAAGGAATTAAAATATAATGCATATGATAATAATACAAGAGATAATAACATAATAACGCAATAAAACAGAAACTAAAATAAACATGAAAATTTCACCAACCAGCCTAAATCAAGGTTATTGAATTTGCTCACCATTCAAATTCAAAAGCTTAAAAAAATCCTTATGAGGCAATTTTGAGAAAGCATCGATACATATCCTCCCTAATATCTGAACAGATATACATCTAATTACCAAAAAAAAAATAATAATAATAATAATAATAGTAATAATATTTACTACTACACGGGAATTTTGGGCATTTAGTAGCAGAGAATGAAGGGAATTCCCAACAACAATACAGCAAAATGACTAGCACAGGTTCATTAATTATTTGCCTAACGTGAAATGTACATACAATTCAATTGAATTATTTCTTCAGTTTGCATTTGTAAGAAATATACGAGCTTCCTTTGACTGAGAATACAACTTACAAGTTAATGGATTATCTAAAGTTCGTCGATGACCTTAGTAATGTGTATTAGTCCAATAGGTTTGGATGGTAAAATTAGAAAATTGTTCCATTTTCTCTTATTGTGTGGATATTTAGCAATTCTGTAGAATTTTACTTTTGGGGGGAACTGAGAACAGCAAAATGGATAAAGCAATTGTATATTGAGTTTTTATATGTAAAGTGGAGCAAGTAAAAATAAATGCAAACTACTTATACTAGCTACTATAGAATAACTCCAACAAACGTAAAAAATATTGAACAGAAAATGAGAAATGAAAATAGATTCATTAGCCTTACCCAAAGCTGAACATAAAGATACGTAAGTAGATCGGCTCCCCTGGGGAAGTTATGGAATTCTAAAGCTGTATTAGCATTCAAATCCTTTATGAGGAAACAAAGATTTCCAAGTGCTTCAATATGAGTGCACAATTCCTTCGTATGCAGGTAAACCTCTAAAACAGTAATTTCCGAATGGATCACGCTCGTGAGGCATCCCACACCAGAAGAAATATCAGAAATATTTGAATGCCTCAGTTGTACTGATGCAAATAAAGTGTTCAGAGAAGAATTGTATCCTTCCAAAACTTTTCCAACGGCAACAGCAAATGCCTGATTAACCAGGCTGTACGGAGGCTTCTGATCTGGTTCGGGATCCGTTTGTTCACCTTCTCTCTTGTCTTTTTCTCTACCTTTTCGATTTAGGTCCGTGCTTATGCAAAGAAAATAGTCCACAAACTTCCTAAGAAGAAAAAATATAAAGCCTGAGCGGCCTATAGATTTTAGAATCTTTCCCACAACATTTGTGCTTGAGGACCTGCACCACAAACTAGGAATTCTATGGGAAGTTCTGTCTGCTTGATCAGAACAAAAAGCTGCAGAGATCCTTTCTATGTCATCTAGTGCTGATTTTATCCCTTGTAATGCATTTATGGCCAACCTTACCAAATCAGACTCCTACAAGACAACACTTGAATTCATATTCCTGAAGAAGAAGTTTACATTAAGCTCGCTAAATAATCGAACAATGTACAGTATCTCCTATAATTATAATTAAAAAAAGAAAGAAAGATAGCAAAAAAATAATGAGATAGATTAAAAAAAGTTAAAACTCTGCAATTTGAAACAAAGAAGAAAGAGAATGTAAAACAGGCATTGTTCATGTTGCATTTGACCAAAGCAATTTTATAATCCTGCTTGAAGCAAAATCATATTAAAATTAAAATAGAAGTCAGAAATATTCTCAAAGCATCACTCGTGCTGCAAATATCATTTAATTTGCTCCATATTTCCCCTTCATTTTGTTGATTTCTTCAATTTTCAACAACATGAACTTTGCTCCACATTAGTTCATTGTTCTTCCTTTAATGTCAAAAACCTTCTATTCTTTGGCATATAATCCATGTGTCAGAATTAGAGCTGGTTAAAGCTCAATTCCAACAGGCCTCCCCATTGGAACTATCCGACATTTCCCAGACAAAGGACTTTCAGGTATGATCTGTAATGCCCTCGTTGTTTTTTTAACATAATGTTCTTTGAATCTACAAATTATTCAGGGCATGCATATCATAAATACCAAGTATTAAAATATCAGTATCATTCTATGCCAAGGGTGTCACAAGTATCGGATGTCATTTCGGGTATAGGTGATACCTAATAGCATATAGTACCGGTGCTACCCAAGATGAAACATTTTTGTCTCAGGTGACTCCGGTAACGAGACGTATTTGCTTGAAACGTCTACAATTGTTGTTACATAGATGTGCAGGTCAAACTTTCTTCTCGGGCTTCAAAGTGGCCAGGAATGGACCGACTGTCACTCACCTTCAATATGTTACTGATACTATTATCTTCTGCAGTAACAACAATAGTGAAGTCCAAGCAGTTACTAATATCTGAACCGTTTACGAAGCCATCTTCGGAGAGAGAGTGAACCTCCATAAATCTAAATTGGTGGGTATTAGTGTGGAGAATCATATCCTGACAGTATTGGCTAACAAAGTGGGGTGTTTGCATGAGATATTTCCCATCACCTATATCGCTCTTCCTTTAGGGGTTGGAAAGCTCAAAGCTCACATATGGGAACTGGATATTCTAATATTTGAAAAAAGACTGGCCATGTGGAAGAGCAAAATGCTACGCGATGGGGGTAGACTCACCATCATCAAGTTTACTTTTTCCACTCTTTCGATCTTCTTTATGTCCATGTTTGTTGCCCCTGTTAAGGTCATTACCCAGCTGGAAAAAATTGTTCACGATTTTCTGTGGGAAGGGGGAGGGGATAGTAAGAAATTTCATCTCCTCAACTGGGATATTTGCAGTGATACCTAGACACGTGGCATGGGTGCCAAGTGTCAATAGATGTTAGGCACGCCAATTTCTAAAGATTCCAATACGGCGGCACAGCCTTAAGAAAAATAAATTAAATAGAACATATATAAAAAAGATTGAAGGGAAATCGTAGAGAGCAAATTGAGATATGTAACGAAAACATACATAGTACATGTTATGAACCTAAAAAAGTATACTATATTAACAAAATCCTTTTCAACGACCCAAACATTTTACTTAGTAGTTACTAAACTTCACATAATTTTTTTTTAAACGAAATTCATTTATTGTTGTCAAAACAAGGAGCATTTTGATAGCATTATGTGGTATTTACATACATATCTAAAAGTTTTGTGTTGTTTGAGGAGTGTCCAAGCGTTAGCACGTGTGCCAAGTGCCACCAAGTGTCGGCACGGCAAAAAATCCCAAAAGTAGAGGTGCCAAGGTAATAGTGCATATTTGCCGACGGAATAAACAAGATGGAGGCTGGGAATTAGGAAACTGGGCTTGGTTAACAACGCATTGTTGGGTAAATTGCTCTGGAGGTTGGGGGACGACAAGGAGAAAGACAAACTTTGGTGGCAGGTTATCACCTCTAAATACGATATCGCTGACAATGGCTGGGATAATCGAATGGACGGAAGAAAGGATTCAGGCTGGTGGCGGCAAGTTCAGTTTGTGGCTCCCTATTTCAAGGATTGCATCAAATTCAGTTGGGGAGATGGAACAAGAATTGATTTTTTTTTCTTTCCGCAAGGGGGGGGAGGGGTACCTCAAATAGGACGAGGTGGACGAGTTCATCAGTATGTTTCAGGCAAGGATCAAAATAGCAGTTTCGTTTCCGGATTCGGGCATGGCCAAAACCGAAAATTTGAACCAAAATTTCGGCCAATAATTTCCCCTCCATATATATATTTGGACCGAAATTTCGGTTCAAGTTATCGTTTCGGTGGGGACCGAAACAATTCGTCCGACAACTTGAGTGATCGGCCGAAATTTTGAACCATGGTTTTAAGTGCTTCATTCAATGAAAATCAGCACGGCTCATAAAGACTACAGAAATTGGGACATGAATGTTAAAGAAATCTTCTTGGTCAAATACTTTTGCAATCACCTCTACTGGAGAGCTTAGAATTTGGGAGGCAGATAAATTTGGACGAAATTTTTGAAGTTTAAGGTCCCTCCCAAAATAAAGATCTTCAACTGGTCCATGGGGTGGGGAAGGATTCTCACCATTGATCAATTAATTAAGACGAAACTATCCACAACAAATGTTAATTGTGCATGTAAGGCAAATACTTTGTTGGTCTTACCCTTGTCCATTGCCCGTTTTCGGCAACGATGGGGTGATTCTTAAAGCTTTCAACATCAATTGGGCTTTTCCGAAGAAGGTGGAGATGTTGTTCCGCCAGTGGGATGGGGTTCTGTAGACACTCAAATCTGGCCCAACACATGATCGACCCATTCTTCGACAAGAACACACTTCCAAGCTTCCGAAAGCATTCCCGTAACCCTAGACACCCTTAGGAGGCTTAGAAAAACCTTAGAGAAAGACCCCCGATCCCCGGATGATCCCAAAGTCAGACCAATGGAGGCTCAAGGCCCCAAAAAATAGTGTTTCACGGATTCATGATGTTTTGCGACCCTCGACGACAAGCGACTTCCGATGGCATAACTTTTGACATAAATGTTCGATTATTTAATATAATATATCGTTTTGGGGTAGCTTGAGACGATACATCCAATGGGTTATAAATTAGGAGATTTACTCATGCGTGCATATTATGCACGCATGACTTAAGTTCTATTTTTCAAAAAACAACTCTCGAATCGAGCCTTGAACTTCCCAGTTTCATGTTTGGTTTTAAAGCATGTGTGTATATTTGACTTAAAACCTGCAAATCCGAGAATGCACGATTCCCATTGTTGTACCTTGACTTGTGGACTATCCCATGACTTTGAGGGTAGGTTTCAAACTACCTTTGTACCCCCCAAGAGCCATTGGAACCACCCTTTTACCCTTTAAGTGATTCCCCCATCATCCACCATTAAAACCCATCTGCATCTTCTCCAAGCCCCCGAAATCCCTGATTCCTTAGATGAACCCATTACCTAAAACCTAACCTTCCATTAGGACTAAAACCTAATTAGGAGCCCCTTAATCACTCCTTCCTCTATAAATAGAGACCCCCACCCCCTCATTTAGGATACTAATTTTACCAAGGTGAAACCCTAGCCAATCCATCTCATATCTCCATACTTCCAAGCTTTCCATCTCTCAACCTTAGTTCAAGTCTTAGGATTCCATTACCCATACTTGCAATCGAAAGCTTGCCGGAATAGTTCTATGCAAAGATCCGACTGTGGTGCTACAAGAGCCCGAGATTTCATCTCCGGCTCTCCTCTTCTTCTATTCTATTATTTTCTTTAAGGGTTTTCCCTCACCCTATGATTTAAGTTGTTACGCCGCTGAAATTCGGAAAGCGCGAAGAGCTTAATGCTGGTCTACGTGCCTTCGGGCAAGGGGAAGTGTGTCGCCACTTCTCTTTTTTTCAATAATTGGGCCATAGTAGAGACCACTTACGAGTGGGCCGGTTAGGTGCATAACACCTTCCTAATCGGTAACCGAAGTACTTGCCTAGAGCCTTTGGCGTAGACCGCGATCGGAGTCAAATCCAACACTTACGTGTTTATTATATTTTATTTTAGTTTCCCGGAACACCAAAAGCTCCGGGTAGCGACTCCATATTTTAATCCAGCATCGCAACGGGTCCTCAAGGTCCATGGTTGCACAGATGGCGACTCCACTGGGGATAATTATTTGAGCTTGCACTTGAAATTTGGCCTCTTTTGCATATCTTTCATTTCGGTTATGTCATGCTTTTTAGCCTAGTCATTTGACTGGCACTTTCATTGGATACTAACATTTACGATTCTGTTTTTTTTTCCTAGTCACTTGATTGGCAGTTCTCTACTTTCCCGCATTTTAACTCTCGCAATTATTTGGTGCCTTTATTTTTTTTATCTGCCTAGTCATTTGACTAGAACTTTCGTTTGGATACTAACCTCTATGATTCCGAACCTTTATTTTTGCCTAGTCACTTGATTGGCATTGTCTTTTATTTTGCTAAACATATTTCACCATCAGACGCAGGCCCGTGGTGGCGGCATGGGACTTTGATAGCCTGAATTTGGGACATAGGCAAAGCTCCAATATTGGACTTAATTGGACATCCCTAAAATGAGTTGGAAGACAAATTTTAAAAAGGCACAATAATCTGGTTTGTTCTCATGGGTAGTTTTTTTTAAAAGGGGAAAATTATGCATCCACATAACCAAACCTTGGTTCCAAATAGAGCGGCGGCCCTCGTGTTGATGATCTCGAAAAGGATCACCCGATCCAGTACCTAAGAAGGTGTTTACACTGGAGGTATATCGGTTGGGTTACCAAACTTGCTACAAAACCCAAAACCCAGGGAGGGCGATAAAAAAAATTGAAACGGGCTTGTATCCCTAGGCACAGCGAGGAGGGACCCGGTAACCAAGGCTGAAGACAAACTTCTGAGGAACATCGCCCCACAAACCAAGGCTTCTCAGCATACTTTGGGCAGCCATTCGGAGAGACTGCGAGCTTTGCGTACATAATATGCACGCATAGTTTAAAAATCCATAAAAGCCTTGAGTACATAATATGCATGCATTGTCTAAAAGCAAAAAAAATTAAGCTTTGCGTGCTTATTATGCACGCATAACTTTTGTTTGCTAAAAGGCCATGCGTACAATATATGCACGCATAGGTTAAACCCTTCATTGTCGATTCGGCATTTCCCCCAAGATTGGAAGCCCAAAACGGCCACTGAACCCCTCGACCTTTGGTTCGAGATCTATCAATACCTCCGACACATTTGATACTCAACACTCTCACCGGTCAAAGGAGGTCACCCTCCTATTGGCTCTTTCGAGAGTTCGTAGTACCGCGGAACAACTCCGTGCCCTTAAAGATCAAAAGAGATCACTCCTTGACTCTCAAGGGGGCATTTGAGTCCCTGCCGTAGAAGGTATTGTGGATATTGAACCTTCCCAAGAGGGGAGGCTAACGTCTAAAATCAAAAAAAAAAAAAAAAAACTCCAAAAATCAAAGAATCAAAGAAATTCAAAATCTTAAAAAAAAAATCCAAAATCAAAATCCAAAAGAAGAGTCAAATTTTTTTGTAACCGCACATTACAACGGCATCACCATACCCAATGCCACCTCGAGTGAAAAAGGGAGGAAAGTTTGCAGCCCTTACCTAAAAAACCCATACCCTGCCCGTTTCCAATCCATGGCTTCAACATCCGAGCCACCCACCACCAATACAGAAACATCCCCACCACGTTCTCACATGTATGAGATTCCCATCTCAAACCCATCAACCCAACCCCCATTCACCATCGCCGGGCCATTCAGTTTTTCAAATTTTTCCACCACCTCAAGCCAAGCGCTCCTGCCACCCCATACATCTCTCCCGTCAAGCGAATCACCATCCACATCCGCCCCTATGCCGAAACTCATGTCTCTAATGGAGGGCATGATGAGAATTTACCAGGCATGGAAAGCCTCCCAAAGCTTCCCAAATCAATCTCAAATGCCACCAAATCCTCAACAAACTCTTCAAACCCTCCAAACATCTCTCGCTCAAAGTAAAACTTCCAACCAACCAACCATAGTCCACACTTTCCAAGGTTCTCACCACCAACCATGGAATTACCCAAATGGCCAAATGGCCCTCAAAGGCCATACTTCGAACCTAAACCCACTTGGGCTCGAACCCAAGGGCCGCATTTCCAAGCCACTCATCATTCCCACAATACCCTATGTACAACCACACCCAACAAGCTTACCTCATCCCTCCTCAAAGTTCAAACCCACCTCACCCAACTCACCAACCAAACATAAATCATTTCAACCCAAATCCATCATACCAAATACAAGGAAATCCATCGCAAATTTCCAACCATTCACCATTCACGCATTCCCTCACTCCCCAACCCAACCATCAAAATTTCCAACAATATCAATGGCCTCCAAACGCCAATCCAACCTGCTCAGAATCTGCCAGTTAATCATACCACACCACCACCACTCTTCGACTCAAGCCATCTGTACGAAGAAGATGAAGTCAAGGGCAGTGAAGGGTATATGAGGGCATTTACCAGTCTCAATCCCCAACATCCCACATTCCATGACCATCAAGCAATTTGGAATGAGTGGGGCAGCCAGTAGAGGGAGGACCCCCCACCTTGCAGTCTAGAGAGTCTGAATTGTTAAGAGAACAAATGGACAAAATGCCGAAATAGTTGATGAAGCTCGGAGGAGCAGAGATTCATGCCACCGAGCTCTCGGATTTGTGCCTTTTCGCTGAAGTACCATTACCCCACAAATTCAAAGTACCTACGTTTGATAAGTACAATGGCACTGGCAACCCAATTGCCCATTTGAAATTCTACTGCGGGGATATGTGTCAGTATGGTGGAGATGAGCTCCTTCTTATCAAGATCTTCCAAAAGAGTCTCACGGGCCCGGCATTGCGATGGTTCACTTCTGTGGAACCATCTCTGTTAAAAACATGGAAGGATCTCACTCATTTGTTCCAAGAACACTATGTCTACAATATCGACATAAAGTCGCGCAAATCAGATCTGACCCGGCTAAAGCTGAAATCCGATGAGACCTTCAATAAGTATCTCGGAAGATGGAGAACCCTGGTAGCCCAAGTAAGGAACAAAATGCCAAATGAGGAATAGAGAGATGATAGAAAAAGCAGCACTCCCCATCATATCAGATTTTCTGGTGTATCAGCAGCAAGCCAGTCTTGCCGACCTTGTAAGAAATGCCAACCGGCGTGAAGACGTGATAAGAGAGGGGCGTCTAAATCAGACAGCGGCCAATGGAAATCGAAGGTTCGTGGAGCAGAAAAATGAGAAAAGGGCAAGTGTGGAGGTACAAGCAATCATGACCTCACAACCCAGCACAACCTCAACACCCTTCCAGTTTAGGGCAATACAGCAAACGTCAACACAAGCAGGTACAGTACAGAGACAGGGTAATGACCCAGGGACCTAAGTAGAGAAGGACCCGTTTTAATCGAGTGTTCACTCCTTTAGGACAGCCCTTGAATGTATTGTTGCCATTGCTAATCGAAAAAGGATTGGTCACCCCGTTCCAACCGCGACCACCGCCAAATCCACTCCCAAGGAATTTTGATCCCAATGTGCATTGCAATTTCTACCAAGGGTCGGGGCACCCAATTGATCGATGTTTTCCACTGAAGCATGCGATACGTGATCTCATCCAGCAAACCACCACACCAACATCATTCAAGCATCATTACCACCACACCCGCCGACGCGACATGCCCTAGACCTATTGTCAATATGGTTGAAGGGGACATCGGAGAATTTGACCCATCAAAGCTCATCACCAAGAGTAAAAGATCTACCTTATCGAGACAGTTGAGTCAAACAAAGGAAATCATAGGGATGGTCGAACCTCTCAACATGGTTGATTACTTCCTGCACCTAGAACCCCAAGAAGCACCTTTGAATCTAAGGTTGTACTTTCCACCACCAGCACCAGTCAATCACATCTTGCTCGGGTTAACTTCACCTCCCCCCTTCCTTTCATTTCAAACACCTATACCCACTCTCTTTCATATCCGTGGACCATCATACAACCCACACCAGGTCCCACTCGATTATAATCAAACCAATGCTAACCCCGATAGCAGAAGTGGGGGTAGTCGATTTTATCACCCGGTTGGGAAGAATTTCAAAGCAATCAGAAATGTTGACGCCGGGCCACGAAGGGAAGAAAGAATCTGCAGTCGTTCATCCGCTAGAAAAATGAGTCGAGAATTCGCTCTCGAAACACAGTTAAAGAGAGCGTCGGCTCACATCTCCATCTAGGACCTACTCATGACGTCCCCACCACATCTCAAAGCTTTAATGGTGCCCCTAAAAGATGCTCATGTGTCAAGCACAATTTCTCCAAATGAGGTGGGGCAAATGATCAGGCAAGTACTGGCTCCCAATTCTATCTCATTTTCAGACGTCGACCTTCCACTCGAAGGGCATAACCATTCCAAGTCCCTTAACATCACAGCCGAAACAGAGAATATGGTGATTCCCTTAGTGTTGATAGACAATGGGTCAGCATTAAATGTATGCCCGTTAAGGACCGCTACCAGGATAGGGTCAATCCGTCCACTTTCAGGCCAGCAAAGATAGGGGTCAGAGGATTTGACAACACCCGAAGAGAAGTCATAGACGAGGTAAATATTGAGCTCACCATCGGTCCGATGGCCTTCTCCATTCCCTTCCAAGTCATGGACATCAAATCCACCTTCAATCTATTACACGGACGCCCATGGCTACATGAAATTGGGGCAATACCCTCTACCCTCCATCAAAAACTCAAATTCGTATCCGAGCAAAAGGTCATAGCCATCTTAGGCGAAGGGCAAGAAGGGGAAAGAGCCACCCACAGCATTGAGAACCTCAAAGTTCTAGATGTACCGCATACGGTTGAAGATGCAAACCTGCATAGCTTTCAGTACGACGTTGGGGGAATGACGCCAGTCGTCACAATGCTCCAAAGATGGGGCTATCAAAAAGGAAAAGGGTTGGGCCCCACCTTGCAATGCAGAAGGGATCCCGTCAAAGTCAAAGGGGGACAACAGGTCAAGTTCAAGATAGGATACAAACCTACTGGCGAGGAAGTTCAAAAGGTCAAAGAAAAAGCTCAAACTGTCGTCATAGCCTGAGCAAGAGGGGTAAACCTTTAAGAAGATGAGCTCTATCCACAACCGCACATCATAAACACCTTCATAAGTGTCGGAGTTGTAAAAATCAATGAGAATGGAGTAGTACAGCTCACCCCGCATAAGAAAACTGACATCCAAATGGTCGACCCCAAAATTGTCCCTCAGGAAAACCGACATCCAAGAGGTCAAAGAAAAAGCTCAAACTGTCGTCGTAGCCCGAGCAAGAGAGATAGATCTTGGAGAAGAGGAGCTTTGTCCACTACCGCACATCAGAAGCACCTTCATAAGTGTCGGAGTTGTAAAAATCAAGAATGGAGCAGCACAACTCACCCCGCATAAGAAAACCAACATCCAAATGGTCAACCCCGAAATTATCCCTCCGGAAGAAATAGATCTCGCCTCTTTATCACTCTTTGAGGAAGATGTACCTTTTCCAACAGAATCAGTCATCCCAACCAACCCCGAACCTGATTTGCTAACTGAGGAACAAATTCAAAATGAGTCTATCATCAGCATGCTAGGAAGGACCCGAGAGAGCCGTCACCATCCACTTCCCCCGCAGACCTAGGTAAGGGAACTTCACGACAAGTGAGGAAATGGGTTTCCCATGACTATGGAAGCTTCAAGTGGCCTGAAATTTGGCACTGTTCCCAAAAAAAAACAACCTGTAAAAAATGGAGATAGCCCTTGGCAAACGATGTCGTGCATGTTTAAAAAACCATTTTGCCGAGGGGGGTCGTCTCCGCAGAAAAGGAAAAACCTAAAAAAATAGAAAAATACAAAACAACCAAAAAATAGTCTTTTAAAATACTGGAAGAATAAAAATTATGATGCCTTATACAAAGAACACGTCCAACGTGACATCGACCCCTTGCTTGTAGAAATACAAGAAGAGGTAGGAGTCACGGATCTAGATGAAGAGCCTCAGTCCAGGAGCTCCCCAGTGAACTCCCCGAGCAATATGCTTATTTTGAGAATGTCCCTACCCCAATCATTGAAAAACCGAGGATGTTAATCTAGGAACAAAGGAAGATCCTAAAATTACAAAGATCGGAACTTCACTATCTCCTGAGGAAAGACAAAGCATGATTGATTTCTTTCGGTCATTCCGAGACGTTTTCGCATGGTCATACGAGGATATGCCAAGTCTAGATATTGATTTGATCGAGCATGAGTTGCCACTGTATCCTGATGTGAAGCCCGTCAAGCAAAAATTAAGGCGTCTTAGGCTCGAATGGATGTTGAACGTAAAGGACAAAGTCATCAAGCAATACAATGCAGGTTTCCTCATGGTCTCCAAATACCCGGAATGGTTGGCCAACAACGTGCCAGTACCGAAGAAGGGCGGAAAGGTTCACATGTGCTTCGACTTTAGAAATCTCAATAAAGAAAGCCCGAAGGACAACTTCCCTTTGTCGCACATCGACATCTTAGTCAACAACACTGCCAGGCATGGGATGCTTTCATTTATGGACAATTTTTCCAGGTACAATCATATCAGAATGGCAGAGGAGGACCAAGAAAAGACAACTTTCATCACGCCCTAGGGACTTTCAGTTATCGGATCATGCCCTTCGGTTTAAAGAATGCTAGAGCGACATATCAAAGGGCAATGATGGCACTATTCCATGATATGATGCACAAGGAAGTTGAGGTGTACGTCGACGATATATTGCTAAGTCACAAGAGAGGGGTGGTGATCATCTGGTGAACCTCTAAAAATTGTTCGAAAGATTGAGTCTGAACCATGGGTTAAAATATCGGGTTACCGATACGTATCGTCCAAGATCCAAAACGATACGTATCGGACGATACGTATCGGTACCGGTCTGTATCGGACGATACATTGAATGTATCATTCGATGCATTCAATACATTTGAATGTATCAAATGTATCGTTCGAGTCCAATACCGATACGTATCGTCCGATACGTATCAGTATCGGACGATATTTTGATCCATGGTCTGAACCCTTAGAAATGCGCATTCGGTGCCATGTCCGGAAAGTTACTAGGTTTCATCGTCAGCGGCAGGCGAGGTTGACCCAGTGAATGTAAAAGCTATTGTAGTAATGCCCCCACCATCTACCGAGAGGGAAGTCAAAGGTTTCTTAGGAAGAATCCAATATATCAGTCGATTCATCGCACAACTAACTCCTATCTACACCACAATTTTTAAGTTATTGGGAAAAGATTCGACCGTCAAATGGAATGATAATTGTCAAGCAGCATTTGATAAAATCAAGAGCTATTTTCTTAACCCTCTCGTTTTAGTACCACCAATCTCTGAAAGACCACTCCTGATGTACCTCTCTACAACGGAATTTTCAATGGGATATGTCCTAGGGCAACACGATGAAATCGGAAGAAAAGAGTAGGTCATTTACTACTTGAGCAAGAAATTCACTGATTATGAAACGCGTTATTCTCACTTGGAGAAAGCATGTCTGGCTCTTATTTAGGCGACATAGAGGCTTCATACTATCTGTTATCCCATGTGGTTCTCCTTCTCGCACGAATGGATCTTTTGAAATACTTGTTTGAAAAGTTGGCGCTCACTGGGCGGACCGCATGCTGACAGCTTCTCTTATCCGAGTTTAACATCACATGTCACCCAGAAGTCGATCAAAGGGCAAGCACTTGTTGATCATCTTGCTGAACATCCCATACCCGATTATGAACCTATGAGAACCAAATTTCCTGATGAAGACATTTTGTTCATGGCGGAGGACGACACTGAAGAGGCAGGGGAGTCCTAGGTAATGCACTTTGATGGGGCATCGAACTCTGAAGGTAAAGGGGTTGGCGTTGTTTTAATTTCACCGAAAGGATCCCATATACAAATCTCCATCAAATTCAATTTCCCCTGCACCAACAACATGGCCAAATATGAAGCTTGCATAGTCGGCCTACAAGCAGCTCTTGATCTGAATGTGACTCACCTCAAGGTATTCGGCGACTCGTAGTTAATCATATGCCAAACGGAGATTGGAAAACGAAGGACGGAAAATTAATCTCGTACCATGAGCACCTTGAAGATTTGATCGCATGCTTCGACGATGTTACTTTCTCTTATGTCCCACGAACACCAAATAGTTTTGATGATGCACTAGCAACTTTGGCATCAATGATCGAGATTCCTTATGGCGTTGAAATGAAATCAGTCATAATCGGACAAAGGAAGGAGCCGGCCTTCTACTTCCAGGTCGAAGGATCGGTAAATCCAAATGATGGGCTTCCATGGTTCTCAGATGTCAAGAATTTCCTAGAAAGGTGAGCATTCCGTAAAGGCACGTCCAAGACAGACAGGTGGATCATCCAACGCCTAACATCGAATTACGTCATCTGTGGCGAGTGCCTCCTCAAGCGAGCGCACAATAATATCATACTTTGATGTCTGACTGAAAGTGAAGCAACAAACGTCGTAAAAGAAATCCACGAGGGAGTGTGCGGGGCCCGCGTCAATACACATTCTCACTAAGAAGATCGTACGTCAAGGGTATTTCTGAACCACCACAGAAACTGATTATTGTAAGAATATTCAAAACTGTTACAAATGCCATGAACACTCAAGTCTGATACACACTCCCATAAATCTCCGCAACATTACTCTATGGCCATTTGCCACCTGGGACCTCGACGTCGTCGGAAAGATCAACCCGAAAGCATCTAACGGGCATCAATTTATCCTCGTCACAATCGAGTATTTCACAAGGTGGGTAGAAGCAGCATCACAACCAGTAACGTCGAGAAATTCATAACAACATCATCAGTCAGTTTGGCATGCCTAAAGATGTCATCACGGATAACGATGCGAACTTTGCAAACAAGCGAATCAAAAAATTGTGCGAGCAGTACAAGATCAACTAATAGGCTCATCGACCATATCAGCACCACCATATCATCATTCGTCACCATATCGGCCACAAACTAACAGGGTCATCGAAGCCTTTAATAAAATAATCGTTTGCATCCTTGCAAAATGGTTGTTACCTATCGAGATTGGAGTGAAATGTTACCATTCGCGTTGTGGGCTTGCCGAACATCGATCCGTACCGCTACAGGGGCAACCCCATTTTCCCTCGTACACGGAGCTGAGGTAGCGCTACCAATCGAGGTCGAAGTACCCTCCCTCTATATGCTCATTGAATCCAATCTGTCGTGGGCCGAAAGAGAGAGCCCATTTTGAACAACTAAATTTGATTGATGAGAAGAGGCTCCAAGCTTTGTGCCACACCCAGATTTATCAAAGAAGACTTGCACGTGCTTACAATAGGCGTGTACGCGTTCGAGTCTTGAAAGTGGGTGATAACGTACTCAAGAAAATCTTCCCTTCTCTCCACCTGGATCCTCGAGGGAAATTCAAGCCCAAATGGGAAGGACCTTACGTCCATTGTTGTCATATGCAATGTTCCTAAAGTCGGCGGGCGGGTTCGAGCGGTTGGGTGGAATTTCAAGTGATGGCGAAAGGCGCTGGTAAGGCGCCAAGAACTGGTCACTATATATATATATATATATATATCATAAGAGGAAATTGAAGGTTTAGAAATTATATTTAAACACAATTGAATTCAATTCAAATAAATACTACATTACTACTAAAGTACTAAATATGAAGTTCAACTTTAACCATCAGTCCATCACAATTTCACATAATCAGGTAGCCAAAAAATATAACATATATTAAAACACATAATTGTTCATTCTGAATGTCCCTCCTCATCTTCATCTTCTTCGTTTTGCAAATCAAGTTCATCATTATCAGAAGGAATGAACTCGATATCATCATCCCCTTCATCTCTCTTCTACATCAAGTTCCTCTTCATTAATTTCTCTCATTAGCTGTGTGACGGTTCTCGTGCTCCTTCTTGGTTGTGCTTCTTTATTTGCACCTGAAGCCTCGCCAACAGCACCTCAAGTCAAGGACTCGGCGGGAAATACTTCTTCATTAGGGTCGACTAACCATTCAAGTATCCCTTCCTTGTCTTGGAGAGCAAGATATCCTCTTTCCCTTTCTTAATTCGCGATCTAATAGCTTGGTATTGAATTGGACATATACCAAATCATTCAACTTTGGGGTCCCAATTCTATTTCTTTTTTGAATGGATCTGCGTATATAAAACAAAAATATTTTAATTGATATATACATAACTGATTTTATAAATAATTAAATACAATAACATAAATACATGCTTATATTCTATAAATTTATTTAGTATTTACCATCTCAAACGTGCTCCAATTTCTCTCGCATCCAGAAGAACTACATGTTAAATTCAATATTTGTAGTGCCATCTTTTGCAAGTTAGGAGCTTCCGCACCATGCAATTCCCACCAAGTAGCTGTTAATTAATTTCGAAGGAAAATTAAGTTAAGAAATTATTACTTAATTGAAACGCCTAAATTAAAATATAAATTATAATAAAAATAATAATTATTTATAAATTACCTGGGTCAGGCCTCTTATCTGAATGCAATACTTTCATATCCACATTCCTTTGCTTGATCGCTAAGGAATCTCCAAAAGATTTTTCCGAATTCATATAACAACTGATCTCTTGAAAATTTCTAAGACCTTGGAGTTCAGGGTCACTCAACTTCTTAATGCAATTGTTTGCACCATTCATAAACCACGGTGCCCTACGAATTTTTTCTCTTTCTTTATAGTAGTAGAAAGGATTCAAGAGGTGTCCCGCTACAACCAATGGATGCTTTAAGTGGTTTTCAAATCTCCTTTTGATGATCTCCAATACCTTCCAATTCCCTTGTCTTGGAAAGAGACTTTAATTTCTCTTTACGCCTCTTCAATGGATGCGAGATGTGTCCCATGACAGGGCATCCGAATCAACCATTCTTAGAACTTTTACGAGCGGTTGGAAAACCTTCAAAGCATAAACCACGTCATTCCGTAAAAGCATTGCTCAATATGATACTCTACTTTCCTCCTATCCTCTCTTTATACCATCTAGATTTCTTCCAATCTTCGAGGAGAACATGTCCCTTAATGGGCTCAGAACTAAGAAAAGTAAAGAGCAAACCGTGACCGCCTAACAAGATCTTTTTTCTTTGTCTTCTTCCTCATCAAAGCCAACACTCTAATATGACTGTATATAAATGTGGATACAGTTTTTGCCTTTTCAACGGCCCTTTTTATCTGCGTTAGCTTACCCATATCGTGAAACATAAGATCAATCGAATGCGCCGCACAAGGAGTCCAATAAATACTCGGATAATTAATCTCTAATATTTTTTCAGCTCCCATATTGTTTGCAGCATTATCAGTGACCACTTGGAGCACTCTCTTTTCCCCTACTTCTTGTATGCACTGCTCAACCAACTCATAGATGAATTGTGCGTCATGAATTTCCAAAGAAACATCAACTGATCTTAAAAACGTTGTTCCCACCCGACAATGCACTAAGAGATTCATTATACTCCTTGCCTTTCTATCTGTCCATGTGTCTGTCATAATAGAACAACCATAAGTATCCCATGGCTCTTTATGCGGGATTAATCTCTTTTATCTCAACCTCATCCATTAACAAAGGAACCCCCAACCGATAATCAAGGAGGACTATATCCTGGCCCATATTGGCCAATTGCTTCACACATTTTCAAAAAATATTTGCTTCTAATGGTGTGAAAAGCGATGCCATGGACATAGAACCATCTAGCAACGTGTTGGTCTATACGTCCCTTTATCTCTTTCGATAAGTGTTCTGGGAGGACGGTTTGCGTGATTTTCCCTTTCCTTCACTTCATCCCTGGTTTGCAAGACAAAAAGAATCCATCTACCCCCAGTGCGTGGGTCTCTTTGATAAGTAGCGTCGACTTTCTCTAATTACCCCTCGTTACCCTCATCACTGGAACCTAAGTTCTCATCTTCATCATCACTAACAATCCGCATACAGACTCCGTATTTACGAGTTTCTTTTCTTTAGTCACTTTCTTTTCTTTGATCACGTTGAGAGCGCGTAGCATCTCATCCCTAGCTTCTATTGATACATCTTTACAAGGGATTATGTCCCCACGAACACCACTAGATGTTTCTTCAACCGATTAATCTTTGGAATGCCATTCCTTTTACAAAACTGCATGTTATTCTCTTTGGATTTGATGGATCCTTGAAAACAATATTTCCAACCGGGATCCCCACTATTCTTCCGGGATGCACGGTTGATGCACAAGAAGGCGACATTTGAACGTTTAAAGCTCAAAGTCTTAAACCAAAGGAACTACACATCCAAAAAAAATATCAAATAACAATTAGAATTTAGATATATAATTAAATATACACGTTTGTTCGCACATAAGCCAGTAGCCACATATAATATATATATATATATACACATTTGCATACACATATAAAAGTATAAATCATGAATTAATTACAGATAGTATACACAGGCTCACAGTACACACACACATTTATTTAAATATAACATATATGTATATATATGTGTGTACTTGGTTGTGCAAAAAAAAAGAAATGCAGGAAAAATAATTAAAAGAAAAAGACAAGCAGGAAAAAATAATTGCAGCAAAAAAGAAATGCAGGAAAAAGAAATGCAGGAAAAAATAATTGCTTTATTGCAGCAAAAAGAAATGCAGGAAAAAGAAATGCTAATGCAGATGCAGGAAAAAAGAAGAAAAAAAAAAAAAAAAAACAGGAAAAAAGAAGGGACAAAAATCAGAAAACAGAGGGGAAAAAAAAGGAGAAGAAGAAGAAAAAGAAAGAAAAAAACAACAGAAAAACAGAAAAAAGAAGAAATTTGCTAGCAAAAAAAATGGAGAAGAAGCAAAAGAAAAAGAAGAAAAAGAATGAAAAAAAAAACAGCAGATTTTGAGAAGAAAAAAAAACTAAGAGAAAAAAAAAACTGTGGCTATTGGTCATATGCTACGTTGGAAGAAGAAAAAACGAGAATGAGAAAAAAAAAACTGTTCATATTGCTAACATGCGTGGAAGAAGAAGAAAAAAAAATAGAGATTTTGAGAAGAAAAAAACTAAGAAAAAAAAAATCGTGGCTGTTGGCTGTTGCATTGGAAGAAGAAAAAAAAAATAGAGATTCTGAGAAGAAGAAGAAAAAAAATTGAGAAAAAAAAAAAAAACCATGGTTGGGGCGTTGGAAGAAGAAGAAAAAAGCAGAAAAAGAGAAAGGAGAAAAGAAGAAGAAGAAGAAGAAAAAAATCATGTCATATGCTGAAGAAGAAAAACAAAAAAAGAAAAAAAGAAGAAGAAAAGGAGAAAAATTATGGTGTTGGAAGAAGAAAAAAGAATAAAAAAAGAGAAAAAAAATACCCATACCTGTGGCTCGGTGGTTTTGCCTGAGCTCCCAGGATCGCTGCTCAGTTCTGGCCACGGAGCTTTGAAGAAGAAAAGGAAGCTGCAAAAAAAAAAATGAATAAAATAGGCAAAGAACATAAAAACTGATGAAAAGAAATGAAAAAATGGAAAAAAAAAAAAAATACTCATACCTGTGGCTCGCCGGTGGTCGCCGGTGGTCGCCGGTGGTCGCCGGTAGTCGCCGGTAGCCGCTGGGAGTCGCCGGTGGAAGAGAAGGGAGGAGAGGAAGAGAGTCAAGAGAGAAGAGGAAGAGAGTTAAGAGAGGAGAGCCCGATTGAATGAGAAAAAAAAAACCTAATTTCTATTGCGGGCCGGTGGCGCCCAGGCCCAAAACGCCTCATGTGGCGCTCCACATCTAACCCGAGGCGGTTGGGGGCCCGAACCGCCCGGGCGGCCGCCCCGGCCGAATTTTGGAACACTGGTCATATGCGATCGAATATGCGATTTCTGAAGGCTCTGTCACATATGCCATGATGGCATATGCGATAGAAACTGTATGCGATCGCATACCCCTCCAACGGTCATAAATATGACCATTAGAGCTTATTTTATTTTATTTTTTATTTTTTAGGCCTCTCCAAAGCTTATAAATCGGGGTTCCTCTTCCTAATCCATACCACATCCATCTAAGGCATGATTTGTCTCTTTGGTCTTTTTTTGTAGTTTTTAGCGTTCTCTTTCTCTCTCTTTTTCTCACTTTCTCAAAGCTTTGTTGATAATTTCTTTTGCTCTATTTTGTAGTTAACTTAGCAAGGAGCTTCAAGCTTCATTGACATTCCATCATTCTTCAAGCAAAGAGGGAAGAAATCACTTCAATAATCAAGGGTTCAAAAGTTAAAAATTAATTTATAATTCTTATTAAATTTTGTCATTATGTCTACGTCCTCGAATGACGCTTTTAGGCCGACAAATTCGGCCGATCCGGTTGGAAATATGGACGCTAAAAGAGTGTAACCGAAAAAAATAAGGTCCAATGTACCCTATGCACCTATGTAAGCATGGGGGAATAGGGAGACACAAACAACATCTTGCTTGGCAAACCGGATCGAATGCGAAGGCATGTCCAAATGCCACGTCGGAGATTTGAAAAGAGATCATAGAATGAATGGATAAGTCTTTGAGGTCGAAACATAACGACGAAATGATTTTACAACAATACTATGATGTTGATGAAGATGACGAAGAACATGATAGATCTACTTCCTTCACGGCTCGTAGTGCAAGACCACCACCCTCTAAAAGAGCACGTGGTGGAAAAGAGAAGGGAATAGATAAATTCTTCTATTGTAGACGATATCCCAAGGATGTGGTAAACGCTAGGGGTAAGGGCCTGGCCCAAACTGCTATAGAAAATAGGTTTAAAGCTAAAGACCGACCCGAGACCATTCAATACGTGGCTAAGTGGATGTACCAAGCCAGTATTGCATTCAATACCATAAAGTTAAAGAGTTTCAAAGTAATGGTTGAAGCTCTTGGGCAATTTGGGCAAGGCCTAAAACCTCCCTCATATCATGAGATAAGACATACATGTCTTAAAAAGGAGGTAGTCTTCACAAAAGCCTTTCTCGAGGAGTATTGAGAGAATTGGAAGACATATGGGTGCTCACTAATTACCGACGATTGGACCGATAGGGCCGGTAGGTCAATCATCAACTTTTTGGCAAATTATCCTACCGGAACTATGTTCATTAAATCCATAAATGCTTCGACCCATTCTCACACGGCCGAATATCTATTTTCCCTTATAAATGTGGTGATAGAAAAGGATATTGGTGCACAATATGGTGTCCAAGTTGTCACGGACAACGCGACAAACTTGGTGGCCGCGGGTAGACTAATAATGGAACTGCGACCACACATATATTGGACCCCATGTGCGGCCCATTGCTTAGACTTAATCTTAGAAGACAAAGAAAAAGTGCACATTAAAACCGTAGCTAAGGCTAAGAAGATAGTAGTGTATAAGCACACACTTCTACTCCACCACATGCGTAATACAATTGGGGGTAATTTGCAACGCCCCGCCATCACCCGTTTTGTTACGGCTTTCTTAACATTACAAAGCATGTATATTAAAAGAGAAGAGCTTAGAAGTTTCTTAACTTTCACCCATTGAAGGAATAGAGCTTGGTCAAAGAAGGTCGAAAGAAAGTGGGAGGCACAAACCATCTTAACCAACTCTTTTTGAAATAATATTATCCAATCACTTAGAGACTCGCAACCAATCATAGAAATACTACGATTGGTTGATGGTGATGAGAAGCCGGCTAAGGGTTATATCTATAGTTTTATGGAGAAAGCTATAGAAATTATTAAATCTAATAATATGTACAAATCTCATCTTTATCAACCCATTATTGGCATAATTGAGAGGACATGGGGTGTCGAAATGACTAGCCAGTTGTATTCCGCCGTATTCCTCCTAAATCCTATGGTCTATTTCTCTTATCCTAACCAGGAAGTAGCAGAAGCAACATTTATTAGTAGTTTCCTTGATGTTTTAGAAAAGATGGTTCCGAACAAAGTCGAGCAAGATCGGATTAGAAACTCTTTCGACTAATACAAGAATGCTCAAAGGATGTTCGGAAGAAAAATTGTGGCTCGACAAAGATAATCCAAAATACCTAGTAAGCAATTTTATTATTTATTTTTTATTACATTTTATTATTGCAAATTTGTAATTAAATAATCCATCTCTTGATATATATATATATATAATTAATATTATTATTTGTAGTCGAATGATAGTTGTCATATGGAGTGGATTCGGTGACAAAATGTGGATTATTGAATAAGATGGTCGTTAAGATTTTTGGCTTTACATGTGCCACTTCGGCATGTGAACAGAATTAGAGCATGTTTGAGATGATAATTAGTTTATTTTTATTTCATTTTCAATCTCAAAATTTTAATTTAATTGTTGTTTAAATTTAATAGATATTAATATTTATTAAATGTTTCTCTTAAATAGATACACACGAAGAAGCGGAACAAGCTTGAGCAAAAAAAAGCTCAATGATTTGGTCTTTGTACAATACAACCAAAAGGTACGAGATCCCTTCCAAAAAAACCAGGAAAATCCGGGACACTATAATCTCATCTCTCTCGAAGACTTGTCATCCTATTCTCCTTAAGTGGCGGATGCCTCCGATGAGTGAGTCTTTGCGGATGAAGACCTTACGTGGAAGCAAGTGGAAGAGGTTGCTTTTGGAGATGAGCTTCCTACCGGGCAGAGGAGAAGATCGACAGCGGGGAAGGTAGGTAGCACCCACGCTAGCGTCAAGAAGAAGAAGAAGAAGAAGATGAGAAACATGAAGAAGCACCCATAGACAATATAGATATCGTCTTAGTGAGATCGGATGATGAAGAAGCCGATGACGAACAATATGTTGAAGAAGGAGACGATTCGGATGATGACAGCAATGCAAGTGACGATGATGGTGGAGGTGAAGATGTACCATTGTGGGTTAGAGACAATTGTGTAGAATTTTTGGCCGATACACAATATCATTAGGAAGTAGGAACAAATGTTAAAAACTTAAGAAGTAAGATACTTTTACTTAAATAATATTTTGCTTCTTTACTCTTCTCCTTTTTTCTATGTTCCTATGTTCATTTTTGTACCATTTGTTTAACATCAATGAAATTTATAATTTCCCTTCTAATTTATGGGTTATATACTTTTATTATATACTTTTATTTCGCATTCTAGACACTACAAAATTAATAGAGCACAAACTTAACACAAAACATATTACTAATCAATATGGAAACTTTGGAGATTTGAGAGATTTTTTGGGTTATTTGAATATATATATATATATGCCATTGCATAATTGCATATGCGATGGCCCGATGCCATCGCATAGCATCGCATATGCGATGTGACAACATTGCTTACGTCATCAGAAAGGTGCTCCCTGGATACGTGCTCTATCTCACTAGAATGGAGGAAGATCATTTTCCTGAGTCAATCAACGCTAACTACGTACGTCGATTCTACTCCTACTCTCTCACAGCAAGGTTAAGTGCTGATAAAAATGGATACGTGACTCATGGTTGTCAAGGCATCGCCATAGCAAATGGCGAGGGAAATCGCCATTAGGGCTCTCAATGAGCCGGGCTGGCCCAGATTTTAGCCTACACCCGGCCCAAAAAAAGTGGTACTTTCTATCAAACAAGCCTGGCACGATATCCGGATCGGGCTAAACATGTTACAACCCGGATCAATCCAGGCCCAGCTTGGGTTGAGTGTTCCAACACCTAGCCCACACCCGGCCCGGATATAATATATATATATATATATATATATATATATATATATATATATTATATTTATCCTTTTAAAGTTATAAAAAAAAATCTTTTTAATTAAATATAATTTACTTAAATTCCCTGAGATTAACCATTGTCCGTTATAACCATTGTGCAACCGTTGTTCGTTATAACCATTGTACAACAAACTAAAAAGAAATATTTGAATAAAAGCATGTATATGAGCCTCTATAGTGTTAATATAATTAATTAATTAATTTTTTAACTTCTTCAAACTTTTATTAGGAAAAAAAAAAGTCCAAAGCCCAACCAAATTTTATTAGAAAAATAGCCCCAAAAAATAGTCCAACCAAATTTATTAGAAAAAAACAGCCGAAAAAAGCCCGGAAAATGCCCAAGCCCGGCCCGGCCCAGTAGGGGCTGGACTTGAGCTGAGTACATCGTAACCTGGGTTAGGGTCGGGCTGAAAAATTTGGGAACCGGGTAGGTTAGGGCCGGGTTGAACCCAGCCCAGCCCTAATTGGGCCCATTGAGAGCCCTAATCGCCATTTTGAGGTACATGAAATTCTCCAAATGGCCACGCCATAGCTGGATAGTGCCATGGCACCGCTATAAGCGCTATTTGACAATTGATTAATTTTTTAAAAAAAATGTGCTAATTTTGTAATATAACTGATTATAAGTTATAAATGATAACACATTTTGTTTATAAGTTATAATTTCTAACTCTTGTAATAAGTTATAATGCAAGTTATAAACTGTAACTTATAACTTAAATTCAAGTAAATGAAATAGAAACACCAAGCTGGTGTTTAACTGATCGTGCACCATTGAAGTGATGGATCAGTCATTTAAACACCAAGTTGGTGTTTAATAGATGGAGATTGACCCTTGTATGCGTCAGATTTTCAATGGCTGCCGTTGGTAATCCTAACTACGAACTTTAATACCAATCTTTGTTCTTACTTTCAAATGGCTGATATAAAGTTCATAAAATGGATGGTTCACATCCACATATAGGCTGGAGTTTTTGGTAAAAAGAAAGACTCAACATCGTTTAGGAACTGTGCCACGTGAAACACCGTCAAAGTCGTCTAATTTGAAGGCAATCATGTAAAAAAAATTGCAGCCATAGATGGCACAAAACATGATCTCTATCATCTGATTTGTCCCAGTCAACCATTGAATCAGATGATTGTCTTTGAATGTGTTGAATCAGATGATAGAGATCACTTTTAGCGCCAAACTATGGCAAAAAGATATTTACACCATGGCCTTCAAATCAAACGGCTATGATGGTGTTTCACACGGCATAGATACGAACAATATCAAGTCTTTCTTTTCCACGTGGCAAAAGAAAGATTTAAAAATATCAAATCTTTAAACCATGGCCTTCAAATCTCATGTGTTGGTTGTAGCTCCCATGTAATGATATAAATATATAATATTATTGATTCTTAATTATCTAATTCTTAATAAATTAAAAAAATTGAAAATAATATATGGCCTCGCCATGACATGGCGAGCCTCTTCGCGATGACCTCCCCACACCGCCTTAACTACCTTGACGTGATTGCTTAAGGACCCCTTAAAAGGAAGCCATCATTTCAAAACCAATTAGCCAAAATCTCCTATCCCTGAACACTCACACCATTTGGCATACAATTTGAGCTAATAGCCTTTTTCTTTCAAATAACCTCCTGATGTGAGACAAACGCTAAAACCCTAATTATGCAAATTTTGGATTAACCTTATATTTAATTGAATAATGGAAATAATTGAAATCACCCAAACACATAAAATTAATTTAATGAATTCAATAAAGCAACTAGGTTAATTCAATTTTAGCGCTCACATGTATCGATATTCTCGATCTAAAAAAACGGATCCGATGAAGGATTCGAGTTTCGATCTAGTTTAGGGCATCAAGCGATAGTTATAGTGTCGTCTCTTGACCCCTCAAATATTTGGAAATGAAGGCGCAGGGGATTAAAGTAATCAAAAGAGTAGATCAAAAGATTTAAACCAACAATATTTTGGGGTTTTGGGATTTTTATAAAGAAACGAATAGAATGGATATTACCCGATGAATACTAGAGAAAAGATAGAACAAGAGGATAGAGGTCCAAGGTTTCACACCAAGGATTTTCGAGGCTTCGCACCAAGGCTATACGTCGACTTCACACCAAGTCGCACGAGAAATGAATAAACACTTATCAAATTTTGAAATATTCGCTCTTTCGATCGAAAACTCTTCACAAGTTCTCTAAGGTTTGCACAAAAGCAAGTTCACAATTTTCATTCAATAATCAACTCCTTATTACAAAGTTATAAAGACCTTATATAGTAGATCACGAAACAAAAGGAAACCCTAAAACAAATAAATAAATAACACGTTTAAATGTTTGACCCTAAAATCAATTTCCGTCAAAATTCGCGTCGTTGGTCGATCCATCGAGGCCTAGGGTCGATCCATTGACTATATAACAATATAAGTCGTCCAGAGTTTCTTCCGAATTAAAATTACTCATGTCCACAATCGATCGATCGAGGGTTGGGGTCAATCAATCGACTGAGTGCTTCTTCAGCTCTTCAAGTTTATTCTCTTTAACCACTTTTCTGTTCTTTTTCTTTTCGGTTCTTCCGTTCCGGTTCCATTTCCGCTTCCTCTGTTGTTGGACAATTTCTCGGCCCGAATCTAATGCCCTTGATCTTGATGTCCCTCCCCCCCCCCCCCCCCCCCCCAAACCCAAAAAAAAAAAAACTCAAAAAAGAGGAAATGAGAAAGTTATCACAAAAAACCACAAAAAAAAATCTAAAAATTTTCTTTAAAAATATTTGAAAAAAAAACAAAGAAAGAAAAGAAAAGAGATCAGCATCACAGAAAGGAGGATTCACCTTTCATACCGGTTGTAAGGAATTTTGTGCCACACAAAAAATATCCCAATAAAAAAGGAAAAAAAAAAGGAGAAAGAAGCAATCACAAAGCATGCATAGTAAGCTCCCCAAAGAGGAAGTTTATTACAACAGCAAAAATCCTTTCAATAGGCCCTTTAAACCTGAGAATACCTTTAAAATTTCCTAACCCCTCTCTCTCAACCCATAGCCACGTTTCATCCCAGGAGAAAGCCCTCTCTTTAAGGTTACAAGCAGTCACAACATCTGCCAAGTTAGCACAAGCCGAGTTGAGTGACTGTAAACTGTGTCTAGCCAGCTACGACGGAATCAGTATCCCTAGCATCGATCGGTTTCCAAGGAAAAAAGGGAAAAAAAAAAAAAAAAATTATAAGCTCAAAGCAAAATGGACTTGGTGAAAACTCGTAAAGGGCTCAGTGGGTAAAAAGAGCGAGCTTGTGCGAACCAGGTGAAAACCTGAAAAGGCACCTGGGGTAAAAAAAAAAAAAAAAAGCATAACTGTCAAAAGACAGGCAAGATCAAAATACCCACAGACGTAACGAAAACCCGAAAGGGCGTTGCGAGTAAAAAAAAGGGCAATAACGGGCATGGTGAAAACCCATTCTGGGTGTCGTGAGTTAAAAAAAATATGGTTATTCTCTTGATTACGCTTTTACTTTTGGTTTTTACATCTTTAGTTGGGTCGCTTATGTTAGCCTAATTCGAGTCCTAATCAGGGAGATCCTTAGACCACATCGTCAAATACATGACCAAAGGTAAGGATAGAAGGTCGATTCAATCTAAAAGGATGGACGTTCCCATCTTTTTAAACTCTGGGCCCCCTCCATGCCCAACCACGAACCCAACCACGAATGAATGGGTTTGGCCATTTCAAGATGAATCCAAAGACCCCCCCTCATTGTGAAGGCATCAAAAAAAAAACTCTGTGTTCTCGGCCATTACACTTGAAAAACAAAAAAAAAAAACAAAAAATACATATAATCAAAAAAAAAAAATTGTTAGGGGGTTTTATACCCCTTTCCTTTTGTATTTGATCTATTTTGAAGTATGGGCAGGTCAGGTCAACGGCCCAACTCGCGTTCTAAGTCACGGATCCTCTGGAGAAGTGTGTCTTCATGAGCACTGCGATCACTCATCCATCGACCATGAAGGCCCTTGTGGCGTTTTTGGGAAGCATCAGTAGACCCAAGGACCTCATTCAAAACTCCTTCCAGACGAAGGTTCTCGCGTTCTAAAGCCACAATTCGTTCTTGCTCTTTCTGAAGGCGCTCTTGCAAAATTCGCTTCTCATCCATGAGAAATTTTATTTGGGTAAAAGCATCACTTCCTTCTTCAGCCAAGGCCCCTCGGAACTCCTTTCCACCATCAGATCAAGTCCTCGCTTAGACAGCGCCACAGAAGATACCCATGCCTTATACTCAGGAGAAGTCAAAGGAGGATTTTCATACTCTAGATCACACATGTCCGTCGATTGACGTGTTTTCCAGAATATATATATATATATATATAGAAAACAAAACCAAAAAAGTACGATAGAAAATATATTTTGCTTGAACGTATCTCGAAAAACAGTTTGATATCAATATTCTCTCCGCCCGAGTATTTGTGCTAACATGAATAGTCGAGGTCAATGAGTATGCTCAAAGATCTCAAACCCTACCTCGAGTCGGTGCACCCGTACCAGTCAAAGTGGGGCAATCAATGTCTCGTAAGATTGAACACGACTGTCAAATCTTCGCATTTTCGGTTTTCATTATAATTATTAAAGAAATGGGTCGATCACCCTCTCGCTCACAGAGCCGCTAGTTCAAGGCAGAACTCAAACATTATCTAACGTTGATGGTATCATCACACGGTCATGCCCATTAAGGTTGCTAAGCATTTGGGGCCCACTAATCTTGAGGAACGAATGATTACCCAATGGTTGGGCTTCCGCCACTCTCCTTGTCTTCGCTAAATGATGTGTGAGACTTTCATTGAATATAGCATATTCGAAAGTAATTGAACCTTGGGCATGTTTGGTCGTCTCCTTGTTTGGCAGACGTTCACTAGTGATCGAATGACAAAGAGGGGCATCTGTAAACAGCCAAATTTGGCCCAACACATGATCGGCCCGTTCTTCAACAAGAATGCGCTTCCAAGCTTCTGAAAGCATCCCCCGTAACCCTTGAAACCCTAGAGACCCTTAGGAGGCTTAGAAAAACCTTAGAGAAAGACCTCCAATCCCCGAATGATATCAAAGTTAAGCCAATGGAGGCTCGAGTCCTAAAAAAATAGCGTTTCACGGATTCATGATGCTTTGCACCCTCGAAAGCAAGCGAGCTTCCAATGGCCATAACTTTTGACAGAAAATCCAGATTATTTAATATAATATATCGTTTTGAGGTAGCTCAAGACGATACATCCAATGGGCTTTAAATTAGGGAATTTACTCATGCGTGCATATTATGCATGCATGACTTAAGTTCTATTTTTTCCAAAAAATAGCTCTCAGCTCGGGCCCTGAACTTTCCAGTTTCATTTTTGGTTTTAAAGCATGCATGCATAATATGCACGCATGACTTAAAACCTGCAAATCCAAGAATGCATGATTCCCATTGTTGTCCCTTGACTTGTGGACTATCCTAGACTTTGAGGGTAGGTTCCAAACTACCTTTGTACCCCCAAAAGCCATTGGAACCACCCTTTTACCCTTCAAGTGATTCCACATCATCCACCATTAAAACCCATTTTCATCTTCTCCAAACCCCCAAAATCCTCGAATCCTTAGATGAACCCATTACCTAAAACCTAACCTTCCATTAGGACTAAAACCTAATTAGGAGCCCCTTAATCACTCCTTTCTCTATAAATAGAGACCCCCACCCCCTCTTTTAGGACACTAATTTTACCAAAGTGAAACCCTAGCCAATCCATCTCATATCTCCATACCTTCAAGTTTTCCATCTCCCAACCTTAGTTCAAGTCTTAGGATTCCATTACCCATACTTGCAATCGAAAGTTTGCCGAAATAGTTATACGTGAAGATCCGACGGTGGTGCTACAAGAGCCCGAGATTTCAACTTCGGCTCACCTCTTCTTATTTTCTATTTTTTTCTTTAAGGTTTTTCCCTCACCCTATGATTTAAGTTGTTACGCCGCCAAAATTCGGATAGCGTTGAGAGCTTAATACGGGTCTACATGCCTTCGGACAAGGGGAAGTGCTGCCCACTTCTCTTTTTTTTAGTACTTGGGCCATAGTAGAGACCACTTACGAGTAAGCCGATTAGGTGCATAACACCTTCCTAATCGGTAACCAAAGTCTTTGTCTATAGCCTTTGGCAAAGACTAGTGATCGGAGTCAAATCCAACACTTCGGTGTTTATTATATTTGATTTTGGTTTCCTGGAACACCAAAAGCTCCAGGTGACGACTCCATATTTTAACCCCATTATCGCGGCGGGTCCTCAAGGCCCATGGTTGCACAGGTTCTTTTTGAGGATATAAAGGGGGCATGTCGAATATTTGCGTCTGCAACATTGTTCAAAATTTCGGTCAATAACTCAAGTTATCGGTCAAATCGTTTCGGTTTCGGTCCCCATCGAAACAATAACTTGAACCGAAATTTCGGTCCAAGATAATATATATGGAGGGGAAATTATCAGCCGAAATTTCGGTTCAAATTTTCGGTTTCGGTCATGCCCAAAACTGAAAATGAAACCACTATTTTGATCCTTGGTCTACAATGTGGTGTGGGCAATCTGCTGGGAAAGAAACGATTGGATTCTTCGGAGAATCAAGAAGCCATTTAAATTTGTAGTTAAATCGGTCAGTGATTTCGTGCACGGCTAGTTTCAATTTTGTCCCAAGGGGGGCTGATATTGGGGCCATTCTGAATGAATGGGATAGCATGCTCTTAAACCCTTAACCATCTTGTTATTGGTTGCATGTTTTCGGGCCTCTTGGGTTGCCTTTAAGTTGGGATTTTCAGCGGTGTGTGAGGTTGTTTTGGGGTTCTGTTTTTTCTTTTTTGCTAGGTTAGTCTCTTACTATAACGCCCCAACGCCATGTGCCAAGATATTGTCCTCTTTGGGTGGCTCCACTTGGTCCCACCAGCTGTCCCTGGTCCCACCAGTAGCCCTTTCCTTTCAACGTTTTATTTTTGGCATGGGTCCACTGGACACATGGCCGTCGCACCCACCCAAAACACATCTTGCATGTAAGAGTGGGGTCGTTACTTATGTCTCAGGATCATGACTACTATTTACACGATGTGGGACTTTTCATTCCCCCCATCTTGTAATAGAGCCGTCCTCGGCTTTGATATCATTTGGTAACGCCCCAGTGCCACGTGCCAAGATATTGTCCTCTTTGGGTAGCTCCACTTGGTCCCACCAGCCGCCCTTGGTCCCACCAATAGCCCTTTCCCTTTTTTTGTGATAGAATTTCTATGACTCCAGGGATTTCAAAGATAAACAATAAATTTAAAATTTTCAACAAAAAAGGGTGACAGGTATTAATTAACTAAAAAAAAAAACAGATTACTAAACCCTACACCTAAAAACTCAGGGCTTGCAATTTTCTAGAAACAGAAAAAAAAAAGCCATAACAACAGCAATATATTCTTAGCAGTTCAAGAGAATGAATAAACCTATGAATTGTAGAAAAAATAAACAATAGGGTTTATCATAAGATTCAAACTGAGCACCGGAACACTAAAATTAAAACATGAAAAACGAAATTGCAATAAAAAAAAAATTTAAAAACGTGTATATATATATATATATATATATATATGTAAGATAGATAGCTCACCTGCGGAAACAGTGAAGGGATTGTAAAAATATATTTTTGAAATTTCATTGATTTCAGCAAAATTTTGTTAATTTTGCTGAAATTAATAAAACTCTTTTAAAATTTGAAAACGACCCCACCAAAATATTGCCGAAACGAAATTTAGCACTATGAAGGTGACAGATATAAATGAACAAAATCAGTTACAAATATAAACTAATAAACTCTAAATTCAAATACTTAGGTTTCACATTTCGGGAGAAAAGAAAAAATTACAACAGCCATATATTGTTAGAATTGCAAGATAATGAATAAACCATTTAAAACCTAGAGTTTATAATCAAATTCAAAGTGAGCATCAGAACACTATATTAAATACAATTTGCAACAAAATTTTGAAAGTATATATATAAAAAATTAACTCACGGAGACAGTGAAGGGATTGTAAAATGGATCGTGAGATCTGGAGCGGGGATCTAGATGAACACCGCTTTCTGAAGGGATCGATTCCCAATTTTTTGGAAGAGAATGAGTGGAATTCGAATCGATCGCCATTTGAAGCGTCTGGGTTTTCGGCGGGCCACGGCTTTGGCTGTATTTTTTAAAGCGAGCAAATAGTGAAATTTGAACTTTCGGGCCTCGTACTATCACCTTTTTGTGACAGTGCTTTCGCATGAGACAAAAAGTAGCTGTGGGCAAGGTATCAAAAATCGGCCGATACCAATACGTATCAGCGATGCATATCGGTTTTCGGCTAAACTGATACATATCAGTCTGATACCAAAAATCGATATATATTGGTTCGATACGTATCGGTATCTCGTATGGGGTATGCGATACCATATCGGTATTGGTCGATACTCCTCGGTCTTTTAAAAAATAAATAAATAAATAGACCGATACGTATCGGCATCGACTGAGTCGTATTGGCCTTGGGTAAACCGATAATCGAGACCGATACCCATTTTGATACCGTGGCTTTAGGGTACATTTAGAAAATAGATCTTGAGATCTTGATGCGCCTATGACATATAATTCAAGGGCAATATTTTTGGGATTTTTAGGGATCTTTGACACATAGAATCAATAACTAGTCGTCTGATGGGTAGTTCATGATGGCAAGATCTATTGTGTGGAAGATCTGGTAGAAACAGGATCTCCTTTATCTGATCCAAAGCAATCAATGTTTATCAAGGGGATTGGGATGTAAGCGCTTTCAGAGAATGTGTGAACATGAACAGAGGTACCCGTAGCTTTTTGGGAGCCATTACTTGCACTCTGAAAGTCAGTCCTTACACCCAATTTATAAGAAAGACTTACAAGTTTTGCAACCTCTCCTCTGTGAATGGTTTGATTTGAAGGCTATGATTTAAAGATATCAAGTGATTAAATGTAGTGAAAGTCTATTATCTAATTCAACAGATGACTACAATAGATCATATGACAAATATAACTGTTTGCTCCAATCTTACACAATGGAGTTATACAAATCAATAAATTTCATATGTCTCTAAAATATCAAGTCTTTCTTTATATTGGTGCAGGAGCTAACTTTTACTATTACGATGAAGAAAATAAAATGTGTTTTAAACATTTCATGAAAAAACACATTTTAAACGAATATTTTTCAATAAAGAGAGCTAGAACTTGTGCACGAGATTTAGAACACGATTTTTATGTTTTATACTCGGAATAATTTAAAAATCTTAGAATAAGCTAATTTCCTTAATACTCATACCTTGCATAAGCTAACTTTCTTAAATACTCGTAATTATTTAAAAATCACGATTTTTATGTTTTAAACGTGTATTTTTATGAATTTTTCCCAAAATTTTTCCTTATTTTGTCAAAAACAAAAATTATTGATTAATATTTATTATTATTTCAATTACTTTTTCCTAAATGCTTCCAATTTTTTTAGGGTTTTGCCAATTTTTTCACTTTTTTTTATCTTTTTTTTCCTTGCCCATTTTCCCAATTTCCAACTTCGTAACTATTTCTTTACCAACACACGCATCTTGGTGGGCACCTAAACCAAAAACCATTGATTGTATTGAATGAGATGATGGAAATCTTTTTTGACAATTTGTGTCCTAATTTTGGAAATTTTATATTTTCGACTCTATAATTTTGCTTATTTGCAAAAAGGCCTTATAGTTTCAATCTTTGCGTAATAAGTCTGCTCCAAGCCAAGCCGTTTCCACGTGGCCACCAACCTTGAAATGTCTAAAATATCCTTGTGTTTTAAAATCATTTATATATTTAAACTATATATAGCTTTTTACTTTTTACTTTTAACTATAACTGTTGTAAAAATCGAGAGAGCAAGAAGAAAGTGAAAACAGGGCGACATATTTTTTTCGGGTAATTTTTTTTGTTATTTATAAAATTTAATTCTCCACTGTCATTCCCAAACAATCCGCTAGCATGCCGCTATCTTAGAGTAGCGGAGCGGTATCATAAGATACCGGAACGCTACCCTGAGATAGCGGCATGTTATCGGCATAATAGCAGATTGATTTTAAATAGTTTTTTTAATTACTTAATTATTTTTATGTTCTATGTAGTTCCCACTCACTGATTCAAAGATGTCGAAGCATTTAAAGGCATACAGGAAATGTAAAGGGATTAGTGTTAGAAAATTTTACTTGCATTGTAACGAAAAGAGGAAGAGGATACTAGATAAATCAGTTTTCGGTCATCTATTTAAGACTTTTGGCTAAAAGAGCCCGTATTGAAGAAATTGTTGATAGTGCCCAACTTTCCAATGATGAATTTTTGAAACTATAGTTGTTGTTTGTCGTAGGCTCGTTCTTACTTCCGGACACATACCAGGAAATGGATAGTAAATACTTGAACTTAATCGATAACCTCAAAAAGTTCAACGAATATTCGTGGGGGCTGGTAGTTTACAAAAATTTAGTTGACTGTATATCTAAAGCAATAATTAGAAGAGAAGCGACAAAAATGATACCAAAAGGGCAATATAACATCTACAGGTGCACTATCGCCTTACATATTTGGGCGTTAGAGTACTCTCTAAAAGTCAACCCCACTCGTACTCAGCTAAAAATTTTATTTCCGAGGCTGATGAAATGAGAAGCACTGAAATTCAGTCGGACTCCAAATTATTTTCGAGGAAAAAATTTTAACTCTCCGGTCATCGTCAACCTCAATATTGAGAAACACGAATTATAATATCGATCAGTTCAACTTTTTTTCAGACAAAGAGAGATGGAAAGAAAATGTAAAAGAGAACACCTGACCAAAAAAGGGAATACTCGACCCAAAAAAGAGCGAAGGAGCTACATGATGATTACGATAACGATGATGAAAATGACGATAATGACGAGTACGAGCTCGTTTTACATCACCAAGCGGAATCAAAGGGGAAACAATATGAAATTAGATAGCAGCCAACTAAAGAACAACCGGCTAGGCATCCCCAACTTATAAATGAAGTAACGAAGCTTTGGAAAGAGTGCTCGTCTCTCCCAATGGCAGTTAAAGAAATGAAAGGCAATTTCAATCGTGTCTTCTCTATTTTAAAATGACAAGTGATAATAATTGAGCAGCCCAAAAGAGACAAGAGGACCCTAGAGACACAAGTAGTGTCTCTAGAAGATCAAGTAACCTACTTGAAGAGCGAAAATGTTGCCATAAAGAACGATCTTAAGGTAGTAAAATCTCATTTATCGAAGGTATATACTAACTTAAAAAACTTAAAAAAAATTTAGTTCATTATTTTAAAATAATAGCGTATCACTATCTTAAATTTGACTAGATAGTTATTCGCTATCTTAAGATAGCGGATCCCTAACTTAAGATAGCGATACGCTATCTTAAGGATCGCTATCTTAAGATAGCAACCCGCTGACTTAAGATAGCGGATCGCTATCTTAAGATAACGGATCGCTATGTATTGATTTGACTTAGTTTAATTCTTTTTTTGTACTTATATAAGATCAAATGCTTTCTTCGGTGTTTTTTGATACTTTTGTTATCCCCAAATTCCCACCCTCTCATCACCCTACCCGTGAGTCCTCTGTACCATAATCACTTTCTTCTTAACCCCCTGAGCCCTTTTTACCTAAGCCTTCTGCCCCTTAATCCTTTCCACTATAGCCTTTTACCTCTCAACCCCTTTACCCTCAACCCTCTGCACCCGAGCCTTCTTCCTCTCATTTCCCTGCTCTCCAACTGTCGGTCGACCCAGTGGTTGATGCTCTAGTAACCCAGCCTACTTACGAGTCGCAACTGGCATCAATTAAATCATTATTAGTAAAGCTTTCTGCATCAAAGAGTAAGGTCGACTTACAAAGGAAGGGCACGGGATACGAGCTGCGAGCACGGAAGAAAAGAAAGACGCCAACTAAGAAAGAATGTATAAAACGACAAAGAGTGGTTATCGTAAAAAAAGAAGAGGTTGAGCCACAGTCCATGAAACATAAATTTATGGTCAATATGTGGAATCAGCCTGCGGATGACAATTTTGAGCTTGTGAATACTATCTTTGGTATTGACGTCACCGTAGGGAATTTAAGGGTTCTCGACGGAAAGATGTGGCTTGACAATGAGGTGATGGGCGTATACTTTAAAATCCTAGAGAGTAAAAACGACTCTATATTTACGGAAATGGAGGACAAGAGCTGATTTGCATCGACCTCGGCCCTGGTATCATTTTTTTTCTTTATTATTTTATTTATTTATCTGCCTTTATTTATTTACGTAATTTATGCCTTGCAATTAAAGTCTTATTCTAATGGTCAATTTCAGATCCTGATTATAGCAGACTACTCAAATTTTAAAAAATTTGTCCGTGATGAAAATTTAGGACCACTCAACAACTTAGATAGATAGGAGGTGTACTGCGACAAGTGGCATGCTCTTTACCACTGCAAGCCGCTTGAGGCCCTGCTTAAGAGTATGACACGCAATATTGATGTTGTCGATTGTGAGACAGTAAATTCTTTTTTAAATTACATTAATATTTTTTATATTTCTTAATTAACACAGTACTAATTAGATCTCCGATTACACACAGATTTATTTTCTAATGCATAGCTAGAAACATAGTCATTGAGCATTGGCTATTGTGTTTGTAGTGAATCGCATTGTGAATCTGATAGACCCGGTCGACCGAGAGTGTTTAAGGAAGTTCGAAGCGCACAAAGAAAGTTTGTTGCATCACTTGTCGCGACTTCTTCACGTTGTCAAATTGAGCTCTGCTATCGATCAACTGTGGCAGCTAAGGGTGATGGACAGTGTCGATCTTCCAGCCAACACAATTGTTGGGACTGTGGTATTTTTTTATTGAAGTATATTAAGTATTTTTCTAAACAACGGACAATAGATTTTGAGGAGAAAGACATGCCGCAATTTCAAGCCGAAATCAGACATTCATTGTCAACGTTTGAAAAAATAACTACTTAATTATTTTTCCTGCACTTGTATATTTTTGTATATATTTTGTAACAAGTTTGGGATAATGAATATATATTTTATATATTTTATAACAAATTTGTATATATTTTTTATTTTTTTGCTATTGTTGGAAGATATCTTAGCGGACCGCTATGATATAACAACCTCAATTTTGCAAGTTACAAACTAAGAAATAGGTTTCATATTCCAACAAAATTTACATGAACGACGGTTATGTCCGTATTCGTTATAATTTTTATGCCGTAGTGGTCGAACTTCGCCTTGAGATCTTATCCTTATTTTCTTCGGGCGACCAGCTTGACGTATCTTGTGTGGAGGCAAAACCTCAATGCCTTCCCTTAGAACTATCCATTGGCTCTCATCAACGATCAGAATAAAGTGTTCTTTATAAGTTTTCCTAAATAAGGCACTGGTAAACCAATGCTCACAAAACTTAGAAATCTTTTTATTTATGTTATTACGCAATAATACAGCGATCGCATGCGAACATGGTAATCCAATCTCTAGATCGACATTGTGAGTGTATTGTCCTGTTTTACTTGAAATGTATTCTTTCGATGGGCCCACCCTGAATTTCGTGTTATGTGCTTTTCCGTCATCGGTGTCAACACGCGTGTCATTTTATTTCCTTCCTCCTAACATCGAAGGTAGAATTCGGCTACCTTCGTGCGAATGATTTTCAAGATTGTCACAATCGATTCCTCCCTGGCTATCTTCAATATACTGTTAATACTTTCAGCTATATTTTTTATCAGTATATCATAACGCTTTCATGGAAAATATGCATGCGCCTATAAATGGTCACCGACTTCTTTAATCCATGTTGTACATTCCGTGGGGCATCGTCTTCTATTTTTCATAAAAAATAAATAAATGTTGTCTTCGAGGATGCACGAGCAGCAACCCAGAAAAGCGTCGAGAGATTGTATCCTTATATATATAAAAGATTCAAAGCTAAGTGTCGCATTCAGTAGCTATGAAATGCGTTAGAAAAAATATTATGCACAGCTTCCATCAACCCCTTCTGCCGATCTGATATCAATACAAGCTGCTCTTCAAAGTTTCCGATTATGCGACACCCTAATTGATCAAGGAACCATGTCCAATAATGATCTTCATTTTTTTTTGGTACAACACTGAAAGTTATAGGGAATAAATGTCTATTATTATCTATCCCCGTAGCTATTAATAACACTCTTTTGTTCATCCGTGCAAATGCGTTTCATCTACCGCAATTATTCTTTCCAAAGTATTACGAAAGCTCTTAATACAAGGTCCAAATCCCACGAAGAACCTCTTAAAGATATTATCAGGCTCGCGACACAATTCGGTCTACACCTCTGGATCGACCCGCTATAATTTGGAGATATAGGACGGTAATATTTTAAATTGCTCCTTCCAGCTACCTCAAATGTCATTTAACGTCATTTCTTCTCCTCTCCATACTTTTCAGTAATCTACTATTACATCGTATTTTTTTTAAATATAAAAAATTATTAAAGCATGACTCTTGTCAAAGCCTTTTAATAATTTATCTCTCACGAAGGAAGCTATCAACGACGTCGTACACTGGCGATGTCCTCTTATGAAAGTTGGCATTCTGCAGATATGTTTTGGGTGAAAAGTCTTCACAACAAACGTGTCCACACCAACCAATTTTGATACATGTATCCGCCAAACACATTCTACTTCAATACACCCCGCCGTAACTCGAAGAAGACTAGTTTTTATTGGTTTAACTTATAAATTATTTACCATGGCAAACTTTTTAAGGGCTTTCTAAAAAGATTTCTTATTTCTCAACGCCTAAGCAATAGTAATTGACCCCCCTTCATAGAGTTCCTCATCACCAAAATTCATGTACTCGCCTTTCGAGTTATTAAGCTTATAGTCTTCGTCCACCAGAGGTTCATCAATTTCCTTATTAGTATCAACACGTGAAGTGGGCGAGGGCGGTGCTTCAATATTTTCAAGATCACTATCGCCATCATCGACTGGAATATTATTACATACTTGGGGTTGAGTCTGTCGATATACGGTTAGTTGAGATGCAGTTGCTTCGGTAGCGATTCGCCGAAGTCGGGATGTTTGGGAGTGATAGGCTCTTGTGTTTTGGCCTCGATTACAATTGGCTCCAAAACTATTAGTTTAGAAGGCCATTGGTATGGACTAAGGCCTCCAAAAAATATTTCCTACTGATTCCAATCGAATGTGTTGTTTATCAATTCGAAGTGAAAATGACAAGTATTGTGCATCGGATTCATTTGGGGACAATATCTTTTATCTTCATCGTCTTCTCTCATTGGAATGTTTGAAGATGGTTGCTCCTATGGCCTACAATCATCTTTTCTCATTAGAATGTCTGAAGATAGTTGCTCCTGTGGCCTACAGTACAGGCGAAATCTTATATTCATATTTCTATTATTATCGACTATCATCGGTGCAACGATATTCTCCTCTTCAAATCGTATTTCTTGATTTTCAATCGAATATTCTAGTTCCACGCCATCATCATTTCCTAATCTGACGTTTTTATCAAATTCTTTATAAGCTTCGTTTGTTTCCTGCTGGAACGGTTGAAATGCTTCGAAAGGCGATAAAATTTTCGTGACATAAGTGATTAATAATTTTTCGATATAAACATTTATCACACCATCACCAATACGATATGCTCTACATAAGTTTGTAAGACCATCGGAGTTCGACAATTTGACAAACACCAATTCCTTTCCTATGCGCAATAAAATCGATAGTGTAATTGAATGTTCTTCCGGTCGAGTCTTACTGACATTGTATATTTTCTGCATAAATTGATCAAATGATATCTTCTCTTTAATAACAACAATCTTTCGATGTCCATCGTTGTAATTATTATCGTCAACATAGACTCTATCAAAATGACAAAGTAGGGGAACATTCATTTCAATCTAAAATATAAAAAATAATTAAAATTAAAATGTAAAAAATATCATACTTAACTACTCACTTAAAAATATGAATACTGCTCTCTTAAGATAGTGATCTGTTACCTTATGTCAGCGGTCGCTATCTTAAGATAGAGACCACTACCTTATGTTAGCATATCGCTATCTTAAGGTAGCGAAACAATCCATTATGGCGTATTCTTGAAATTTTTGATACTTACTATCAAAAATGCTATATTACCTGTGCTTGTTGTCTTTGATAGAGATATAAAGTGGTCTGAACTGGTACAAGTATATATAATGAGTGTGGACTAAAGAAATAAAAAAATATAGAAGAGAGTACTCATATATATATAATGAGTAAATATATATTAAGTCGGTGTTGAGGTGGAAACGACTTAGCTTGAAGCTAGCCTATTGCGTAAAGATTGAAATTATAAGACCGTTTTTGCAAATAAGCATAATTATAGAGCCGAACATGCAAATTTCCCCCTAATCTTTCACATAAGGGATCCTGACACAATTAGCGTACCATCAAACTTTTTTCTCTTTTTTTTTATAAGATAGTCTGTTTTTTATTCCATGTGATATGCATCCCAAAAATTTCCTTTATAATCACATGACACATCAAATTTTCCAAAAAAATCCTTCATTAAAAACAATGAAAACACATTGACTACTTTGAATCTAATGTTGGAGTTCGTTTTTTAACCCTCAATCTTTCACACGATGGATCTATAGACCACAGGTGTACCATCATACGGCCACTTTTTAATACCACATGGCATTGATCGCATGATGTTATGCCCAGTTTGTATTAAAAAAGTGACCGTATGATAGTACAACCATGATCTCAAGATCCATCGTTGTGTGAAAGATTGGGGTGAAAAATCATCTCCACCCTACAGACTCAGACAAGTCAATATGTAGTACCCTATTACTTTTGTATATTGTGGAGAGAAACCACAAATTTCTTGGAAGGAACATTTTTCAACCAAAAATTAGACTCTGGCTAATATGAAATTCCTTCTATTTAGATGATGATGACTATTTCTCACCTAGATCTCCCACACACAGTAGATCTTGCGATCATGGCACAACTATCAGACGATCAATTTTTTATGTCATGTCACAAATTCCCAAAAAAGGTCCTAAAATTATGAATGACCGTGATGTGGGCCACATGATTCAAGGGCCATTGTTTGGGGATCAGTGACATGAAATCACACACTGACCATCTAATAGGTGTGTCATGATCTCAAAATCTATTTTGTGGAAGATCATAGTGAAAATAGATCGCCCCATCATATCTTATTATAAGGAATCAACGATTTCCAAAGGCTCTCGGATGCCGGCACTTTCAGAGAATGCGTAGGTACTTCAGAAGAAAAGAAGAAAATAATAAGGAAATTAATACCGCCTTCTCCTGTTTCTTTTGCATTTATCCGCTAGAGATATATTTTAATTGCACTCCACCCTATTTTCCACCTATTTACACTGCAACCCTTCTTTTGTGTCCCCTTTACTTATTAACCCTTATATTTATGGATAAATTACAAAACTATTTTTTGACTGCTTTGAATTAGACAACAAATACTATTTCTCACCATAATCTATCACCAAGTAAATTTTGAGATCAAAAGCTTCCAATCAAGCGGTCAAATTTTGATTCCACATAATGATCAGGGGAATACATCAGATTGGTTTTTGGACCACTTTTCCGAGATGTTTGTCATCTGAAATCAAAATTTGATCGTGGGATTGTAGGGCCATGGTCTCAAAATTAGATCCATGATCGGGGCGAAAAAAAAAATCTTCATCAACGAGTCAAATATTATTTCCTCCAAGAATCCATCACTATAGGAGGTAATATGTAAAAGGAAACATAAATACAAGGGTTACAATGCAAATTGGTAAATTAAAACCTTCTCTTCTCGCTCCTTCTACCTCTTTCATAATGGTAAAAGGGACAAGGAGGATACATATCGGTTCAACAAAACAATATGAACCAAGGTGTCAATGCGTGTTTCGGTATCGGGTATCGGTCAGTAAAGTATTGATATGTATCGGTTGGCCAGAAAACTGATACGTATTGATATCGGCTGATATTTGATTCCTTGGTATGAACAACGCAACAATATAAACTATCAGAATCCATACTCTTTAGATACATTTTCAACTCATCACCACTCTTATGAATTATCCACACTATCAATTCTATTATAAATATATTCACCTATAGAAGCTTGGGCTAAAAAGAAACAAAAAAACCACCTCCAAGATTTGCTCCACACGCCACAATTATTCATGTCGCGATGATTGGAATCCCTGCCCTGTTCGACCAGTTACTCAGATCCATGCGAGTTGTAAACATCTGACACGAGCTCATCGAAGATTTCCCCAACTAATCCCTTTTTGAATCCATCCTATAGGCCAGATTGTTACTAATTTCAATACAAACAAAAGTGGTATTTTCGTCTTAATAGTAAGAAAACTAAAAGGCATACATAGTAATATTTGAATTACCTCAAGAAGTTGTTGGTCTGTCTATTGTTTAAATGGCCCGATACATCTATAATCATCACTACAAAAATAAGTTATTTCAGCGGCAACCATAAACTGCTGCTATTAACAAAAAAACTATAGCTACTAGTCTTATCGTTACTGAAACAACAAGTTTTTTTATTAATAACGGCAGTTTAATGTTATATATATTAGGATGGTAATATATATTTTTTGTGTTTCAAAATTAAAGTTATATTATCATTAATAATTCAATGGAAAACTTGTAAAATAATTCAATGGCAAATGTGTGAATATTTTCTCTCCAAATTTTCTTTAAAAAAAAATTTAATTTATCTTTTTACCATTAGTTGAAAAGACATAACGTCTCTTCACTGTAATTCTAAAAAGATACAAGTGAATCGACAAGTTTGGCATCTCTTCACCGTAAATCTGAAAAGACACAAGTGAATCGATTTTATCTCTTTATAGTTATCTGAAAAGACACAAATCTCTTCACGGTGAAAAGACACAATCTTTCAAGATTTTCTCTATAAATAGAGATTAGATCCGGGTTTAAAAACGTAACAGAAATAATATCTATTTCTCTTTCTCTCTTTCGTTTTTATTTTAAGAATCTTTTGTGTATCAGAAAATCTGTGTGATAGATTCTTTTCTAGAAAGTGCAATCTAGAAAAGAACATACAGTTCTTGGCAAGACCGAAGTCTTTTGTATCCTGAAGGCAGGTTCGTTGGAAACTACGTGTGACAGAGTGGGGGCGTCTATTATCTTTAAGACAGCGTAGTGAACTACGTACCTCGGAGCCATTATCAATACCAATTTTCTTTCAACAATTTAAAGACAATACATCGTTCTAATGGTTCAGAGCATAAAGTTTATGAATCAAGATCTTATCGAACTTGATCGATTTTGCGGGTCATGTTTTAAAAGATGGCAGCAAAAGCGAAAACAATGAGAAGCACAACTAGTGGAGGATTGGATGCTCAACTCAAATGACTGAAAGATGATCAAGATTGTTGGGACTCAATGCATTGAACAATAGGTTATTCAATACATTCTGTAAGTGCATTATGACTAAAGATTTTGAGATTCATTAGCGAAGAAGTATCTAACTAAAAATATAGGTACAAATGTTTTTCTAGTCTCTAATATTTTAATTTCAAAATAATTGGAGATAAATCGATTCCTGAACGAGTTCAAGAATTACAGTTTATCGTCACTGAGATAGAAGTCTTATGCATTTAATGAAGTGTACTAGACTCAATATAACATTTATAGTAGGGATATTGAGTAAATTTACTTGCAACCCAGGGTCATAATAATGGGAAACTATTCATAGGGTGTTAAGATACTTAAAAGGAATTATGCATTATAGTTTTATAATATAGTGGCAAACCTAAACTCTTAGAGGAGTTTACTGATGCTACTAGGATTTTCTAACTCTGATTCAAAATCCACAAGCTGATGGATTTTTACTTTGGTAGGAGGAGCAGTATCGTGGGGATCTAGAAACAAACATTTCTTTCTGATTCAAGTATGGAATCAGAGTATATAGCATTGTTTGTGAGAGCAAAAGAGGCAGAGTAACTTCAAAGCTTATAAAAATACAACCCAAAAATACAATGTTGAAAATATCGAGGGGGATGGGCTTAAGACCGATATCTTTAAAGGCACAGTAGTTGAATTTCAACTTAGTAGAGTTGGAGATCCCAAATCCTAAGTTCAACGAGATAGGAAACTACTCCGTGACCCTTGAGAGCGCACAAAGGTATGTTACCTATTAGCCATCCATATGGTGTTAAAGTTTGTGCACATATCTTATAACGTGAGAGAGTGAATTGAACTCTTAATGATTCTGTAGGCATTTATTTGCTAAGGTGATAAAATAGTTACAAAAACACTCATGACAGATTCACCTATGAGTATGGAAGTGAAGCCGCTTTAATAAATATTCGGTCCTCTCTCTGAGATTCTTATGAAATCAAGATTTTAGCGCATGGCTGTAAAACGAAGGCCTTATGTCACTAATGATTTAGGTCATAGTAAGTGTATATATAATTCCGATTTGTTAGACAAGTTTTAAGCTCAAAGCTATAAGCTACTTAAAGTCCTTACAAACTTTGAGTTGTATGTACTAGTCAAATATTTGAACCGATAGGTATCCCTGATAATACTTAGTATGATCACTCTGATACACAATTTATTTATTTATTATTATTATTTTGAAACAAGTGGGGGAATGTTATATATATTTATTAAGATAGTAATATATATTTTTTGTATTTCAAAATTAAGGTTGCAGGTTTTGGTAGATAGCATATGAATTATTAACTACATACACATAAGCTTATATAGGTATATGTTGTAACCGTGGTTAAGCATGGTTAAAACTGATGGTGAAATAGGATAAGGAACCAATGATTAAATATCAATTTGTAATTAAAAATTAAACCCAAATTCCAACAGGTTACAAATCGAGCACAAAAGTAAATGTTACCTAAAGGTCCGCTCTCTACGTTCTTGCAAGTGCTTTCTACTTTAGATGATGAAGATCAACACAACAACAAAGACGAGTTTTTTTTTGTTTTTCTTCTTCCATCAAGCAACATGCCTATATTATGCACCTAAAGACGAATCCAATTAAGACTCTGATTTTTAAGTTGTCCAAAGTATCGCACTGAGACTTTGGTTCTTAAGCGGTTCAAAGCTTCACATTTTATCATCTAGAGAGAAAATTAGGAAATTACACAATTACTAAATAAACAAAAAGTCCCATGTAACACACTTAGGTTGTGTTTGGGAATTGGGATTGCTCTTTCGAGGCAAAGAGAAGCCTGCTAGAAAACTTAAAGAAATAACCATGATCTAGGCTTGAATCATTTAATCAACATATGGAATATGACAATTATCTAGTAAGACAAATCTTACTTGACTAGATGATCACGAAGGTGAGCTTGATCGGCAACTCCTCCGTATAAGACCAAAGATCTTAGGACAAACCACCATTCTTCCTTTCTATCTCTGTTGATGAGAATAATATTGAGAATAGACAAAGAGGGGATGTTGCCCTCCTTATATAGACATTGATTTGTTTCCTACCCCATCAAGGAAACTAAATCTAGAGGATGTGCACTTCTATTAAGGGATCACCACAACCCTATAAAATTAGTAAGGAATTTTACTAAGATTGCATGGTGATTCCTATTGTGCTAAGTATAGAAAGTCTGACCAATTCAAGTTTTGGCAAGTAAAATAAAAGTGGTTAGTGTGTGGATTACAAAAATCCAACAATCTCCCACTTGATCCACACACTACCAAAATATTATTTTAAATAATTTCATGAATTGGTCATTTTTGAAAAGCGGATGACCATCCTTATAATTTTATAAAATCATTGACTTTCAAGGAACTTGGTATAATATAACATCCTCTCAAGTTTAAAAAATAACTTTAATAATGGATTATGGATGCCTATAATGTACCATGTTAACAATTGACATTAAGGTAGTTCCATGGTCACAAGAATTATTGTTGTTACTGAATCAAAGAGTATTACTTGTAGTTTTGTGATACCAGTATATGCACACATTCATGCAATCACTTGTGTGCATTACTGCATTCGTCCAACTTCATACCCTAAAGTATGTCATCCTGATATTTTACGGCATACGGCATGTGAAAACTATCATCCAACTATCAGGATAAAGATTATACGATCATGGTGCCTAATCACGATAGCCCAAGCTTCCTTATTTGAGTACATTATCCTTATTATCGTTATTAGCATATGCAATGCTAGCTCAAATGATAATCAAAGATGTAAAGAGTGTCAATAATAAAATAGAATAAAATAAGCATTATGGGAGGAACTCCCACTCAATCAATGTACTCGAGTGCTTCTAACACTCCCATCCGGATCACATGCGCTCTAAAATCTTTTGGTTGAAGTTCCTTTGTGAGTGGGTCAACAATCATTTCTTCAGAGGGCAGATGAGGGATCTTAATGACTCCTTCATGAACCTTTTCCAGCACCTTCATATTCTTGATCTCGATGTGCCTATTACTTTTGGTTCGTCTTTCGCTCTCGATAAAATTAATGACAACTTTGTTATCACAATAGATGGTCAAGGGCTTATGAATGAAATCCACAACACCAACTCACCAATGAAGCTCTTCAACCAAATAACATACTTGGTGGTCTCATAGCATCCAGTGAACTTTGCGAACATAGTGAAATCTGACGTTATAGTCTGTTTGGAGCTTCTCCAAGTAATAGCTCCATGGGCGAGCTTGAAAATGAAACCCGCAGTGGATTTGCGAGATCGATCACACCCTGCATAGCTAGAATCACTATAGCCAACGACTTTAAGTTCATTTGATCTTTTGTATACATGCATGTGGTCATTGGTTTCTTACAAATATCATAATACCTTCTTGACAGCTACCCAATGAGCAAAATCAAGATTTAGCTGAAACCTCTCAAGCATCCCAAAGATAAAACTGATGTCGGGTCTCATACAGGTCATAGTATACATAAGGCTTTCTACTGCAGAAGCATACATAGTCGGATCCACTCGCTTTCTCTCCATATCATTTTTATGGCATTAATCTTCGCTTAAGATATCACTCTTAACAATTGGAGCACTGAAAGGATTACAATTCTTTATTTTGAATCATTTGAGGACCTTGTCAATGTAGGCTCTCTGAGATAATCTTAAGAGTCCAGCTCACCGTTGCCTGTGGATCTTAATTCCCATAATGTATTGCGTATTCCCCATATCCTTCATGTCAAAACGGTTGGATAGGAAATATTTTGTATCGTGTAAAAGATGAATGTCATTACACGCCAGGAGTATGTCATTAACATATAACACTAAAATGATGAAACGACCTCTTGACTTCTTAATGTAAATGCACCTGTCCATGGCATTTTCTTGAAAGTCATATTTCATAACAACTTGATCAAACTTTAACTACCACTGTCTTGAAGCTTGCTTCAAGCCATAAATGAACTTTTTCAGCTTGCACACATGATCCTCTTGACCCTGCATCTCAAAACCTCCAGGTTGAGACATATAGATCCCTTCTTCTAAATTATTGTTGAGAAAAACTGTCCTTACATCTATCTGATGTAATTCTAAGTCATAGTGTGCCACAATCGCTAGAATTATTCAAAGAGAGTCCTTGGATGAGACGAGAGAGTATGTTTCATTGAAATCAATTCTCAGTCTCTGAGTGAACCCTTTGGCTACTAATCTGACTTTGATTTTTTCAACATTTCCTTTAGAGTCCCTTTTAACTTTGTAAACCCATCTGCATTTGATCGCCTTGCAATCTTCTAGAAGGATCACAAGGTCCCAGACATTATTTATTTCCATAGATTGCAACTCTTCTCTCATGGCCTCCTGCCAGTGTTGATATTTGTCGCTTTCTATGGCTTGAGAGAAAGAGGAAGGATAATCGGTGTCCAAGTCAATATTATCATTTTTTTGGAGATAGACTTCGTAATCATTGGGTTTCGCAGATCTACGATCTCGATTGAATCTCCTTAAATCAATCGGTGGCCCCTCAAGAGGAGGAGGTGGAGCACTGAAAGTTTCGATATTGGGAGAATCATTCCGTAACATGAGTATCTTTTTCAAAAATAATCTTCCTATGCTTTTGACTCCCACTGATGAAACTATCTTCAAGAAACTTGGCATTGGAGGTCTCTACGATCTCCAACGGTCGAGATGGGCAATAAAACCTATATGATTAGGTGCGCTCTGGGTAACCGATGAAGTAACATGTGACGGTGCGTGGATCAAGCTTCTTCAGGTTTGGATCATAAAGTCTCGCTTCTGCCAAATACCCCCACACATGCAGATGTTTAAGACTTGGTCTACGACTAGTCCAAAGTTTATAAGGTATTTTTCGATTAGCTTTGCATGACACTCGGTTAAGAATATAACTTGCAGTTTTGAGAGCTTCTCCCCAAAAACTTTCAGGAAGGTTCAAGTTGTTCATTATGCTGCAAACAACTTCCTAATAAGTACAATTTCTCCTCTCGGAGACACTATTCTGTTGTGGTGTACCAAGCGAAGTGTACTGAGGAACAATCTCAGGTTCCCTTAAGAACTGAGCGAAGTTTCCATGATTAACACCATTAGAATCCATCTTCCTATAGTATTCTCCTCCACGATCAGATCTAACGGCTTTAATTTTCTTATTAGTCTATTTCTCAGCTTATATTTTAAAGATCTTGAATGTATCGAGTGTCTCAGACTTCTGATGAATTAGGTATACGTAGGCATAACGAGAAAAATCATTTATAAAACTGATGAAGTAATGTTATCCATCTCGTGAAGGTGTGGGAAAAGGTCCACATATGTCTGTGTGCCACAATGGCTCAAACGAAATAACCATGATCTAGGAAATCAGGCCCAATTTTTATTTTATTTTTTTAAAATGAATCAAACGAAATTAGGCCAACCAATGGCTCTTAGGACAAACCACCTCTCTTCCTTTCTATCTCTGTTGATGAGAATAGCATTGAGAATAGACAAAGAGGAGACGTTGTCCTCCTTATATGGACATTGATTTGTTTCCTAGTCCATTAGGAAAACTAAATCTAAAGGATGTATTACTTCTATAAAGGGATCACCACAACCCTATAAAATTAGTAAGGAGTTTCACCAAGATTGCATGGTGATTCCTATTGTGCAAAGTATAGAAAGTATGACTAATTCAAGTTTTAGCAAGTAAAATAAAAGAGAGTGTGGGTCACAAAAATCCAACAAAGCCCACTTAAAAGACCACGTTTAAATTCCTCTTTTAAAGAGACCAAAATTCAGCTCTTTCACTATCCGAAAGAGCTAAGAGCAATTACAACCAAACATAGTCCCATACTAAAGCGCCATGCACCAGAGCAGAGAGCTGCTCTTTGCCTCCAAAGAGCAAACCCAAACACAACCTTATAATAACAAGGTATTGACACTAGCCAGCTCAAGCTGGACATACCAGTCACCAGTGCTAGGCTGAACCAAGTCCGACCAATACATTTGTTTAGTTTATTATATGTTTTTTTTTTTTTTGTAGACGCACGAGGTTGGTGGGAGATTACAAGGAATAGAAGGAATATCTCTACGGACAAAAGAAAACGGCAGCCATGTCAGTCAGAGATCCATGAGTATCTACTTTGACACTCCCCCTAGCAGGTGAAAGCCATCCGTGGCAAGTGATGTATCCTCCATTGAGCCAGTAGTTGTTGTTAATCAATAATCACCTCGGACAAACCGTAACCTCCTCAACAATTCTTCTTAGTAGTTCTTTCTTATTTACTTGCTTGCACTCAAATAATTTTTTGTTGCGCTCAGTGTCAGAAACTCATGAACCTAACTCAACCTCACAAAACTGGGTTGCAAGGTGAGGAGTGCCTAGATTATATATAACCCGAGACCTCCAAGCCCACAGGCAATGTGGGACTATTCTAACACTCAGCCTGCACACGTGCCTGTGAATCCAATGGAGACCATCTTTGATCTGCAACTTTTACCTTCAGATCTGTCCACACATTCTTGCACTTCATCTTCAATATCCCCCGTCTGAGTTCTTCTGATTTGTAATCTAGAGAGCAATGATTTTTCTATATCCATTTCGAATAACTACACTCATAAAATTAAATGATTACTCTTTTCACACTCTGACCAGCAGAGACACATCTTGATGGTATCAACATCCCTCTTCTAGATAGATTTTATATAATAGCCAATCTCCTATTAGCCGCCAGCCACGCGCACACCGAATGCCTCCGTATATTTGCTGAGTTCCATTAGTCTAACGTCGATAAAATAACAAAGGAGAGAGAACTCGCATTAGGCATAGGAATTGTTAAGAGTATACTTTCAACTAATCTAAACTCCAATAAGATTTGGGGCTGGAAACTGAAGAGCTGCTCACTTCACTAAACCCATATATACCGCGAGAAGAATATAATGAAAATAAAGGTAAGCCTCCATATGAAGGATTTTCTCCTCATTATAGAGTGCAGAGAAAAATCTCAGTAACCTTATAAACTGTGACAGAAAATTTGGAAAATTCAGCCATCTAAAGAAGAATTCTTCGAGCATTACAGTGGTTCACCATGGGCCTCGCCGCCCGTAGCAACAATGGGTAGTATGGAGTCACCACCTTGAGCTTTTGGTGTTCCGGGAAACCCAAACCAAATGCCGTGAGAACCAAAATGCTAGATTTTGTTATGAAGGGCTACTTGCTGCGCGCCTCTCTGTTAGCTGAAATTCTTGACTATGAAGGAAGAAGAAAAAGGACAGTGTTATGTAGTGGACAGTTTTTGGTAGACAATTTTGCAGGCAGCTTATATGGGGCGGCGCAACTGGCTGCACACATAGTAGGCCCCCTGTTCACTGTTCATAGTTTTCTGAAGAAAAAAGGCTGTATTTGTTTAAATGAGAAAACCAAGGGACTCGACGTTTTAGCAAATGACTATTCTTGCTACAATTGGGTAAAGACTAAGTCTACAATGGGTGTCCACTCATCATGAGTGGACATCGCAGTCCACATGTCCTTGTGATTGAGTGACTTGCACGGACTTCTAAAGCACGAAAATATGTGCAAGTCACTCACTACTAATTCTTGTAATCATGTCACACTTATCAGACGGTCAATTTTGTATTTCATGTCACAGATCTAAAAAAAAAATAGCCCTAAAATGCTATGACACACATCAAGTTCAAACGTGGTTTTAGGGGCACTGACTTGACCTCCGCATTGGATTGGGTCGGGTCAGGTTGGACAAAAATCAGCCCAACCTATTTATATAGCAAAAGGGATGAGGGGCGTTTAGGTTGTCAGAAAACCAATAAAAATGATGTTAAAAAGCACATTTGTAAAAAAAATTGTTTTTGAAACAGTGTTTTTATAGAAAAAAAGTAAATTAAATATTTTTTTTCTTTCATAATTTTATTATATCATTTTCTAAATTTCTTCCCTTTACGTTTTGGGCACCTCTGGTTGTGCCCGCACAATCTCTAAGGGCACCTATATCTGAAACCCTTGAAATCTGTTGACTACTTTGAATCACACAATGGAGATTGTCTTTCACCCCAATCGTCCAGATTATGGATCTTGAGCCCATGAAAATACCATCAAACAATCTATGTTTTTATTCCAAGTGGTACAAATACCTAAAAAACAGATGAACTACTCGCACACGAGACGAGATTCCACACGACACACATCGTGCTCAAATGACATTTTTTGGGGATATGTACTGCGTGGAATCGAAAAAAGACCGTCTGATGATACGTTTATGGTCTTAAGATCCATTGTATGAAAGATTGGGGTGAAAAACGATCTAAATTGTTTGATTGCAAGCAATCAACGGGTTTTAGGGGTTAGTGATGGCGTGGGCGCGAATAGAGGTACCCTTCATTTTTTGCCTTTTTTTATGACCGACCATTTGCACATGAGACCTTTTAGGGCTCGGCTATATAAATCGCCCTATTTTTTAAAGGAAGATTTGTACTTTTGAGACATTTGTTTTGTGAAACACCATCTAAGCCGTCTGAAGGCCATGAAGTATAAATTGTTGATGCCGAAGGTTGACAGGAAACATGATCTCTATCGTTTGGTTCAAGAGAGTCATCTATTGAGTCAGATAGTGGCCTTTGACTATGCTATATCAAATGATAGAGGTTGTGGTTGCGTATGGCATAACTCTCTGCTAGCCTCAGTCATAGAAGAGTTCCCTTGCTTTAGCAGGTTCCCATCCTTTTTCCTAACATCTTGCTACCTGTTTTAGCAGGTACCCTTCTCCTTGATAACTCCTTGCATAGCAATATTTTATGCAAGATTTACTTGTTTGACAGTTCTACCCTCCTCTCTACTCACTATTTGTCAGAGCATATTTTATTTGCTCTGATAGGGAGCTAATAGAGGACTAACAAAGAGCTATGCCATACGCAACCGGTGTTTCTGGCCAATCCTTCTAAGGAAAGATCTTTACATCATTGCCTTCAAATCAAACCGCTTAGATGGTGCTCCATTTCGCAATATAGGCCCCCAAAATATCATTTATTTCTTTTAAAAATATGTGCAACAGGACAAAGGCCGTATCCAACGATCAGGGCTGCATCCGAACACAGTCCTAGGTCAACTATGGGTTCGAACGCATGGCTTGATCCCATGCCTTTGAACCCAAGATCGCTTGACGTGTGATCTAAAAAAATGGTTTTGGGGACTCCCTTGCCCTTCAAAAACGTGGTGAGAGTTTGCCTACGGCTTGCCTAACCTCGTGCATTGAAAATTTGGGCGACACCCAACATATTTAGAGTATGTTTTCCAACTTTGATCACTTTTGAACGGTGGATAAAATATTTTTTTAGATTTTTTATGTGTTTTTGTGGGCTGGACCTGAAAATTCTTGTGCATCTTACCTTGGCTCCTAATCTTCAAAATAGGTATCACTTGGCACGCAAATGGCACTAATTGAACCCAACATTACTAACTTAGGGTTACCTTGTCCATATTATTATATACAGGCAAATGGGTCCATATTATTATATGTAGCCATGTAGGCAAATGGGACAATAGTTTGAAGCCATTTTGGATTCAGACCCAATATCTAATGACAGAAAGTTCTTCTAAATTCACCCACCTAATCTTTTAATTTACCCACATTGATACTCATTAATTACTTTAAATCAGGTGTTGGAGATAATTTTCGTCCCAATCTTTGACACTATAGATCTTGAGACCATGTGCATCCCATTAGACAATCAAAATTTATTTCATTTCATACACATCCCAAGAAAGTTATCTTAAAATCAGGTTTGAACATGATGAGTTCCACATGATGTTAAGATCACTTTTTCAAGATGTGTGCTATGTGCAATAAAAATGTGACTGTATGATACATACGAACATGATCTCAAGATCCATCATGCGAAAGATTAGGACAAAAAATGGTTTCCATCGACCAATTCAAAGCAATCAATGGGTGGTTTCAACATGGGTGACCGCAAAGATTCAATTCGTTGGGTGAATTTAAGGGTACTCTACAATATAATGTTCTCTTATGACATAGGGCTCCTCTGATTGTGCCTATACTTTCTCTGAAAGCACCCACGTCCTAAACCCCTTGGAAATCATTGATTCCTTCAAATCAAATGATGGAGAACGTTTTTCACCCTGATATTCTTCGGAATAGATATTGAGATCATGGTGCACCTATCAAAATTGCCAGTTTTTTTTTAAATGTGTCACAAATCCCCAAGAAGTCCTCCTAAAATCATGTTTGAGCGTGATGCGTACCATATGATTGAAGAGGCATTTTTTGATATTTGTGACACATGAAATCAAGAGTTGATCGTCTAATAGATGAGCCATGATCTTAAAATTTATAATATAGAAGATTAGGATGAAAAATGATTTCTATCACTTGATTTGAAGGAATCAATGGTTTTTGAGGAGTCTTGTATGTGATCGTGAGCGCGTTTAGAGGTACCCTATGACATAATGTTAGATATTTATGCTTCACACCCTTTCTCTCCCTCTCTAATCTTCTTGAAAAGTGGATTTTATCGTTGCATTTAAGATTTGATTCCAATAATTTGTTTCCTAAATAGACTCATATTAGTTAATCTACACTTATCCACATAATCCCCCACTTGGATTTGTGTACATATATATATATATATAATATGGGTTGCCTTCCCCTCTTCGTTCTCAGCATTGCCAACGTATTTGAAAGGATAGAGTAAGCGCCACCTTTGGTTATTTTTTTGGTTATATACATTTTTATCTTTATGAATGGTTCCTTCGCCTTTCTTTTCTAATATGTAGGGAGATTATTTTTCTGAATGGTTCCTTTGCTACCAAGGTATCAAATGTCAGCTTATACTGATATGTATTTGCGCCTACATGCATTGAGTATCCAACTCGGTATCGACCAATACGGGCTATATTTTATTTTATTATTATTATTTTTTAATAGGCCGATTCATGAAGGACCGATATCCGATACTGATATCGAATTTGTTTCTTTGCTTCCACCACCACCATAATCAACACCTACACCACCACGACCACCTCACTGCCATCACTAAAACTGTCACCACCACCACCACCAGCATCCTAACAGGAGCATTACCGCAGCTACCACAACCATGACCACCAACTTCTCCACCACACCTTCTCCTCCTCCATCACTATCCCACCACCACCTGCGCCACACCTAACCACCTCTTCATTCCCCTCCCCATCACTACCACATCAGCACCACTATCTCCCTCACTATAATCGCACAACCACATCACCACCACCACTTTCTCCACTATGGCTTCACACTCGTCACGGCCATTAAATGGTAGGCAGATGAGCCATTCGGAAATTTCGGATGTAATAAACAACAAAAGTATTAGTCACTGAAAGGGTCAATGTTATCCAAACGACAAATAAAATAGTTCACAGATAAATTTGTTTTTGGATTAAAAAGTCACATGATCCAATCAAGACCTAGGCTAGGGGTGCAAATAAAAACTGAAACGCAAAAATCGAATGAAAACCGAGCCTTCTGAACTGGACCGGTAGAGTGAGAAAACCTACAAGAAACCTTAAAATTTGAAAAATTTTAAAAACTGAGAAAATAAAGAAAAACTGAAAACGAAATCCATTCGGTTTCGGTACTGCATAAACTGATCTGAAAACCATATGCGCACAGATTTAAGTTGTACGGAAATTCGTGCACACGTCAAAGTTCGCTGCACAACTGACAACTCGTTCTCCAGTTAATTGTCTGCAACAAGCCGTCTGCTCGCTATAGACAGAAATTCAACAACAATGGCAACATCAAACAAAGAAGTAAATGGTGAGAACGTAAATGATCATTAAGTAGAGGGCAATTATGTCATTTTCATAATTTTTTGATTGGGAACATTTATTTACAACCGAAGATTCTTCCTTCTCAACCTTGTAAATGATCATCAAGTAGAGGGCAATTATGTCATTTTCATAATTTTTTTTGATTGGGAACATTTATTTACAACCGAAGATTCTTCCTTCTCAACCTTGGATATGAAAACTTTAAACCATTGACTACTTTGAATCTATGGTGATGGTTTTTTCATCCTAAACTTGGACTCAATAGATATTACCATCATGAGCTTACCACTAGATGGTGAGATTTTAATTGCACGTGGCACATATCTTGAAAAGTGATCATAGAAACACATTTTGATGCACGTCGTAATGATATTCATTTTTACAACGCGGGATCAAAATATGACCATCTGATGTTAGGCAGATGTGATCTCATGTGTGGGCAAAAAATGATAGCTATCGGCTGATTCAAAGCAACAGCCAAATTAGAATAGAAAATAAAGATATCCTAACTTCAATATGTGAGAGAAAACCCGCCATAAATTGAGCGGGAAATGTACTCTAAATTTAGCGGGTTCGAAAGATTTTGAGATTACTCTCAAGTCTCATCTCATTAAAGTAGTTTCTCTTTCTAGCTTCTTATTAAATTTAGTTAAAATTCTTTCTCTCTCTAGTTTCTCTCTCTAGCCCTCTCTCTTCATCTCTCATCACCAAAACCAAAACTTTCTGAAAAAAGGTCACGGAGCATCTGTAAGTTCTTCTTCTTCTTCCCTACATTTGTTGTTTTTTTTCCTGTAATTAATTTTTTTTTTTTTTTTTTCCTTTGATTGGAACCGTCTGATCAATTGGGTTGTAAATAAAGGTATCCTTTTTATTATAAGAAAAAACCCGCCACAAATTTGGCGGGAAATGTTCTCTAACTTTAGCAGGCTCGAAAGCTTCTGAGAGTTGAAACGGTGATACCCTCTCTAAATTTAGAGATCCTCTGTTTTCTTCCCTAAATTTAGAGTCCTGTCTCTCTTCATCTCTTATCACTAAAACCAAAATTTTCTGAAGAAGAACACGGATTTAGGATCATCTGTAAGTTCTTCTTCTTCTTCCTCCTCCATTTGTTGTTTTTTTTTTCCTGTATATTTTTTTTGTATTTTTCCTTTGATCTGAACCGCTTGATCAATTTGTTGATTTTGACTATTTGATAGAAATATGTGACGGGTGGGTTCACAAAGTTTTCAGTTTTGAAGTTGGTTTTGAGGGGTTTTATTATATGGTTTATGGAATGTGGTTTAGCTACACCTACAAATTCTGTTAAGAGTCACCAAGTAAATGAAGTTGATTCTTTCTTAGTTTCCAATATATATATATATATATAATTTGTTATTGTGTGTTCATTGTTTAGCCCTTGGAAATCCTAAATTCGTGTTTAAAAAGTTACCGAATCAAATTGTTTAGCCCTGAAATCCTAAATTGGTGTTTAAAAAGTTACCTAGTCAAATTGAATCGCAACTTCTGACTCGAATCGGTATGGTATGGGTAGTTACAGAAATTCATTTTTGCTTTCTAAAGTTGCTTTTTGATGTTTTGTTTTATTTTTTAGTTAAAAAAAAAAAAATCATTTTTGGCCATGATGATGATGATTATAATTTATTTTTGGGGGATTTGATATTTTTGTTTGTATATTTAGCTTATTGTGGGTGAAATTTTGTTGGGTCAACTCAAAATTTGGTCGAGTTGCTTTGATTTTGTGTGACCATGGTTCAAAATTCCGAACAAAATCGATAGGTAGTGTCTGATACATATCGATTTTGGAGGTCGCCGGGTCCGATACATTGAATGTATTCACCCATATGTACTTTTACTAGTTTATCATCGAAAATCGGCCACTGGCCACATTGATATTTTCCTTCTTCTGTGAAATCTGTGGTTTTGTGCTTCAAAAGTCCACCTTGCATCTGATACATATCAATTTTGGAGTTGGCCGATTCGAACCGGAAAACCCAGATTTTTCAACCCTCGGGTGCGACCATAGTCACCAAATTCTTCAAATTCTCGGAGTATTAAAAAAAATCATGAGTTATTTGCAAATTTAAGGTTCTACGAATTAAACAAGAATTTATGAAAAATTCTTTGTTCACGAATTTCACTAATGATTCAAGACTTTTTCAATAAACCATGCATTTTAATTTTTCTTAATTTTTTTTTGTACTGTTTAATCTTAAATTTTTTTTTTTTCTTCCTCAGATTTTTCTCGGAAAATTTCCCTGAACTTGCCAAAATTTTTCTGAATTATTACCTTGCCGTCTTGCCGAACCACGAGTTGGTGACTCTGCGACTACGATTGATTTATTCCTTTTTTTAAAGTAATTGGAGATGTGGATACAATTCAAAAGCTGAAACTGGTTGAGTTGACTCAATTCGGCATTGCTATTTTAACAATGCTGCTTATTATTAAAGTTGTACTTTTTTGTAGATTGAATTTATTTATTTATTTATTTTTATCTTTTAAAGGGGTCTTCGTTACACTACAAATCCTTCTCTGTTTCTATTAATCTTAACTTGTTAATATAGATCATCATTAAAAAACTTCTATTTTTTTCTTTGATTATTTTCATTTTAATGATCAGATTATTTTACAATCTCAGGACGGGTGATCGACAATGATGGAACATAGAATTTTTGTGTTGGGTATTCTGTTTCTTTATTGCGGGGCAGCGGTAGGAGAAATAAATAATGATGTGAAGTACAAAGATCCGAAACAGCCGATCGGTGCTCGAATAAAAAATCTGATGCATCAGATGACTCTCGAAGAAAAGATCGGTCAGATGGTGCAAATTGAACGAGCGGTAGCAAATCAATCTGTGATTAATAAGTACTTTATTGGTAAACACCAACTGTCTTACTCTCCACATATTTATTAACATAGAGATTGTGTAATGCTTACTCTTAAACTCTTCATTTACACAGTAGTAATATTCTTTGTAAATCTCTTCATATTCAGATTCCTATCTACTGATCTTGTTAGAATAGTCTCATATTGGGATTCCTATCTACTGATCTTGTTAGAATAGTCCCACATTTCTTGTGGGCTTCGAGGTCTTGGGCTATATATAATTTGGGCATTCCTCACCTTACAAGTCCGTTTTGTGAGGTTGAGTTAGGCCCGTGGAATTATATCATGGTATCAAAGCAGGTATTTCTCCACTCCATGTCCCCCATTTAATTGTCCACGTGATTTGGCTTGGCTCAATCTCGCCAACACGTGCAGGGGTGTGTTAGAATAGTCCCACATTGCTTGTGGGCTTGGAGGTCCTGGGCTATAAATAATCTGGGCACTCCTCACCTAACAAGCCGGTTTTGTGAGGTTGAGTTAGGCCTGTGGAATTTGATCAGATCTGTCATGGATTTGATGTCCCATGACATCTGTGACAATCAACTCTTGATGGGATTCAGTGGTGAAAAGCTCTTCATAATTGAACTTTTCTTTAAAATTTTTCCTAATGTTTGGATGGTATTCTTTTGAAACGTTTAGCTGTTTTTGGACGGGAAGAGTTCAAACCAAAAATGAATGTTTGTCTAAAAAAATTAGAGACTAATATCAAGTTCGACCAGTTTTACAACCGTTGGATAGAAAGGAATCTTGACTGCACGTCATCTTATAAATATGGAAACCATGGAAGTCAAGATTCTCTCCTCAGGGTTAATGTTGATATCGTGATATCCTGTTCAATCAGTTTTATAACCATTGGATAGAAGGGAATAATGACTAAACGCTATCTTATAAAAATGGAAACCGTGGAAGTCATGAGTCCCTTCGAAGGGCAATGATCAGGTCCAACCTGTTAAGCCTGATATCGTGTTCAACCAGTTTTACAAACATTAGATAGAAGGGAATCTTGACTGCACGCCATATTATAAAAATGGAAACAATGGAAGTCAAGATTCCCTTCTATCCAATGGTTGTAAAACTGGGTGATCACAATATCAGGTTCAAATGGTTGGACCTGACAATTGCCCGCAACTTAAAATGGTATTGGATCACTAAATCCGGATTAATATTAATAATGGGATTTTGCAGGGAGTATATTGAGTGGTGGAGGGAGCACACCAGGTGTAAATGCGTCAGCCGAGGCATGGGTCAATATGGTGAATGACTACCAAAAGGGTGCCCTATCGACACGTCTCGGGATCCCTCTGATTTATGGAATAGATGCAGTTCATGGCCACAATAATGTCTACAATGCTACAATATTTCCTCATAATGTCGGGCTTGGTGTTACGAGGCAAGTATCTATAGTAATTCATGTTCTCAAACTTCAAAACTTAGCTATTTGATCTATTCATTTCATTTCCTTATACACATTGATATCTGAAATTTATATTATAACCATCATCAATCTATTCTTTTCATTTCTTTATACACGTCGATGTCTAAAATTTATGCTATCATCATCATCATCATCGCAGCCTTGTCCCATCGATTTGGGGCCGACTGATGAAAAGAAAGCAAAATGGACAAAGGATTTGACTTCTAATAGTGTATTTGGGTACTTATTTTTAAAATGGTACTTAGTAAATTTCTCTAAGCTAAGTGAACTAAGCTCCTTTTTATAGAGGAGCAACCAATTTGAGCCTAAACTCAAAACATAATTGTTACTTACATAACTTAGTATTAGTGAATGAACTTAGTAACTACATTGCTAAACAAATATAATTATATAACTTAGATTCTGTATTCACAACAAATATATAATCCTGCGGGAACTACTCTCCCTGAGCTAGTTTCTTCCTCCAATCTGTTCATTTGAACAATTTCTGTTCTTTCCTATGTGAACTAATTTGACCAAGTTTGATAAATCAGTAGTAGCATAAAATATATGATTTTTGTTTAAAAGGGTTCTCAATTGGTTGCATTTGGATGTGCCAGTAAAATTGCAAGCCAAAGTATTTTCTAATGGCTTTGGATCCGGATTTTGTGGCAGCAAGTACATTTGGCCACTCTTTTCAAGTGAAATCAGGGCCGTTTTTAGGTGCGAAAGCAATGTAATCAAACTCGTTTTAGGTAGGGCCTAAAAGAACATTGATTGAGATCTAGTTGGATCGAGACAGCACTGAAGTAGCTAGGTAACTTTATTTTTTTGGATAACCTGGGTTGGGGCCAGTTAGAGCACCCGACTAATCCCAGGGGCATGTGCATGCTCCAAGTTCGCACGTGCCGGATCAGCACGTGATAAAATCCTTAGGGTGGCCTCAAGGGATGGATTCGAACTCAGGATTCCCATTGCCATTACTGAAACTATTATTCCTAGTTTACCTGTCACTATTGTAACTACTAATACGTATCTGCTCAACAACAAGAGCTATAAATACAAAAAAATAAAGACTGAAAATTAATTCTTAAAACTAACAATTCAAATTGTTTTAGCAACCGAGGGATTGTTGCACGGTTGACGACTTGTATATGCTCCCTAGGTCCTGAGTTTGAAACGTCTCCTCTTATGCGATAAAATGGTTCCTTGTAAGGTGTACAAATTGTGAAATACTTGTGGCATGTTGAGGGTGATGGCACCTTTTAGGGACACACACACACACACACATATATATATATATATATGGGCACTTGACCAAATAGGAAACCAGTATATAAAATAATAATCATTTTATACCATTTTAAAAATAATAACCTTATAGAGCTTTATGGAAATTTTTTTTACTGAAAAAGACATCTCAAAAAAATACTTCCTATTTTAAAATTACATAGTTACCCTCATGTCATTAATTTTAAAATGATAGTTATTCCGGTATATATATATATATATATATATATATATATATATATATATATCAAATCGTTTTGGCTCTCTTCTCAACAACTTAATTAACCTTCTCATTGAGCATGTCATTTTCTACCAGGGATTCTGATCTTGTGAGAAGGATAGGCGCTGCAACTGCTCTTGAAGTCAGAGCAACCGGCATTCCGTATGCTTTTGCTCCTTGCATTGCTGTAATAACCGAACCAACTAATCTATAATTTACCTTTAAGTTATATAACTCATAAACTATAAGCTCTGTAATCGAATTTAGTTAATAGTAATGTGTCTACTTCTTGAACTTGTATAGGTCTGCAGAGATCCACGCTGGGGAAGGTGCTACGAGAGCTACAGCGAAGACCACACGATCGTTCAAGCAATGACAGAAATGATCCCTGGTTTACAGGGAGATATCCCTGCCAATTCCCGAAAGGGTGTTCCTTATGTTGCCGGAAAGTAAGACCCTCCTCTAACTACTTGTCTAATTAACATAATTTGTAAAAAATAAATTAGAGGTCGGACCTTGGTGGGATGGAAAGTGCTGCCTGCTTTGATAGGTCGCGGGTTTGAGTCTGGGAATCAGCCTCTCCGAAATGGGGGTAAGGCTGCCTACCATCTACCTCTTGCAGACCCCACTGAAAGCGGGAGCCTTGTGCAGTGGGTACAGCCTTTTTTGTAAACGAAACCATAAATCGGTCGATATGGCCTTGTTTATGTAGAAATTGGCGAAAAATTTATCAAGACAGGTATTGATTTGAAAAATATTACTAAAACAGGTTAAAATATTTATGAAACGGGGATCTGGGTACCTGACTTAGTAAATATTTTCCTGAAATTGTTAGCAAAATAGAGATCAGATCACTGTTTTGATAATATTTTCCTAATGGATACCTATTGTGGTAATAATTTCTCAATTGGCCAGGCCGCCATTATTGTAGTTTCCCATTCATGGTCTCATTTGCACCTGTTTCGGATACTGACCTGGCCACAAAAATGGCTAGGTTCATCAGGGGCACTTAAAGTCATTTCAGCTACCTGTTTACAAAACTACAGTACCCTTGATTCTTGCCATTTTTGTGGCTACATTCTCATCTGATCGTAGATTTTTTTACATCAATTTCACATTGATCCGAATGTGAAAATGGAAACGTTCATCAGGGGCATTTCAGTCATTTCCATCACAAGCAAACAGTGAATAAAATACCGCAATAAATGTTCATGTTTCAAAATCTCGTCCAAAACTTGTACAAACAGGACGATACATACCGGTTTCGGAGGTCACTAGTACGATACTTAATTTGCATCGTACCGGTGCATTACATATATATTGGTAATGTATCAGATGATGCATACCAATGTATCATCCGGAACTGGTGTATCGGACAATCCTTGCAGGTTTTGGAGCCGGACGATACATACCAGAAAACCAGTATTTTAAACCATGTGAACAATGCCGTTTTCATGGCATGGTTTGCGATACTTTGAATCTATCGTACCGGTGCATTATATATATATATATTGGTAATGTATTGGATGATACATATCAACGTATCGTCCGGAACCGCTATGTATCACTGACGATCCATACTGGTTTTGGTGCTGGACGATCCATACCGGTAAACTGGTGTTTTAAATCACGCGAACAGTACCTTTTTCATGTCAAGGTTCCCCTTCAGACTGCATAAAACGGGCAAAATTGTAACGTATTTCCGATGAAAAATTTAATCTGTTTATAGGGACAAAGTAGCGGCCTGTGCCAAGCACTTTGTGGGTGATGGCGGTACACATAACGGCATCAACGAGAACAACACCATCATCAACTTCCATGGATTGCTCCAGATCCACATGCCTGCTTACTACGATTCGATCATCAAGGGCGTTTCAACTGTCATGGCCTCTTATTCGAGTTGGAACGGGAAGAAAATGCATGCGAACCGTGACCTCATCACTGGCTTCCTAAAGAACAAGCTCGGGTTTAAAGTAAGTTGATGGTCGGGTGTCGTAAACCATGGTTCACAATTCCGGACGAAACTGATGCGTATTGGACCCGAACATTACCGGGTTGATGCATTGAAGTATCGACCATATATATTGAATTGATATGTATCGCTTGGTAAATACCAATGTAACGTCCAAGCCGAAATGTACTGGACCTGGCCGATAAGTTGATCATCAAACTGGCATTCAATTTCTGAGACGGATAGTGTTAGATTTACGAGTGCCTCTCGTATGGTTTCGTCTGTGTGTTTATATATGTGGATTTCTACGATTTCGCTCAATCCGAAACTGATCGATGCCTGATTCCAACTATTTTTTATGAATTGTTCAGGGTTTTGTTATCTCGGATTGGCAGGGAATTGACAGGATCACTAGCCCATCTGATGCAAATTACACATATTCGGTCCAAACCTCGATTGAAGCTGGCCTTGATATGGTTAGTATCAGTCTCTTCTATATCATTATTATATCCCTCCCTTAAATCCCGCATTCTGGAGCTGGCTTCTGTGGGTTGCAAAAATGATTTATCAAAGATTCAACGAAGTTTTTTACAGCTAGCTGTCTACCTGAAACTAACCCTATTCCTTTTTCATCAGCCTCACATATAAGTCACAGGACTAGTATCTCTTTTCTATGTAAATGTCTAGAAGATTGAACATATATATATTTTTTTGGTACTGCCCATATATATATATATATATATATATATATAGGAAAAGGGTTCCATCCTCTAAAGGTTTAGAAACCCATGACCGTCCTCCAAGGTGAGGTGCCCGTGGCTCCTGAAACAGTATTTTGATGCCACATGGAGCACAGGTGCATTGCTTAGATCACCTTTCAAAAAAAATAAAATTGAAAACTCATTTTCACCATATATTTTATTAGCAATAAAGTTTGGACGACTGAAATTAGTCAAAGTTTGACTTGTGGTTAAACGAATTTGAATTTTTTTTAGAAAATTTATCTAAACAATACACACGTGCTCCCTATGGCACCCAAACACAGTTTTGAGTGCCAGTGTACCTTGGAGGATGGTCACTGTCCCGTCCTCTATTGGAGGATGGAACCGGCTCATATATATATATATATATATATTGGTGAATGTCTACATTCAATGATCATTATTAGTAGATGTGCTATTAATATGGAAAGAAGTTGTCCAAAGTATTCTACAGTTGTGTCCAATGCATGCAGGACTAAGACTTGAAGTCAGGTAGCCAATTAGAGATTTTTGAGGAATGATCATGTCCATTGGTCGATGATCTGATGGTGTATTTACTGTAGCATTAGTCCTTTAATTTTTGAAAATATGATGTGCAAAGTGATGAATTTTACACCAACGGTCACATTTTTATTGTTCATCTGATGTTGTCGCTTTCTGAAGTACTGTTGACATTACAAGTAATATTTTTTACTTATGAGGGTCCTCCCTCGCAGTGCATAAAAAATGCTTGTATTTTTTACAACAGTAAAATAAAGAGCTTTTCTTAAAAAGACACTTTTTCCGGCAATTTTTGCGGTAAACATTGTACATGAGAAATTAAATGTTCCACTTTATAAGTAATCTAGTTCCTATAAAAAAAAGAAGTAATCCAGTCAGCTTAATTTGGAAAATGAATTTTACGCGAAAAACAATACAATGAGCTGAATGTGCCCTTATTGAATCTCATGTACTACGTGTCTTTTTTTTAAAAATATGCTTTATTTTTATTTTTTGGTTGTTGATGTTGCAGATCATGGTCCCATACAACTACGTTGATTTCATTGACATTTTGACCAATCTAGTTAAATCAAATGTCATTCCCATGAGTCGAATTGACGATGCTGTGAAGAGAATTTTACGAGTTAAATTTACCATGGGTCTCTTTGAAAATCCTTTGGCCGATTTCAGCTTAGTCAACCACATCGGTAGCCAGGTTTGTAACTTTTCTTAATATAAGTTACTTCAAATCCGCAAATGGATGGACTTATATTCAGATATATGTATCTTATATATAACTGCTTTCTATTAAATTCATGCCCATACAATGTGCTTTGATGAAGAATTCTGGACACAACTGGAGCAATGGAGCTCATGGATCAAAATATCGGCCGAAATATCAAATTATCGGCCAATATGTATCGGTTTTGGCCCTCCCCGAAAGGATAGCATCATATTATCAGGCATAGTATATGAAACGCGATATTATTGGCCGATATTATCGTAATATCAAGTTATGGGCTGATAATATCGGTATTTTTTTAAGGCCCGACCTATTTATATTTATTTTTTAAAGAATTTTTTATAAATAAAATAAAATTTGTAGAACCGAAAATTTTCAAATTTCAGCCGAAATTTGAAGTTATCGGTCAAAATATCAGTTTCTGTGAACACCAAACCGATATTTTGATCCTTTGTGGAGCTCCTATTATGCCTGAATTACCCTTTCCTAATTATACAAACAACGGTGTCTAATTTTTTTAATATATTCCGAAAATACCCTTAGACCCATGGTCACAATCTCATATAAATCATTGTTACTATTAATCTTTAGGATGACTAAAATGCCCTCTGCATTTTATGGATATTAATTTAACTGTGACCTGGAACTTTTGTAGCCCTGTCCTGTTGTGTTCCTAAACTGACCTCCAAAAGGATTTAGCAATCATCTCTGTTTATATTTTGTTATTCCCAAAATACCTATATAGTTTTCAAGGACAATTTTTTCTCTGGATCATATGCGTCCCTCCTTTGCCAAACCTCTATTGTGACCAAAAGCCCTTTTATCTTTTACAATGACCAAAATGCCCTCATTAACTGAAAGTTCCGGTATTGAGCAGGAGCACAGAGAATTAGCGAGGGAAGCGGTGAGGAAGTCTCTGGTACTGTTGAAAAATGGAAAATCTGGCGACAAGCCCATTTTGCCCCTCTCCAAGAAGGTGCCGAAGATACTTGTTGCCGGAACCCATGCCGACAATTTGGGTTACCAATGTGGTGGGTGGACGATCCAGTGGCAAGGGCTTAGTGGGAATAACATGACAAGCGGTATGTTTCCCAATATACCCTTTCGCGTTGCTTCTTATTTATTTTTAGACTATTTTATGTATGCCAATTTATTAAAATGCACCTTAAGCTTACTTCTCTCTATCCGTCATTTCACCATTTCTGTTTTGAAAATGGTTGACCACTAGAGCATAAATATGCTCAACTTGTATAGCTATCGTGAACAAATTTGCTGGCTTTTTGAAAAAGTTGTTAATAATTTGTGAATTTTTGAAAAAAAAAGGAATAAAATTCAAATTATTCACGATTTTTTGAAAAAATCATATATTTTTCAAATAAATTGTGATTTTTTGGATTTTTTTTTCCCAATTTTGGTAAAAGAAAGTTCAGTTCAGTTTGATTCCGCATGACAAGTGAATTTATAAAATGGAGAGAGGATTTGAACTTAAGAGCTTATGATTTTTAAGCTTTATAGCTACTCAAATTATAATTTGCATTTCTTTTATTAAAGAGTGTAAATTTATATTGTAAAATTAATAAAAACTTTAAAACTCATCTTACCCCCGCTGAATCATGTTTGGATAACAGGGTGAATTATAAATTGCGAATCCGAATTCGAACTGAGCGAACTAGTTACGCAACATTTTGCTTTGAGCAAGGTGTCTAGATTGTTATCGGACTCTGGTATCGATCCATGGATCGATACGTATCGGATTTTTGATACCATGGCTTTGAGATAATGCTAGCCCATTTATTCATCACATGATCAAATTCTGTTGCCTTCATCAACAGGAACTACGATCCTCAATGCTATCAAAGCCACCGTCGATCCCACCACTCACGTTGAATACAGCGAGAACCCCGACACCGATTTCATCAAGGCCAACAGCTTCTCCAATGCCATAGTAGTCATTGGAGAGACCCCCTACGCTGAAACTGCTGGGGACAGCATGAGCTTAACCATCCCCCAACCAGGGCCCGAAATAATCGAGAATGTGTGTGGGGCAGTCAAATGTGTCGTTATCGTCATCTCGGGCCGCCCGGTCGTCATCGAGCCGTACATTAAACAAATGGATGCTCTCGTGGCCGCATGGCTTCCGGGCTCTGAAGGCCAGGGTGTTGCTGATGTCTTGTTTGGGGATAATGGTTTCACTGGGAAGCTCGCTCGCACTTGGTTTAAAAATGTCGATCAACTACCGATGAATGTAGGTGACAAACACTACAACCCGCTCTTCCCATTCGGGTTCGGCCTCACGACTGCCGCGACATCTGCGAGGTAGAGATCAAGATCAATATCAAAATGGTCCATGAGTCAATTTATTATTATTATTATTATTCTTATTATCATTATTATTGTTATTATTATTATTGTACATTGCAATTTGGTGAGAGATCAATACATGGTGATGCTGATTTTGAAATTTAAATTGGATATTAATAGCATGCTTAGTGCAATTATTGTCAATTAGGACTGACCGGTTTGGTCGACTCAATACCCAACCCGCCCGACCCAGATTATTTATTGGGTCCAACACGTAAACTTGACTTGTTGGGTCAGGTCGGGCATGAGGCAAGAATTGGGTCCCCAATATTTTAAATATAAACTCAAAGGAAAATAGGGGATTGTTACCAGGTCGGGACCGGTTGGGCATATGCCCTTGAGCTGTACTATCAGGTGCACCATTGGGTCGCGTTGGGCATCACCTCTTTTTTTTTCATAGGACAGCCAAAATTTGTTCGACCTGTTGACAGCCTTACTTTTAATACGTAATTATGCACACATGCAATCATTTTGGCCCTGGTTGGCAACCCTTTTACACAAAATACTAGGTTGGGCGATCACTGTAATTAAAATAAGGTATGCTATTGTTAAACTACGTAATACATTGGAGAATGGTCAAATCTAACCCGGTTGAACAAGATTTGGAGTTCAACCACATCTGTAGCCCTTAGATATGGGAAAATCTTGACTTTCATGATTTTTCCTTCTTATAGGATGACATGCAATCAAGATTCTCATAGCGAGCCCATCTAAGCTTTCTCACTGGTTGGGTTTGTGTTAAGTATCCGACACAAGCACTTAGAATGGTACACAGTTCAGCTTTCCTTTTTTACGATCAAAGATATCCGTGAATGGCTCGCATGGGGTTTTCTGGTTGATCACTGTCACGAATTGCCGAGGTTCTTCCAATGCACCGGTCCTCCTTTGATCACATGGATACAGTGAATTTTTTTTTTTTATAGACGATATTGTAGATAGCTTATATGGCGTGAGGTAACTAGCCTTACACATAGTGGGGCCCAAGCACTATAGTCAGTTACATTATGTTATATAAGTTGTATGCAGCATTGTCTATAAAAAAATTGTCCATCATTTATAATTTTTTCCTATATTTAATTATTAGTTGTGGTGAGACTTGAAAGCTGTTGAGTACCCAATTTTATTTATTTATTATTTTTCTTAAAAACGATCATTGAAAGCGGTTGGGTGTGAGGTTGGAGATGTGGTCGGCTGATTTTGGGTGTGGGTTTAGGGATATATTGGTGGATGGGATAGTCATTGAGAGTGGAGGAAAAATTATTAGTTTTCAAAATCATGAAAATTTCGTGAATTAAAGTTATAAGAATTAATCACCAACGATTCTTAATTTTTCTATTTTTTTTTCTCTTTTGAAAAATTTGTAAAATTCACAAATATTTTGCAGACGAAATAATTTTTAATATTTTAAAAAAAAAATTATAATTTTTAATTATGTGCGGCTATTATCACTCGTTTAATAGTATCACAATTTTTTCACAGACGAAACTATTGACTGATTTGAATCAGATGATGAAGATTTTTTCTTGTTTCAATCTTCCTCATAGGTCATAGCGCCCCTAGTAGACAGCCAGATGTTGATTTCACATGATACACATCCTCAAAAGTGACTTAGATAATGGGCAAAGGAGTTAACCTTGACTTTTCAGGAGGTATGCCATTTGCAAGCAACATATGACTGTTTGATAGGCATGCCATAATCTTAAGAACTATCAGGAGGAAGAATGGAACAAGATATAATCTCCATCGTCTTATTCAAATCAGTCAATGATTTGTCCATGAAAAAATTGTGTCTTACTTACTATTAAACAAGGGAGAATAGCCTTACTCCTTTTTATCTTATCTCTTTTTTTTTCTTGTCCCAAAATTTTTCCCCAATTTGCCTAATATAAAAAGGCTTTTTAGAAATTTTAACCTTGTTGAATTATTGTCAAACCCGGACTTGATGACTGGCCGAAATAGAGGATGAAGGTAGAAAAGAAACTAACACTAAGCTTTGATATCATATAAAAATAGTTGCACCTAGTGCACAAGGCTCCCACTTTCAGCGGGATTTGAGAGAGGTAGATGGCATGAATCAAAATTTCGTTCGATACCAATACGTCATCGATACGGTACATTAAATGTACCATATCTGTATTACATATGCATTTACCAAATGATACATTCAATGTATCGTCCGGTATAGTCTGGTACCGATACGTATCGCCTGATATGTATCGGTTTTGAGCTTGGACGATACGTATCGATTTTCCGACATTTTGATCCATGATAGATGGTCGGTAGTCGTACTCCCTTTTTAAAGAGGGTGAATTTAAACTCGCGACCTAGCACTTTGGATAAACAATGCGTGCCGTCGCACCAAGGGTTAACCTCTTTGATACCGTATGAAAGCAAATGAATATTATAAATGTTTCTCTCCTAAGATTGAATTTGTATTTACAAAAGATTTTGTATAGTTGTTACAACTTCAAAATAGTTTTTTAATTTGATCTTATGTAATGGTTGCGTTTGGGTTAGCTCTTGAGCGACGCACCTCTGTACACGTTCTCTGTCTCTCTGTGAGAATAGATGAAATTTATTTTAGTAATTTTATTACTTAAAATAGCTCTCCACCAAAGCAAATGAGGAGGTGTCGTGTTCCTATACGTAAAAACAATTCCCCACAGGAGTCAAAGAGCAAAAGATCTGCTCTTTGGCTTGAAAGAGCTAACTCAAACGCAGCCAATACCACTAAGAATTGCAAGAAAATCAAGCATGCTCGAGGGCTTGACTCGCCTCCGACGGTTTGATTGACATTGGCAACCCCGATTGGTTGCCAGTGTCAAATTCAATTGCTGACAAATATGGTATCGTGTTCGCTTCTTGGGATAATGTGCCAGATGGAATCAACATCTGATGATCGACCATGGGCCCATGATCTCAAGATCTATTATGTAAAAGATTTGGACAAAAAACAATCTCCATCGTCGATCCAAAGAAGTCAACATGTGCAAACCCGAGTTGAGAATGAAGAATCTCGAGTTGCAAATAAAGGTGCCCTTTAAAGAAAGAATGCACTAGTTTTCAAGTAATTGATTATGAGAATTAGAGAACCATAAAGCCTATTTTCATTTTAGGATGGGAGATGCACAAAGATAAGTCACTTGTATTTAAGGGATACACCCCTCATACAAACCCACTAGTTTCTCTATTCTTTAGGCATTCTACCATCTCCCATGTGGGCCACTCAACATTCCAGCTTGGAAATTGGCGGCAAGGGCCCACATTTCTAAAATCAATCATGGGATACGCATCCATATCGACCGATTTTTGAAACCATGGCTGTGAGATAATGCTGGCCCATTTATTCATCACATGATCAAATTGTGTTTCATTCTTCATCAACAGGAACTACGATCCTCAACGCTATCAAAGCCACCGTCGATCCCACCACTCACGTCGAATACAGCGAGAACCCCGACACCGATTTCATCAAGGCCAACGGCTCATCAGAGAGACCCCCTAGGCCGAAACTGCTGGGGACAGCATGAACTTAACCATCCACCAACCAGGCCCCGAAATAATCAAGAATGTGTGTGGGGCAGTCAAATGTGTCGTTATTGTCATCTCGGGCCGCCCAGTCGTAATCGAGCCGTACATTAAACCAATGGACGCTCTTGTGGCCGCATGGCTTCCGGGCTCCGAAGGCCAGGGTGTTGCTGATGTCCTGTTCGGGGACTACGGGTTCACTGGGAAGCTTGCTCGCACTTGGTTTAAAAATGTTGATCAACTACCGATGAATGTACGTGACAAACACTACGACCCGCTCTTCCAATTCGGGTTCAGCCTCACGACGGCCGCGACATCGGCGAGGTAGAGATCAAGATCAATATCAAAATGGTCCATGAGTCAATTTATTATTATTATTATTATTATTATTATTATTATTATTATTGTACATTGCGATTTGGTGAGAGATCAATATCTGCTGATGCTGATTTTGAAATTTAAATTGGAAATTCATAGCATGCTTAGTGCAATTATTGTTAATTTTGGTCGATTCAATACCTGACCCGCCCGACCCAGATTGTTTATTGGGTCCAACACTTAAACTTGACTTGTCGGGTTAGGTGGGGCATGAGGCATCTAACTCGTTGGTTCCTCAATATTATATATATAAGTTCAGAGTAAAATTGGGGTATTGTTAGTAGGTTGGGTCAGGTTGAACATATGCCCTTGAGCTGTTGGACCAGGTGCACCATTGGGTCTAGTTAGGCATACACCTTTTTTCCCATTGGGCAGCCAAAATTTTGCTCTTCCTGGATCTAACATGACTAGTTGACACCATTTTACGAAAAGCACATTTTAGGTGTTATAAAGTGGTGTCACATATTATTTCTCAAATGCTGCTTTTCAAAATAGTTAATCGGAGGCATAAAAGGATGTTAGGAGAGAAATAACACTAGGCAGCTTCTCTGCTCAACACCATTTTTAGTAAGACATGGTTAGGTCCTTTTGTGAAATATATTTTTCACCCAACATTTTCTTCTATTGAAAAACACTTTTTGGATAATTTTTGCCAAACAGGGCCTCTGATTTTAGGTGATCACTGTAATTATAATAAGGTACGCTACTGTTAACCTACGTAATACATTGGAGAATGGTCTCAGGTCCAATCAGGTTGAATGTGATTTCGAGTTAAACCACATCTGCAGCCCTAGATATAGGAGAATCTTGACTTTCATGGTTTTTCCTTTTTATACATGCAATCAAGATTCTGGTAGCAACCCCATCTAAGCTTTCTCACTGGTTTTTGAATTCTCTCTCATTTGGGTTTGTGTTAAGTACTCGACAGAAGCACTTGGAATGGTACACAGTTCAGCTCTTCCTTTTTTAACGTTCAAAGATATCCGTGAATGGCTCGCATGGTGTTTTCCGTTTGATCACTGTCACGAATTGCACAGGTTCTTCGAATCCACGGGTCCTCCTTTTGATCACATGGATAGTGGACAATTTTTTTTTTTATAGACAATGTCACAGACAGCTTATATGGTGTGAGGTAATTGGCTGCACGCATGGTGGGACCCAAGTACTACAGCTAGTCACTTCATATCATATAAGATGTATGCAGCATTGTCTATTAAAAAGTGTCCACCGTTTATAATTTACTCTTAGATTTAATTATTAGTTGTGGTGAGACCTGAAAGTTGTTGATTATCCAATTTTATTTATTTATTATTTTCCTTAAAAAAGGTAATTTGAGAGCGGTTGGGTGTGAGGTTGGAGATATGGTGGGTTGATTTTGGGTGTGGGTTTGGGGATAGTGATTGAGAGTAGAGGAAAGATTATTATTTTTCAAAATATGATAATTTCGTGAATTTAAGGTTATACAAATTAATCACGAATTACATGTGATTTTCTTTTTCTTTTTTCACTTTTCAAAAACTTGTAAAATTTACAAATATTTTGTGAGGAATTCATATCTATTATTTTTGTCTTATGGAATCAACATCTGATGATGTGAACATAGTCCCATGATCTCAAGATCTATTATGTGAAAGATTTGGACAAAAAACAATCTTCATCGCGATTTAAAGAATTCGGCACGTACAAACCCGAGTTGAAAATGAAGAATCTTGAGCTGCAAATAAAGATACCTTTTAAAGAAAGAATGCACTAGTTGTCAAGTAATTGATTATGAGAACTAGAGAACCATAAAGCCTATTTTCATTTTAGGATGGGAGATGCACAAAGATAAGTCACTTGTATTTAAGGGAAACACGTCAGACAAACTCACTAGTTTCTCTATTCTTTATTCATTCTTCCATCATCTCCCATGCTGGCCACTCAACATTCCAGCTCCGAAATTGGTGGCAAGGGGCCCACATTTCTAAAATCAATCATCCGATATAAAGTGGGATCGGGTCAGGTCGAATCGAGTATTTGCCTGGTCAGGTTGGGTCGACCTGACCCTATATTTATGAGTTAGTCTATAATGAGTGTCCACCATCATGGGTGGACACGACACTCCATACGTCTATGTGAATGTTTGGCGTGAAGAGAATTTCAGTGCATGAAAGTTCGTGAACATCAAGCAGTCACACATTTGTGTGGATTGCTTTAGTGTACAGATGTTGGGCGGACACCCGTTATAAACTAACTCATATTTTATACGTAAAATGTAAATATGAGATTTTTGCAGGGTCGGGTAGGGTTTTTGAGTTGGGGTGGCTTTAATGCATCATTGGGTTGGGTTAGGTCGGATGCACCTCCGGATTATGTCGGGTCTATAATTTGCAGGATTTTTATGGGGGCACTGAAAATTTTTACTTGATCCATTGACAACCCTCGTTTGAATATTGTTAATGCAGCTTATGAAACCATGGGATCGCACCAAGGATCAAAATATCGTTTTCGTTTTCGATCATGCTTGAAACTGAAAATTTGAATAGAAATTTCGGCCAAAAATTTCCCCTCCATACATATTTTGAACAAAATTTTGGTTCAAAATTTTGTTTCGGTGGGAACCGAAACTGATATATTTTTATTGGCCGAAATTTTGAACCATAGCTTGCATACTACATTTTCTTTAATAGTAATGCAAAAAGTGGATAGACTTCAAAAACATGCATTTAAGGTCAACAACACGAGAAGCCCTTGAAAAACTCTGAGATTTTCATTTTCAACCATAAAAATAAAGCCTAAAGCCAGCCCGGCTTATAATTTGTGAGGCTGAGCAATTCAAACCCAAACCTAGTCCGATTCAGGTTGGGATGGGTTTAGCCTAAGCCGGTCTTTTCCCATGTTATAACCATAGTTATCAAGTCGGAATTCGGGAAAAGCTTGGGCAAGGCCAAAAAACTAAAAAAGAAATTGGACTAATTATCAAGCTCATGGAGAGCCTTTTACCCGGTGAATTTTTTTTTTCAAAAATCTTAGCGTTCACATTTTTTTTTAAAGAGCAATGATTTAAAGTTCAATTTGTATCGACATATCGGCTGGTTTCCAAGCTGATACATATCCGATAAGTATCGGCCAAACCAATTGATAGTCAAGCACCTTTTTTTATTTTTAAAACAACAAAATACATAAAAAATATTTAAAACAATTGCAAAAAAAGAATTTTAGGTATTTTATCTGATATTTGACTTTATATAAAATTTGGTTGTATTTTCATATCGAATGGGGCCTAACCCGATAAATATTAGCTACATATTTGAATGGGTGATCCGTACTATAAAAGTGATAAATCATAGATTGAAATACAATAAGCCGGAAAATGGCATTTTAGAGAGATTTAAATGATTTGATCTACGGACATTATTTCAGTTTTAATGGGTAATATCAAAGATCATCAATCGAATGCTCACACACTTATAGGCATGTTTCTTTTGGCTGAATCATGTTCCAAATGCCACTTTTAGATTGATCGCAGCTGTTAATCACATGAAAAAATAATAATCACACTTTAATGGTGTGAGATGACATGTCTAATTTTAATGGTATAAGACCATTTAAACACTATTCAAGTGTTTAAATTCAGTAAGGAGCCATTAACCTATAAAACAACAGTTAGGGAAAAGCTTATCTCACCCTTTTTATTGGGAGATTAGTATTGTTTTAGGATCAAAATACCCTTATAGGATGACATTTGATAATTACATGAACGGTAAAAGTATCTTCTACTCTTCTGATGTAATTAGAAGTTTGTCGCTAAAAACTTGTAATTACAAGTTTGCCATCGAAAAAGGCAAAGGATAATTTTAACTTTACCAAAACGAATGTTTCACGAGTTTTCACGGTCAAATTTGAACTCGGACACATGTCAAAATCATGCGAATCAAATCGATCACAACCATCCGTTCTACACAATTTTGTGTGATTGTAAATTTACGATGTTCAATTCATTCTCGCGATTGATTGGTTCGATTATTGATTGACACGATTTCCAATGCATGGATCAGCAGCTCATTTCACATTGATCTACAAAACTCCTCTCAGAATATATGGATTCTTAGTCTTTACATGTATATAAGTTATATATAAGAAACACTAGATATTGCCTGATCATTTTCTCAATTAAGCGGTGTGTCATGGGGTTACTCTTCTAGCAGTGCAACCCGTCAGCCACGTAACACCTAACACTCTAGGTCAACCTAAACCAACCCAATTGAAGGCAAAAACAAATCTGAATATGGGGCAACAAAGGGTCTTCCGAAGGCGACTTGATATCGCCGTAATCGAGCATAGTTATAGAAACAACTTCGCCGTAATCGAGCATAGTTATAGAAACAGCTTCCCAATAGAAGTCGACCCACACGGCAGAGTTGGTTTAGGGGATAGCCGAAACCAACCCGAAACACGATGACCTAGGGTTGAGATATGCCTCAAGGCGACCAAACTATGCTATGTGCACCCAAGGCTCGGATGCAAGCACACAACGCATCGAGTGCTAGGTGCACTTGAATGATAACAGTAAACAGTCCACTCAAGCTAGAAATTTGGACAGCAGCACTACTCGTAGTGACAGAGTTAATCTTAAGAAATAACGGGAGTTAAGTGAGCTGACTAGGTACCTGCTTCCAAAAGTAGGAGACCTGAGTTCAAATCCCCTCCCCCCCTTGAGGCCACCCTAGGGATTTATATCCTGTGCTGACACAACATATGCTAAATTTGAGGTGTGCATGTGCCCCTGGGATTAGACGAGTTGTCACGGAGTTACTCTTTGCGATGTAATCTCTCGTGCGGCAACTAGTTTTTCACGTACTAGATCAGTCTATTCGTGTTTCAAACCTGTACGGTAACGAATTAGGTTAAAAATTATGCGGATTTCCGGATGCAACTCATATAGTTATACGCAACGATATTTTTAGGGGCAGCCCCACTTAGAGTTTAGATCCGCACCGTAAGGGTGGTCATGGACTACCAACACGATGACTCCAGCGCACGACGCGACAGGAGCGACCTAACACCTATACGAGGCCCGGATGCGCGAACTCAAGCCTATAAGGTTATCATACGTGTTCCATAAGGGATCACTTAGGCCAGCGACACGTCACATGACTGTTAGATCATTTCTCCATATATATGGTTTAAACATCAATAGTGCGTAAATGGCAGGAGGACCTCAAACCCCTTGGTTTGACATACCGCAACGCCCTCCAGCATCGCTAGCCCAACTTGGCTCAGTCGCGTCCGCATCACGTGTTCTACTGGCACTGCATTACGATCAAACTGCCACCATGTCGTGTGCCCTCCTGACCTACGACCGAAGCTCTTGGAGTACTAATGGCGAAGCCCTTATGGCTTGGTGACGTGTCGACGATGCCCCAACTTTAACCCACCAATGTCTGACGCACTAGTGGCACAAGTGGCCCTATGGCTGACTCGAATGGCCACGCCACGAGCCCACGTCACAGGGTGCTCTAAGAGGCCCAGATATCCATTCGAGGTTATCAAAAGCAAAAAAATACACTTATTGAAAACCAAATTTACATAATAAAATAAGTTTATTACATAACACTATGAATTAACAATTTATAATCATAAAAAATAATATGAAGCATAATTAAACCATATATCATACACTTAAAATTTTGAAATTTTTTGGAAAATTCACCATATTTGAAAAAATTCCAATAATCAACAATTCAAACGAATATTCACAGAGCTTCCTATTGGCTATTTATATATATATATATATATATATATATATATATATTGAAAAGGTGGCCGTCTTTCATGGGAGGACGGTCACCTTCCTCCAAGGTTTCAGATGAAGGTTCACATGGCATCCAAAATATTGTTCCAATGAGACATGAATCTCGGGTGCATTGTTTAGATCATTTTTAGAAAAAAATAATTTTGAAAACTCATTTCCATCATATACTTTTTGAGCCGTGAATTATAGATCATTGAAACTAATCAAGCATTAACTTATATATATATATTTATAATAATCTAAGCCATCCACCCGTGCTCCACATGGCAACCAAAGAGTATTTGGGTGCCATGCGTACCTCCACGTGGACCTTAGAGGACAGTCACTGGCCTCCCATGGAGGGCCGTGACCGGCTCCATATATATATATATATATATATATATATATATATATATATATATATATAAAATGTATAATAAGAAACACGGGATACATCCAGATCACTTTCTCTGTTAAACGGACTCTTATTCCTCCTCTCTGGACTTTCTATTCACTACACCGTTCTCATGGGCAATATCGTCAATAAAAAATACATCGACGCGCTTTTTAGTGGTTTGAAACTTGATTTCATTTATTAAAATATAAGCTGGTTAACACTGAATCCGAATTCCCCTTCCTTTCTCTTCTTCCCCAACCTATCTTTTTCGAAACCCTAAACCTGGCTCTTCTCCGATACGAGCTTCAAATTCTCCGAATCAAACCCCTTTCCAGATCCCATTTGCTCTGATTTCAATCAGAGATCTCTAATTTCGAGCAATTTTCGACCTTCCGATCGATCAAAGATGAACAACCTTCTAACGGTATTTTCTCGCTCTAGTATATATATATATATATATATATATATATATATATA